>RJWH01001546.1:0-107275 GCA_004363575.1 Solenodon paradoxus | reverse complement strand
GCTTACATAGCAGAGGTCACACCCAAAAGGTCTTAGCTATCTGTTTGACCTTCAACTTCTTCCTAGATCTCAGTTCACCAGAAGCCCCTCCATCCAAGGGGCTGGGGGCACCTATCATTCCAGATGCCAAGGTTTCTGATTCACTGCCAAAGGCACCGATTATCTAAACTAAGCTTTTCCTTTATTGTTCCCCGCATGTAGGTGTTCACATTCTAGCAGAGTAATGCCCTCCTTAGGAGATAGTCCAAGGAAATAGCAAGAAGACACAGATGACAAGGACATGACCTTTATTATACTCACAACTGGGGGTTCCAATGCACGTTTCCAGAAGCCACCACACCACCAGTGAAGAGAGGGGCTCTTTTATTGGGGGTATCAGCAGAGGAAGTGTTGTGAGTGGGCAAGGACAGCCTACTGGCAAGAACACACAATCAAGTAGGCAAGAACAGCAACATTCCAGGGCAGGACATCTTGGGTACAGTCAGTGCAGACTGAGACAGTTATCATCCCAGAAAGTCCATCTGTTGCATTTAGTTCTGTGCTCAGCATTGACCTGTCATCTAGCTCACTCTCAAGTTTGACATGAGTCATTTTCTCACTTACCCTACACCTCTTCTCCCATGGGATTGCCTGGTCACAGTGCCAGGAATTTTAAGAATGTCCCTTAATGGGCACCATTTAGAATTGTTTTTTTTTTCCTTCCTTTTGCTAATATTGTCTCTATCCTCTGATCCCTTTGCATACCCTTGGACACATAAACTACTTGAGATCCACATACTGTTTTGCAAATAATGAAAGCAAATTCTGTCAAATCCAAGAAGTAATAATCTCTACTTTATGTAAAGCGATCCCCATAATTTCAATTTTAAAATAGAGGGAATCTAAAATAATGAGGAATCTTAATTAGACATCTTAATTAGAAGTCAAGGTTTAGACGTGAGAGGGGTTAATTGAAGAGATACACACATTCTCTAAATTCACTAAAGAAATGATAAGGGGCTCGAAACAAGTTACAACATTGAGATTTTAAGTACTCATTCCTATACCCATTGTAAATTGATGGCTTTAACTTGAATTCTTTGTTTGAAATGTCTGTATTTAATCTTTCTGCCCACAGAGCAAAGAAATATCTTCCAAGAGTGAAGAGCAGGAGAGGGTATTCTGACATTGAAATTATGACATTTCCACAAATAGATTTGTTTGAATAAATAAATTCCTTCTAAACAAATGTTTAGGAATAGTTCATTGGAAGTGTGATAGTTCCATTCATAAATGTAAGAAAATCCTTTTTTAAGCTTATTTTTTGAAGAGTATGTTTTGACCAGAATAAATGTGTGAGAAGTGGAAGAACTGTAAAACTTTTCTGGTTAAATACGTGATTTGCCTGTGAAAACTTATTTTAAACTATTGGCTTTGTGTATTCCAGAATGATCTATGACTTTCAAGTGTACTGAAGTAAGATGTACTTCATTCAAAAAAAGTAAAATTACATCATAGCTTAAACCGTATCTAAAATCATAACATTTTTTTCAGAATGGTTTTTCCATGAACTTTCTCTTTTATGGTAAACATGATCTTCATGAGTTAAATCAAGCAATGTAAAAGGGGAAAAGATACTTAAAATGAAATATACACAATTTTATCAAAAAGTTTCTCCAGTAGATAGATAGATACATACATAAATAGATATATAGACAGAATCTAGACGGAGTAACAAGGGTGAGGGGTTTCTTTTGAGCCAATTAAAAATTCTACCTTGGTGTACCCTGGTGAAGTAGTAGTTGGGTGCAGTCCACTTATATTCCAAGAACTGGGGTTCACATCCCAGGTAGTGGGAGGGAATTACAACTAAGATGAACAACTAAATTACAATAAATAAAATGTTCTTTCTCTCATTCTACCTGCCTGCCTATTGCCCTCATTCCTGCCTGTACATTTCCTTTAAAAAAAACCTACTACCTGAGAAAAGTTTGCTTCAGGAACAAGGGGTGGGCACTAAGGTGTAGACCATGTAAATCCCAGGAATCTGGGTTGGAGAACTAGGGTCCCAGGAAAAACAACTAAAACTAAACAAATAAATAAAATTTTTTCTTCCTCTTCTCTCTTCCTTTCTGACTGCCTTCCTCTTTAAAAAATAAAAATTTGTTTTAGAATCAAGAAGTGGACTCTATCCAAACTCCATTTTAATAAAATTCCTATATGCAATTTCTTAAATTGATTCGCACAATTCCAAGTTTGGTCATTTTTATTCTGTTTTATTTTAAACCCAAAAATATGATGTTAATAGAATTATCTCACAATCTAGACATTTCCTTACTATGTGACATTACTAATTAAAACAGAGAAAAAAATGTTTATTGGTGAAATGAGTCACTTATGAGCCATAATTCTTAAAATGGGCATATGTTTTATCTCTTAATTATCATGAAAATTTTCACAGAAAATGTATTTGGAGATTTTGGAAAGGGTGTGTGTTCATCCAAACAAAAAGTAAGATTTTTTTATACTAAAGCTGAAATTTCTTATGATTAAGATTTTCTAAATGTTCTGTGCCTGCCTTCACATAAAAAAAATAATAAAACATCAAGTTGTTTTTGTTTATTTGGGAGAACTAAAGGTAAACAATAACATGAGATAAAAAATGGAAATATCTTTTGTGAATTGATTTTGAAAAATTACCTGAACATACAGGTATTGTTTCACAGAAACCTGCTCATTTAAATTTCTATAAGTGTAATTTAGTTTCTCTAATAATTTTTGGTATTGATTCATGTTTTAGTGCTGTGTTATTTAACTGCAACTTTGCATTCTTAACTGGCTTTTGGAAATGGATGGAATATGGCACTGAGGTAAAAAATGTGTGTTTATGCGAACATATATATATATGTAGGGGTATATCTTGTGTGTATTCATTCATATGGTTATATACGTGTGTTTGTGTGTGTAGGCATATGTAAGAAAGTCTCCGAAGATCTTCCAAGAAATGAAATTCAGATAAAATAACTATTGAAATATTTTTAAATCCATGTGTATGGAAAAATAAAGCAGAGTCAAGTTATGACTCTAAAGTAGGACTCCAACCCCGCAAAATTGTAAGGCTTGGAGAACTTTAGATAAAACTCCATTAACACGTGTTTGTCTGTAAATTACTATTCTCTATTAACTGTATGGGAATAATGTACTGGGTGCTCTAACTTCATATTCCCAAGTGTTCCCTGGATTAGGTTATATTTTCCTTTATTTCTCAAGACATTTGTGCTCAGGTGATTCTAGTATCCTATTTAGATCTATATTCTATAAAGCCAACTTTAAGTTTCTCAGCTGTAGCGGGGAAGGGAAATGATGTAGCGCTAGTGCTCTGTGCTGCATGCTCTGCTGGTGTTTTTGCTTTTTCATCATCCTATCTTTCCAGAAATAATATTAAAGTATGGAAGAGGGACATAAATGTAAACTGTCCACCTCTGATGAATCTGAAAGCTCAAACAGGAAGTGTGCCTATAGCAATGAAGATCAGTGTGAGTTGGGTCACCAGAAACAGAAGCTCAGGACCAAGAGAACGCACTTCACAGAGGAAGGCATGTCGGAGGTGAGGAAGCAACAAAACCTAGTTTGTTGTAATGAAGCAGCATCCATGCACTGCTGGCAGGAGTTTCCTTAAAATGAGTTTGACACTTACAGCTGTAGAACCGGCGGAGCTGAGCAAGGAAGTTGAGCAAAACACTATCTTGCAACAAGTAATTTCAGGAAACTAAAGAGAAACTGCATTGTTAATTGCTAAAGAAAATTTTTTGAAAACTCATTCTAAAGACAAATTTTAAGGAGAAATCCTGTTAGCTCATTCACCTTAATAACCTCCTCCAAATGTAACCCAAAAGAAACCAACTCTTTCAATGATAAGCATGGTTTTAAAAAATGTACAAAACTTGGCATGCCCTGGTGGCCTAGTGAATACGTCCTGTGGGTGATGTAGTCCACATATATCCCAAGCACCGGGTTCAAGACCCAGAACTGGGGGAACAATCAAGACAACAACTAAATAAAGTGGCTTTTCCTCCTCTCTTCCTGCCACCTGCCTCTACTCACCTTCATTCCTGCCTGTACCTTTCCTTTAAAAAACATATCAATAAATAAATCAATAAATGAAAAATAAAATGTACACAACCTAAATGAGAAAAAAAGAGGATGGGACCTTAAAAAATAAACAGCAGATGAAAAAGATTTATCAATACCCGTGGCTATTGAGAAAATATTACACTATGAGTTTAAAGACAATGGCTACAAGAGCAGAGACATACAAAACATATGAGGAACAATGTGCTCTTGTTTACAGGATTCTCCATGAGTTTACAAGGCTGTAGATTACAAAGATTTAAAGATGTAGAAGTCCTTAAAATTGGGAATTATCTAAGCCAACAATCAAGTACAATGCATTAGGCCGGATTTTCTTCATCTGTAATACTGAGATGGCATGATCCCGTTCTCATAAAGCTGATATGAAAATCAGATTTAAAAATTTAAGACAGTGTTTAGCATAGAGTGTTTAATAAATGAAACCTATTTGTGACCAGTTCTTCAAGAGTGCAATTGCAGGGAATCAAGTGAGGAGAATGGGAGAATGGGGACAAAAAATGAGTGGGTAAGACAAAGAAAGAAAATGACCCAAGATTATGTAATAAGTGAGTTGGCTACAACTTCTCCAGAAAACAGTGATTGATAGCCTATAGAACCGCTCCATCATGGAGCAGCCCCTGGGGCCAGCGGCTTGGTTGGACCTGAGTGCTAAAGCTGCCACAGATGGTACCTACTGTGGCTGGGGTGCTGGAGCTGAAGTTTGGCCCTTGTCCCAGATGGTCAGGACAACAGGTAGTGTTAGATGAGACAAATGCGGCCCCTCTTAGGGCTTTGCCTCCTGAACCAGGGTTGCCAAGGGCCTGAGCGCTATATGGTTAGGGCTAGATGCATTGAGGAAGGACATAAATTGGACCCAGTGCATTCTGAATAAAATATATTTGATATAACTTATCACACGGAATGACTGACTAAACAATTGACCTAATGAAGAGATTGTAGGCGGAGCCTTAGATAAGTCAGTCCTGTGTGCCCTGATGGAATTGAACTCCAAGGATATATATACATCATAGAAATGAAGGAATTTAGTTGCACAGATTTTGCTGAAGGGAGGTCAACGGCCAACATATTGAGAAATCACAAAGAGAAATTTTGATGTCAGTCTAAAGTTTCCTATCTATCAAAGCTGTTCAAAAATAGAGTTGCCTGAGAGGTAGTGAGTTCCATGCCACTGAATGTTGTCAAGTACAGGTCAGCTGAGGGTAGAAAGCAAGAAGGTAATAATTTCAGCATTGGAAATGCAGGTGCAATATCATGGTAGAAAGTGGGCAGGCCAGATTGCATAATCTTGCCCATTACCTTTTTTAATTTCCACCAGTTTATTTCCTTACACTTTACACAGAGATCTTACTTTGGCTTTTCATATTACAGGGTAGTTCTGGCTAGCTAGCTGGATTATTCTAATAGCATAGCAGGTAGAATTCTCAAGAAAATTAATAAATCCAGCACTCAACGTTAATCAGTGTTTACTGAGTTTGCTTATTGAAGATAAATCTCTCTCTGCCTAATCATGCTGGAAGGCATAATAAATTTGTGCTTCTGCTCAGAAGAGTTGAGAATCCAACTCTGAATTTTGGTAATCCGCCAGTGTGTCTCCCCTACTCCTCAAAGCATCCCTAAATGCCATACCTGTTGTATAACAAATTGATACTCCATATCAGTATCACCACACCTTTAGTTCTAATAATATTAATAATAATTATAGCAGTGGCAATGAGGAATGCAATATAAGAAAGAGAACTATTTTAAGAAATTAAGTGATAGGGATCCAAAGGACAGTGGTGGAGGACTTTTGGTAATTTGGTGTTGGGCATGGTAGATTGACATATATTTGATAAATGGGGAACCTGCCTAGGCGCATCAGGAAAGAATAAAAACTAACCTCCCCCTCATCACCACCAGTCCAGACTCTCCGAGCCTCCATGTGCTTCTCAATGAGCTATCAAGACATTTTATGTAATAAATGTGCAGTTGGGCTCTTACCTTTGTGTGGGAGCTGAAAGTGGGAACCTGAGTGGATTGCCAAAGATTTGAAAAAGGAACAAGAATTTATTTTTCCTTAAGGATAGAGAACTGAGCCTGCTCAGACCAACCTCTCTAATGGCAGAACCTTGAAAGGAATTACTGCTGGAAAGTTGATACAATCTGTGCACTAAGGCTTGGAAGGCAGGGGAGCCCTGAATTTCTCTAGACAAAATAGAGCTAATGCTGTGCCACCCTGCATGGAAGTACTGCTGGTTCCAGGCACAGAGCTGGACAGGCAGACCACCTCCTGCTTAAAGTATCATCCAAGACGGGTACCCAATAGCGACATCGTGTGGTCATAAGGAGAAATAACAGCAAAGAGATCCAAAATTGAAGAAAGGTGGAGATTGAACTGCTGGGAATGTGTACCATCTAAGCGGAAAAGAGGAGTCCTAAAGTGAGTGGTGATAATTTCCACTTCTTATGGCAGGTGGAATGTGGATTTTTCTAACTGAATCCAAGAAGAAGAATTTTAACCTTTTGATCCCATTTTAAATTCCCAACATCCTCATCTAAAGTACTTTCCCTGCCCCGCCCACTCACCCCAGCCCCAGGCATTATGTGTATCCTACTGTTTTATTTTCTTCAGCGTCCACAACGAGGTCCTTCTAGTTCATGCGTTTACTTTTTTACATCTGGCTTATAAAGTTACTTACTTATTGCCAAACACACACAATGGAATTTAACTCCGTGAAGGCAGGTATCTTGTCTTCATTATGACTCTCTTTATGTATCCCTGCCTCTTAAAAGTGTCTGGCAGATAGAGTTCTATAAATATCTGCTGAATGTCTGGGCAAGGGAAATTAACTATATTGTAGACACTGTGCTAGGCACTTAAGACATTGATAGGTACAGTCATTATCCCATTTTATAGATGATGAAACTGAGAATCCAAACTGAATCCTATTGCCCCTCAACATTCCTGTTTTCCACCCCACTATTTATCTTTTCCAAAAATACTTCCTTAAAAATCCCCCACTTCTCTTCCTTCAGGTTAGATTGTGCCCTTCCCTCTTCCCTCTTAAAGGAATAGATCAATAACTATCACTGTACTTACCTCATAATCATTATGTTTAGATTTCCTGAAACTCTGAGGTCCTCGAAGGGTCTTGGAAGAGATTGTCATCCTGGTGTTCACAAGACCCAGCACAGGACCTGGAACACTGTGGAGACTCAAAATTGTCTTTACACCACCAGGACTGAATAGAATGGGTAGATGGCTGCACTCCCATTCCCACCCAATCTCTTCTCCTGTGATGCATTCGCTTCATGATGGCTTAGTGTGTTCCAGGCATAGTATTTGGTGTGAAAAGTAGAGTCCCTGCTGCTAAAGACCCACAGTCTAATGGAGTGGAGTGGGTTCATACTGAGGTGTGTGAAGGGTACTTTGAGAGACACAAAGAGAAATACCTGGCACTGAAACAGGGTTCCTTGTTGATTTTTGCAGGACAGTAGAGATGAGAAAGCAGAGTTCAATGTAGTTCCACAGAATAAGGGGCAGGGGCAAGAGATGAGGCTATGAAAATGGGCAGAGACCAGATCAAGAAGAACCTTGAAGGTAACGCTAGAGTTTAGGCTTCATCTGAAGGTGCTGGGGAGCCATGAAGGGTCAGAATCAGGAGGCTGATGTGATCAGACTGGCAGATCAAAAACCCGTTAGGTGAAAGTTAAAGACCTGAAACAGAGCAGTGGCCAGGGTATTTTAAAAAAGGGAACAGATTGCAGAGGTCAAGTCTATAGGATAACAATTTCCATGTAGAGGAGAGGGAGGAACCAGTGAGGGCTCCCAGGTATCTGTGCAAATGGTGGAGCCATACATTGGTAAACACAAGAATTTTGAATGACACATAGCATGAATTAAAACATATTGGTGTGCCCTGGTGGCCAAGCAGTTTTGTAGACCATGAGCAGTCCACATACATGCCAAGGCCCCAAGATCAAGACCCGGACCAGGGAAAACAACCAAGATGAACAACTAAATAAAATAAAGTGCTTCCATCTCCTCTCTCTTCTTGCTTGACTGCCCATACCTTTCCTTACAAAAGTCATTCTGCATGCCAGGAGTCACTTTTCGCTGGTCATCAATGCTTACTCTGTAGTAGTTAAGCCCTAGATACCCCCAAGTTTGACTTAGTCACTAAAAAACAGTGTCTTTCTGGAGGCGTGCTGTCTGGAATTAGAGCCTGCTTTGGTGGCTGACCAGAGCACATGTTCCTGCCCAATGGACTCCCCAGGCCTCGCCTCCTCAGCACCCCACCTGTAAATCCAACCTGGGGGGAAAGCAGGACATAGTCACATAGAAAAGCTTTAGGTTTGTTAGAAGTCACAGAAAGTGGAAAGTGGCCTTAATCAGCTTCAGCGAGGAAGCAAAACTGTTGGTTGACACTGGGCATCTGAAGGAAACTAAGGGCTGAGTCCAGATCCTCACTATGCTTCTTGCCTGTGTCTGTCCCTACTTCAACACCTCCATGACCCAGTGCACACTCACCAGCCCTGACAACTCTTGGCCCCTCTGTTATTTTTCTGAGATTGCTATAATAAATTTCCACAAACTAGGAAACTTAAAACAACAGAAATTCATTCTCTCACAGTTCAGGAGACCAGAAGTAAGAAGGAGAAAGGAAGGAAGGAGGAGGGGGAGGAGGAGGAAGAGGAAGGAGAACTAAAATGTATTAAGAGGTAGAAGTTAGATTGCTCTTTTGGAGACACACATTGAGTTTGAAGTACTTTTCAACTGCAGCTCAAGACACTGGTGTGGGGTGTTATGTGGCTGGTGGGAGAGGGCTCGGCTAGAACATTAAGGGAGGAGAACCCAGAATGAGAAAAGTACTGAGAATAGAATCCTGGAAAACACAACTTTTAAGAGGCGCTAGAATAAGATGAGTCTAAGAGGAAAACAAATAGTTGACATTCATTAAGTACTATATCAAGGGACTATACTGGATGTTGAAAAAAATTCCAATTGTACCTAGGAAGAAAGCAATTAAGGACAAACAGCAAAAGGCATATTTCTATGTGCCCCTGGAGAAGAGCCAAGTATTCATGGAAATGGGAGAAATCATACAACCATCTGTTTGAAATTGAAGTCACCTTCCAGGTTCCAATATGTGTCATTCCCTGCACTGCCCTTTCTCCCCACCCCTTCACATAGTCGGGATTGAGTGAAATCACTTTTATTGAAGGTGAGCGCAAGCAGACATGAGAAGCTGCGTTTACAAACACAGGGTGTTGGGTTTTGGGAGCCAGGAAGGGAAGCCCAGTGCTGGGCTCTGGAAGTAGGATTCACTCCTTATTTGGGTGTGAGTGCTGCATTCAAAGAGAAGATTTATTTTGGGACTAGGCACAGACACAGGGAGGGAGGCAACACCAGCCTTCAGGCTGCTCTCTCTATTTGGAGCACAGCTGCTTCAGCAGCCCCACGTCTCCCGGGATCCTCCTCATTGTCCTGCCGTGGTTCTGGCTCGGGTTTGGATTCCAGCTCAGGCCGGGCTTCGGGCTGGCCAACAGCGTTCCGGCCAGGCCCAAGGCGAGGTGGCTTGACAGGCGTGGGTGTTCCCACTGCAGGACCTTTCCGGCCTGAAAGTGCCCTACGCAAGCTCTGCACCTTCTGTAACCCGCTGCGCCGCAGCCGGCGCGCCCGGGACTCCACCGGCTCCTCCTCCGAGCTCTCCCCAGTTTCAGCCTCCTGCTGCTCTGGGCCGGGTTCAGCCTGGTCCTCAGGGCCTAACAGCTCCGGCGCTTTCTGGAAGGCCCTACTTGGGATTTCAGCCTCCTCCTGCAAGTGATGAACACCGCAATGACCCAGGAAACTCCCAGCCCTAGCCCAGTTTGAGCCTCCCGCCTCAGTTCCCCGAGCCGAGTCCACCCATCCTTACACTCCGCACCGCTAGCGGGAAAGAGAGAAAAGGCAAGGGCGCGGGTACCTGGAAGGAGGGAGAGCTACAGACACAGGGCAGAAGTTTGCAAAGTGGGTGGGATCGAGCGAGGGGCGTGAGAAAGGACGCAGAGCCTCCTGGGGCAAGAACTAGAGGAAGCAGCGAAGTGTCCCGGGAAACAAGCCCCACCACCTTTGTTCTGTTTAGGGGATGCGTCGGACTTGGAGTACACTCTGCGGACGTGGCCGCCAGCGCTAGAAGTGGGCGGGCTTTGATTGGCTGGGCGCGGCGTGCGGGGGCGGGACCGGCTGGGCGCCGGACGCGGGTGCGGCCCCGCAGGCCTTTCCTGGGAGGCCGAAGGAGGGTGGGCTCCGGAATGTGGGTGTGGTAGGCGGAGGAGAGAGGGGAGCCCCAGACGGTGGCCCGAGGCGGGAAAAGGCCCCGAAGTGGAGGACGCCTGAGGCCACTGACCTTGAAGAGCAGGACGTGGAGCTTCCCGCGCGCCACCAGCAGCCCGTGATTGGCCTCCAGCCGCTGCACTTGGGCGGCCCGGCGCATGGCGCGCTCCTGGGCTGTGTCGGCGTGCGAGCCCACGCGCTCCGCCTTGGCCAGCAGCTGCGCCAGCGTATTGCTCGTGGTGTCGTGGCTGCGACTCAATGCGCCCAGGCCGCTCTGGATGCGGCGCACGGAGCCCGCCAGGCCGCCCTGCCTCCGAGCCAGACCCCCCTGCCTTTCCCGCAGCCCCTCCAGCATGGTGGCCAGCTTCTCCAGCAGCGTCACCACTGTCACGGCGTGCACCGGACCCCCAGCCGGCGCTGCGGGCACAGGCCCCGATTCCACTGCCCTCTCTCCCATGGTCCCTGGTAGCCCCGTTAGTTCTCAGTGGCCGCTGGCTGCGCTTTGGTCTGGGGCCGCCTTTCCCCGGGCTCCTCCCCAGCCCCAGCTGTGACTCAGGCAGGAGGAGTTGGCCTGCTCTGTTGGCGGGAGGGAGGGAACGGGGAGGGATGGCTGCGGTGGGGTCCTACTGAGGCTCTCCCTCTTCTGTTGCCCCGCCCCGGGGACCTGCTGATTGCTGGGTTGCCCAGAATCTGCCACACCGCTGCACTCTTCAGTGTTGGAGTTCCCCTCCGCTGTCCCGGTTCCTCTGTGTGCCGCTGTCTGGAATGTGCTCACCCCACCGCAAAGGGCCGTGGAAAATTGTGTTGTAAGACTAGAGGGGACAGACAGACTTTGTTAACTAGACAAGGGATAACCAAAAGGACCTAGGAAGTTGCCAGCCCTCCGAGGCGCCATGTGTAAGGTGGATTGGGAGGCGGCTCCCGACGTTCCGCTGCAGATCCAGGACTGTCTGGCCCGAGGCCTTGCTCTGCGGGCAGAAGGGTGTGGCATCCTTGGTATGTTTCTAATAGTCATCGCAAGGGTTTTAGCAACAGGCTTCATTTCCTGCTTCTCTAGTTCTTATTGACAGGCTCCTTAACCAGTTGTCTTGATTCCAGTTCTCTTCCCACCCTTTCTTTGGGCATTATTGTTAAAACCCAGCAGCACCTTGCTCCTGCCCCCAACCTTGGAGGGTAGAAAGAACACCTCATCTTTGAAACCCTTAAAAGCATTAGATTAGGTACTGGCACGTTGTTTGTTTTCTTGGAGGTGGACTGTGACTCCGGCCTGATGGTTTTTTTTTTCTCTTTTTTTAAAATTTTCACTGGAAATGAGTGAGAATATCGCGCTGAAAGTGAAGGAGATTTGAAAACTCAAGTATAAATGCCAGAACTGGCTAGCATTGGAAAGTAGAAACACATGAGGTGGATAAAAACAACATGGAGCAACCTAGAAAAATGACTGAGTCAAAAATAGCTCAGATTGACAGGAATTGTAGTAGTGCCAGCTTCACTGTGGAACATCCCAGAAAGAGCCATACTGCAGCTAGCGATAAGGATGAAAATGCTGAGGGAGAATCAGAATAGGATGTGAATTCCTCCCAGCATCAATGCTAACTCCCAAAGTCTTCAGGGGAACAACAGAAACTGACACGATGAAGCAAATTCAACCCCAGAAGAGAACAGAGAAGCACGGAATCCCTTCAAGAGCACATTGGTGCCAGATTCAGTCTTGTCACAGACTTTGATAAAAAGACTTACAGGATGTTCTCTCTTACCTCACCTGAAAGTGCCCACAGTCACTGCTTGGTCTTTTGAGGATTAAAGCACCCCTTTCTTATTCCATAGTGTGTCAATAGCCTGCCCCAAAAGCCCCCTTCCTCATGACCCAGCATGGTATATATCTGGCTGCCCAACCAAATGTAAATGCAGCTTTCCCTGCCCATGAGGTCTCTGTCTCTCATGCTATTTCTTTCACTTCCTTTCTCTAATAAATCGATAGACTGCACTTAATGCCTAAAGAATTTTCTTGAATCTTTGTTACCAGACCCTAGTTGCCCCAGCAACAAGAAGAAAGAAAACTAGGTGGCAGAATGGTACTCTCTAAGGTAGTGTAAAGTGATCTTCAATTAAAGATTTCTATTCTCTAAATAAGGGGAGTTGCAGAGACCCACTTGCCCAGATTCCTTGGTATGAGTGTGAAAAGTGGAAACTTACTAGTGTGCATTTATTGTGTGGCCCAAAAGGTCATGTTCAAGTCCTAATCTTTGATACCTGTGAATATGATCTGATTTGGAACAGTCTGCTGATATAAGCAAGTTCAGATGAGGTTGTTAGGTGGGCTAGCCTAGGGGGATTGGGCAAGAGGCTGGACAAAGGAACAAAGGATAGCCATTTAAACGATGAGATTGAAAAAAAAAAGCAACCCTTACATTCCTGTGGTGTCCAAGAGTCAGAAATAAGCCCAAAAAAGGAAACATTGCCAGTCTAGTTCTACTGATTGGCAATTAGGAGGCTTTGGAGTGGTGATGGGAGGAATTACCTGAAAGACTTCTGTAGGTCTGTGTTGATGGAGCAAGACAGGTGTTGATGGTCACAGAAACTCAAGCTGCTTCTGATCGGTCCCTTGAGAAATGTACTGCTGATCTTGCTTCAATAAATTTCCTGCTTAATCTTTTGTCTGCTGTGTCTACCATGATAATCTTACATGTCAGGTACAAGAACCTGGACTGAGACACCTGTCTCTTGGGGAACTCTCATGCTAACAAGATCACACTAGAGAAGCAGGATCCAGTAATGACTAGTGTCCTTATAAGAAGGATAAGAGACACAGGAAGAGCACCATGTACTAAGGTGGGCAGAGATTGGAGTTACGTTGCCAGAAGCCAAGGGATGCCTGAAGTGACCAGAAGCTGAAAGAGACAAGGAAAGACTCTCCCCTAGAAGCTTTGAAAGGAGCATGGCCCCGCCAGAACCTACTCTTTCAGAATGTGAGCTTCCAGAACCCTGAAAGAATAAATTTAAACTGTAGTTTTAAACCACACTTTGTGGTTATTTATTTTGATAACCCCTGGAAATTAATACACCTATTGGTTAATCAGTATCACAATATCCCTTTCCCCCAGGATGCCCCACACTAACATACATAGCCTTTAGTTAATATTCTGGAAGTATAAAATTATCTGTAGGAAAAAATAAAACTTGAAAACTTTATAGACAACTGAATTAACAATTACCTAAATGTAAACATTATTGATAGACCCACAAGGAAAGAGACCGAGACAAGGGAGTTGGTACACACTGAGGCACAACTTTATTGTCCCATGTGCAGGCCAGGAAAAGCTCCTTTCTGAGAAGAGACAGAAGGAGCAACCCGGGGATCTGTGTGAGAGGGGTTTTTAAGGGGGTAGTCACTGACTAGCAGGAAGGGGGCTAAAGGTGGAATTTTGATAAGGCCTCTGGGCTGAGCTGTTGATTTAGGGGTAGGGATTTAGGGGTAAGGATGGGCTGGAATGTTAGGCGAGTGCAGAGGGGTAGGGATGGAGTCCTTGAGTTTGGTAAACAGGAGAGGGTTTGAACAGCATCTGATCTTGCTTCAGGCTGCAAAACATTCCATTTCTCATGCTTGGTTGGAAAGTGACAACTTTCAGTCCTTTTGTCTTACTCCAACCTAACCTGGGACCTTTTGTCTTACTCCAACCTATCCTTGGATGAGCCTGGTGGCTGTTCAATAATGAGTCTTGCAAAATTAGTGGAATGCTATAGTGATTGAGTTGACAAATGCTATAAAAAGCTAAAACAAAGGTATTAACCACCCTGTTTGTCAAAGGTTCCTGTTATATACTGACCTAGCCTCTTTCCTGAACATAGCATACTATAAAGAATTGACATTATCAAAAAAAAAAATCTACTGTACCTTTCACAGGGCAGACTTGCTTGTAAACTGTCTGCCTAACAAAGATCTGCTGGGGATGGCCCCAGTCTCTACCTCTATCAGCAACAGTTTGGAGCTCCCTTTAAGTGAGAAGCAGGCAAAGGAAACCTCTGAAAGAGACAAATCAGGTTGCAATGCCTTAGATGGTAGCGTTATATATCCTTGTATTCTTTTCTCAGTGATCAGTTTCCCCCATGTGATATTACAAGGATACCCTAAAACAAGAGTGCACTCCTAAGGTACCTGAAGTGGTATACTAGCCAAGAGGAATCCCACAGACTGGGTTTACAGGAGTAGTTAAGCTTGCCATAGTCACACCTTCATCACAACAAAGAAAAGAAGCAGCTAATGGGAACTTTTGGATTTTAGAGTCAGTTTATGCTCTGCCTTGGATTTCTTATGCACCCCATATCTTGGGTTATTTGAAAGGCCACATAACTTTGAATAGGGTTGAAAGGAGCCTCCATGCCTGGCCTTGGCTAAGTTACAAGGCACAACCTAATCAGCTTTACCCTGTAAGAAAGAGAGGTGAGACTTGAGGTCTCTGTCATTGCTACCTTTCCCACCAAGATGATCTGGGGAGAGGAGGAGGGATGATAAATCCTAGAAGGAAAATTTTTCAGGAGAATTTTGGATTTTGTATTAAAGCCATGTTAAGCACTTAAGCATTACATGGTTTTGAAAAGCCATTGCTGGCTTAATATAAGATGCTAGTGGAGAGGTTCTCCAGAGGTTTTTGGACTGTTTTGTGAGTTGGAACTCTGTCTCACCTAAAAATATAGTCTAACAGTCTTTGATTAGTAAATGGAAAAGAAACAATCGAAGAAAGCATAAGGGATGATTATGTGAATTAATTGTACAAGAAGCATCCCTGGCCCCAAACCTCTCTTTCAGCTGCCAGACTAGCTGGGGCATCCTCCAGGGACTTAACCTTTGAATCAAAAGTAACAACATGCAACACAGGCAGAACCACCCATTTAACAGGGAATGAGCCTCAGTGGACAGGCTCTGCCTTCCACCCTTTGTCCTGAACATCCTGTCTACAGAACGGATGAGGCCTTCCACACAATGAGAAAGCTCTGTGTCACTGGCAATTAACAGAGTCATAACTTTGGGGAAGCAGGAAGTGAGAATCCGTACTGATTCTAGAAATCAAAATAATCAAACGGATGAGAGATCCTGGAATGGTATATTGGGATCAAGAGTTTTAGAATAGCTTTTATGACAAGAATCAGGCATATGATTAACTCTAACCACTATTTTAGCATGTCATATTTTAGTGGTTAAATAGTGTACCAGAAAGATATATCAAAGATCAAATCCCTGATACTTGTGAATATGACCTGATTTGAAAATAGGCTCTTCGCAGATGGAATTGAGTGAAGGCTATGGAGTAACATCACCCCAGATTTAAGATGGCCCTAAGTCCAATGATTAGTGCCCTCATAAAAAAAAGGAGAAAACACAGACACAGAAAAGAAGATTGAGACAGATCAGAGGGCAGCTACAAGCCAAAGAACACCAAGTCTCACCAGGAGCCTGCCAGAAGCTAGAAGAAAGGCCTAGAAAAAATTCTTCCTCAAAGCTTTCCAAGGGTTCATGGCCCTACCAACACTAATTTTGTATGTCTGTCCTCCGATTTGCAAGGGAGGACATTTCTGTTGTCTTAAACCATTAAGTTTATTTAATGATAATTTGTTACAATAGCCATAAGAAACTATTAAACATATAGACACCAGTCAAAAAGATTAAAGGCAAGAAATAATTTTGACAACCAAGTAAATCAATTAATATTGGCAGGAGTCCAGAATTTCAGAGTGTGTTATGGCTGCTGGACTCAATCATCAAAATGTGGGAGTTAGGCTTCTCCTAAAAGAAATGTTCTAGGACATTCCAAAAGGCAAAAGGCGTGGAAGTAGTTACTGAATAAATTCTATTGAATGTCATTCTGTAATCTGAGGAATTCTGTGGGCTCTTGACAAGGACAAGGACTTGGCTGGACTTGAGCTTGCTTTCTTAGGCAAATCACAGAGAAGCCACCACCAGAACAACTTCAGCCCTCTACCTGGAGTTAATACGGCATTTATCTATGACAGCCTCTGTTCCAGAAACATATTTTGCCACCCACATAATCAAGGACAAGCCAGATCTTTAGGGAATGGTGTGCCCTACCTCTCATTGACAAGTGTCTAGGAGAATGGGCCACTGAAGGCAGGCTTAACCAAGATGTATGGGCAGCAATGCCACATGAGTGGTGACTTACAGCAAATGGTTTATAACAAAAGTCCAGCAACGACTTTCAGTACAAACACCCACCCCTCTGTGTACCCTGGCCTGGGCCCAAGAAAAGAGAAGTCATAATGAGCCCCAGTATCTGCCACCACTGGGAAATAGTTTAACTTATAATACTTAATTGGATGATGTTTAGTTATGAGATTTTGTTTCAAAAATAACTATAGTATTTTTGACTAAAGAAGAGATCATTGATAATCAATTTAACCAGAGAAGTGAGAGAAGCAATCTACCCCATTCAAACAACAGCATTGATTTTTCCATCTCATCCCATTTGAATGCAGTTGACATGGTTTAATTATATTGCACAACACGAGGTACCCTGTCAAATGTTTCTTCTGTTCACATTACAAAATGTTTTTCAAGATAGTATATTGACACCTCGTCATCAGAGTCTTAGTGCCTGTCAGCATGAATACTTCTTATCCTAATTGAATTCAATGGATTTTAGAAACCGAAGAGAAAATGTTTGGAACCAGAAAATATGTATAATCATTTACAAAGCCATTTACAAAGAGAGACTTTGAAAAGGGTAAACATGTTTTAATAAGTCTATAAGCTTACTCATTTAATACAAGATTGAGGATGAGTCCTGGGATTTCTAACCCAAGATTTTGGTATCAAAACCCCATCAAGTTAAGTAAGTGTGATGCTATCCCAGTAATCCACTGAGTCCCCCAGAGAGAATATAATATGCAAAATAAATCTCCTGCAGGCTGTTCTTCTTGTCTACTTGTGGGAGCTTCAGTTTAATCATGACTCCTCTTGTGGGGATAAAGGAAACACTGATTGACAAAGGAGGGCAGAGGGTTTTGATACCCTTCCTGTCACCAAGTTGCATCTAAACCACACAAACAAAAGGGCCAGAGAGCAATTAACAAGGTACACCTTCCCCATAAGAGTGCAAAGGATTGCTTCAGGACCCACATCAGGCAAAAAAGACCAGGGAGGAAGAAGAGGAACTGGTCTTGAAGTTGCGTCCTCAGCAAAGTAGATTAAATCAAAGGTTGGGTGTTATGGCTGAGCCTCCAGATGGCCAGGCACCCAAAGGAAGAAAAAATGGTATTTTATTACAGCAACCAGTGCTGGCACAGGAGTATTGTTACCCAAAGCTGAGCAATGGAGAATCTAAGGGAGCTCCTTTTATACTCTGAGATAAAGATTCATCTCCTAGGCTACGTTTGGTTTCCACTGGCACCTCTTATCAGTTATGAACAGCTTCAGAGTAGGGAGGTTATGCTTGCTTGTCCTTGGTCACAATAATAGGACGTAGTTGCCATCTCTGTAGTACTCTATGGATGTGAGTTAAAGATTAATGTCAAAAGAAAGAAAAAGCAAAGTAGGGAAAAGAGAGGGGAATTGAGAAGAAAGGAGGGCAAGAAAGGTCAATGGTGGAGAGAGGGCAAAGGACTGGAGAAGGAAAGAGAAACTTGATCATTTATACTTCCACACCTGGACATTTACTACAAGATATTAAGGAGACCATATGCTTAAATGGCTCCAACTAGAATGAGGAAATATATGAGGACAGAAAAATACTAAAAACACAGAAGAATATTATTGTACTTATGAAGGCTGTAAAATTACAATGTGAATCCTCTAAAGGAAGAATGCAAACTTTTTGCACTTAGGAGTTGAAATATCCTCAGAAAATCAGACCAGAGAGCCACCTACTAAACCCTAGGGAACCTAACAAATGCAAGATTAGAAGGATGAATTGGAACCCAGGAGAAAGATTGGACATGTTCTAACTAAGACCACTGGAGAAGGCCCAAGGAGTCTCCACAGGTCAAGTACATGACCCATGTGTAGACACAACAGGAACTATAATCACAAATAATGTGAGGAGGAACTAATCAGGTTCTAGTTCAGCACTGTTAGTCTAAATATAATATGTAACATTTAAATTTTTCTGGTAGCCATGTTGTTTTAGTCAGTTCATGCTGCTATAGCAAAGTACATTAGACTGAATGGCTTATAAACAACAGAAATGTCTTTCTCATAGTTCTGAGGGTTGAAGTCTGATATCACGGCCCCATCATGGTTGGCTTCTGCTGAGGGCCCTCTTTGTGTTGAATACTACCGGCTCTTCATTGTATCCTCACATGGCTGAAAGAAAGTTTAAGAACTATTTGGGATGTCTTTTACAAGGGCACTAATCCCCTTCATAAGTACCCTAATCTTATGACCTAATTACCTCCCAAAAGCGCTTCTTCCTAATGCCATCACGCTGTGAGTTAGGATTTCAACATATGGAGTTGGTGTGGGGACACAAGCTGTCAGTTCATTGCATGATTTTAAAAAACAATAAAAAGAAATGAAATTAATTTTAATAATATATTTTAACTCAATATGTCTAACATTGTTTCAACATATAATCATAAAAAATGTATTCATTAGTTTTGTCTTTTTAGTTTTGAAACCAGGTGTATGGTTTACACTTATAGAACATCTCATTTGGACACCAAATTTTCATTTAACCAAATGGTCTACATTTAGATATCATAAAACTTAGAGTTGAAAAGTATATTCACTTTGGTGTGCTGTTGGAGTAGTGGTTAGGTCCACCACCTCTGGCTAAGTGCAGTCCACATACACTCTGAGGAGCCAGGTTCAAATGTCAGGGCCAGGGGAACAACCAAGACATACAACTAAATAAATGTCTCTTCCTCCTCTCTCTTTATTCCTGCCTTCACCTTTCCTTTAAAAAAATTATAGTCACACAATCACGTTGTTCCAAATATACATAAATTTTCAATAATTGAATCATGTGTCAGGTTTTACATTTAAACTAATTAAAATTAAATAAAGTGGAGTGGAAAAAAGAAAATCAACAATCAATTGCAAGAATCAAGTATCAAGTTTGGCCTGAAGTTCCCTTGTTTGCTTGGTGATTCAATTTTTTCAGACTAAGGAAGGACTGATTCAGTAGATAGTAGAAAGACAGAATGAGGGGCCTAATCCCACACAGGAAATAAGAAGCAGAATTAATATCTCAAGCTCATTAAATTTATTTAGAAAAGAAAAAGTAACCCAAAAACTGACGTACCTTGCTGCCTCAGGCACCTGGGCACTGAGAACACTCTCTCTGTCTAGTGTTTCGAACACACAGGAGGTGGAACTTTCTGGGAGGCTGGGAAAAGACAGGAAGCTGAGCAGTCTCTGCTTGCCATCACCGCTCTGGGCAACTAGATCCTTCCACCTTTCTCTGTACTCTCCAATCCGCAATCTGTTATTTTAGATACATCATTTTTCCTCAGTGTATATGGATTTGGTACTTGCAAATTTGCCTACTCTAAAGTCTATTTGCAACCCCCAAACCGATATTCAAGCCACCGTAGTGGTCATTTGCGGGGTTACACAAAGTGGCAAAACATCAGTCATTTGACTTGCATAGTCCCAGCTGAGGTCAATCAAGGCGACATCTGCCTCCGTGCTGCATGTCTCATACTGTAAACAAAGTGTCCTTTTTGATATCTACTTAGTGCCACATGCTTCTAAATGTTCTGCCTTCCGTTGGTGATGTCTCTGTTTAAAATGTGGCAGTGCTGCATGGTGTTTCTAAGCACAAAGGCTGTGATGGAGAAAATTCATATTTTGGGTAAGCTTCATTTAGGCAGTAGTTACTGTGCTGCTGGCTTGAGTTCAATGTTAAAGTGTCAATCATATATATTAAATTCAGTGTTTTAAAACAGAAACATAGACTAGTCCCATGAATGCTCCCCTGGAGCCAGACAAATCCAAGAAGGGGAATCCCTTCAGCTCCTGGGAATTTTAGAGGTTGGAAGCATCCCCTGCACATGAGACTCGTTGGGGCTGTCCTTAGACAGTTTGTTAACTATTAGAATTAGAAGAGCATGTGATGTTGGAGCAGGAGGGTCTATATGGGTGACTTTAGGATCACGGTTTCACTCTAGGGATAATTATACAAAGCTAAGAATCCAGGAAAGTATTGCCAGAGAAGGAATTTAAAAAAGATGTTATATGAAAGTACCCACCTTGATCCTGAAAGAAACAAACTAAGGGCTGCAGTAACAGCTGAGCAGTATCAAGCATAGAAAAGTCAAATATAGAAAAGTCAAATGTGCACTGGTGGACTAGCAGTTTGGGCCACTGTCTGGCCAAGAGCACAGTCCACATACGTCCCAAGGATCCTGGGCTCCCACCCCTGGGGTGGCAGGGAACAACCAAGATGAATAACTAAATAAAAATAGAAATGAAATGCTTTCTCCTCCTCTCTCTTCCTACTTGCCTACTAATCTTCATTCCTATCTGAAACTTTCCTTTAAAAAAATTAAAAATACAGATAAATAAAATGCACTAAAGTCAGTGAACAAAGCTGAGAGCAACTAAGTAAAACTTTTTATGTACCATAGAAGGCTTTCAATCAAGTGAATAAGCAATGTTCAAATTACACAAATGTTTACAAATTTATTTTGCTTCTGAGTTCACAACCAGTATATGCACAGTGGACTGGTCATACTTAATCTAGTGTTTATGTGCTTAGAAAAGAGTTCTTGTGTAATAAATAGCAAGTCTAAAAAATGGCATTTCAAGAAATAAAAGTTTCCAGTTGAACTTAAAAAAAAGAGCAGATAGAGAAAAATGTTATTTGTTGATAGGTTGATGAATATGTGACCAGAAGCTGAAGAAACCCAGTCTTGATTTCCTCAAATATGATTCTTTAGCCTCTAATTCAGTTTTAATGAGGAGACTGGGACATAACTATATATAATCAATTATCATTATTTACAGTAGTCTTATTACTATTATAAATCTTACTGCAATTTTCTGTGAATCCCACATATGATTCAGGTCTCAGCTCAGTCCCTTTGTCCTTTGGCAACCTGAGTTTGGATCCAACTCATTTCTCAGCCTTTGAAAGTCTAATGTTCTCTCACCAACTTTTGCTAATTTCCAAGTTCTATTTTTTGAAAAATCCTTACTGCCTTTTGCATTCGCTCTACCCCAACCCCAAAGGATAGATAGCTCCTCTTGTGACTTCTAACAGAATTGATTTCTTAGAGACAGTTTGAAGACTTTTATGTATATAAATTCAACTAATCCTCACAATAGCCCTCTGAGATAGATAAATATCACTGCCAGTTTCACAGTGACGGGATAAGGAAGTTAGGATCCAATCCAAGCATCTGCCCCCAACCAATATCCTTCAAACATATAAACAGCACTACCAAGAATATCACAGTATTGAGAAAAGCAAGCTGAATTCTGTTAGATTAGATTGGTTGAAAAATAAACACTAAACACCACAAATTCCCTGTAGATAACTGTGCATACACTCTTTCCTTTATTCTAACTTGCTACCTATGAGGCTCAAAAAAGGAGAAAGGACAGACCAAGGGCCACAGCTGGAGGTGACAGTAGAGATGGAGATCAATCTAAATCATATTTCATCTCCATTTCACATAGGGAAGAACCTGAGGCCAGGAATGACTAAAAGAGTAGAGGTCCCCACCCTCCAGAGGGCCCAGCAAGTGCTTTGCTGGAGCTGGTGTTAATCATGTATGAAGTACTGTCTTAGACTGAACTATGGTATTACTCAAGGGAGCTGGGAATCTTGGCTACACTGATGCTGGTGACAAGGATCTGCTGGTGACAGGAGTTGTTAAATTTAGCAAACAAAAATACAAAAAGTCCAGCTTAATTTGAGTTTCAAATAAACATCCTATGTCATATGTAGGACATACTTATATTAAAAAAAAATTATTGTTTGTGTGAAATGCAAATTTAACTGGGTGTCTCTGTTTTGACCTGTCAATCCAACCCTTGACTAGCAGACATTGCAGGGAAATGAAAGAATCCAGGAGGTGAGTGGAACACAAGCTGAGCTTGGGGAGCCTGTAGTTGTTGGCTTATGGACATTTGGTCTGTCCTGACCTTGGCAGTGAGGTGAAATAGCACCATGGACAGCAAAATTTCCGAATTCTAGCTATGCACTCTCTAGCTGTGTACCCTGGATCAGTCACTTGATCTAAATCTTGCTTTCTTTATAAAACATGTCATAGTGATACTGATCACACGGATGTCACTAATTATCAATGTTTTGTTTCTCCTTCATATGTTCTCTCTATGCTAAGCTCTGTTCTTTTTGATACTGATCTAAAGTAAGCAAGAATGAAATGAAGTGAATTTTTTACAACATTTTTAATGCCTTCTACATGTTAGGTGTTTTCGATGGTTTTGCGTGAATGGCAGCAAGGAGGAACGCAGATGAAGTCTATAAAGAGGAACGAGCATGAAGAAGCAACCATGAATCCTGTCTCTATCCCTCAACTTCTCTCTGGGCCACTCTGGCCTCATCCCTTACCTTCTTTGATCTTCCACCCACCTCTAAAGAGGAGGCTAATGAGAGACAACTTTTTAAAATTCTGCTGAAGGATGAGTAGATGTTGTGACTAGGCAGTGGAACCTCTTAGAACAGAGAGGCCCACAGGTTGGGGCTTGCTGGCTTACTTTGGGTAGCAGTTGGAAATACTTCCTTCACATGGTGGGTGTCCCACTGATTTTTACTAAGATGACTATCTTCATCTAACTTTAGTCCAGTTACAGGACTTTTCTGGATCTCCCGTCACTGAGATTTAAGAGAAGAATGAGACACATGAGCTCCCTCCCATTCATTCACAGTCCCATTCATCCAGTCCTTCTGGCACCTGGTACAAGAAATGTGACCCCAAACCCACTTTCCTAAATTTGTCTAAGGATTTATCTAACCTGTAGTATTTAAATTTAAATTTGAATTAATAAAAATGAAATGAAATTTAAAATTCAGTTCTGTCATACAACCCACACTTCAAGCGCTCAACAGCTAGCTACTTGTGACAAGTGGCTACCATTCTGGACCACACATGTCTAGTGAATACTACCCCGTGGAGAAAGTGTGTTACCCCAGATATTACTAATGACAATCCCACAGATTTCTCAGAAAGATAAGACAAAGAAATCTTCCATTGTTCCTAACAGTCACATACTGATAATGTGTAAAACATGAAATTACTGTGCTGGGATCGATAAAAAGGAAACTTAGTTTAGATAATCAATGCCTCAGCAGAAAAAATAACCCAGGTACCTGGAACAGACGATGCAGTCTTTGGAGTACTGAACCCTGATTGTCTAACCGATGCTCCTTGGCTTTACCTGAAGCCAGCACAACCAACCCAAGAGAATATGAGCCTTGATTTATTTTCTCTACACAGGTTGGAGGGAGAGGTAACAGGCTTTTTTCTGTGGCAGAACTTTAGGCCTGCCCCTGATCCCAGGCCATATATAAAATGTAAGCCTCTATACGATGTTCTAAGAGACCAGTGTCTTGGCCGACACTGAAAGCAACTAACACAGGGGAACCTCGTGGCATAGCTAAAGTGCCCAAACCTTACCAGACCTAAACCTTGGGGAGGGGTATGCAGAAAGACTTCTGGGCCACCTCTCAGAGATGCCTCTCAGAAAGCAGCAGACATTATCTCACTTATATTGTGTTCACCAAGTCAGAGCCTTCTTCCCTGTTTCTATGTCAGTTTGGGACCATTGGAATGAGAAAGAAAAAATGGGAAGTTTTCAAACATCAGAGAGAAAGAGAGAAAGGAGTGGGGGAGAGATATTAAGATTGGAGTTAAAAGCTGAAAAAAGCCAGATTAGATTAACTACATATAAAATTTTTAAATAAACTAAATTTAGATTCAAATAAAAATCTAATGCCAATTGTATAAGAAATTGACGGTTGAGTTTAAAGAGCAAACTGGGCACATCCTGGTGGATTAGAGGTCGGGCGCGGACTACATACATCCCAAACACCTGGGCTCATGTACCCAGTACAGGAGGGGATTGACTAAGATGAACAGCTAAATAAAATAAATTAAATAAATGCCCCTTTCTCCTCTTGCTTCCTGTCTGCCTACTTCTGTTTGTCTTCATTCCTGCCTACACCTTTCCTTAAAAAAAAAAAGAAAAGAAAAGAACACCACCCCACCACCCCCCACACACACACATGTCTCAAACTGGTCTTTACTTTGTCCCCTATAATGCATCTCATGTTGCCCGCGCTCTCAATCAGCACCTATGTTAGTTAGGGTTTCTTCACTAGGTGAGCTGACCCAAATCTTTACACCAGAAGCATCTAAGAAGACCTTGGAAAATTAGCCTAAAACGCTAATGATGTTCTAGTGAACCTTTATCAGCAGCTATGACAGAATCAGGGCCACAGCAATGCTTCTTCACATTCTGCCCACAACGCTCCAGGCCTCAGTTAGCATGAATCTTACTTGGGCATCCCTTTTTCGCAGCAAACAGAAGTCAGCTCAAGTTGATTAGGCATCCCCAAACTGCTCTCCCTTGGAGGAGAGAATCTTCCCTATTCAGGACCTTGCAGTGATTCAGGGACAATATCCACATTGTTTTGCAGCTGTATTGCTTGTGAACATACTTGCCAGAATCCGTTTCTCTTTTAGACAAGCTTCACTTGGTTTCAAGGAACAGAAATGCTTTCAGTATCTGCACCCCCATGTTCACTGCAGCACTATTTACAATAGCCAAGAAATGGAAATAATTTAAGTGCCCTTTGACAAATGATTGGATAAAGAAGATATAGTATATATACAAAATGGCATACTACATGGCCCTAAACAATGATGTAACTCTACCATTTGTGACAACGTAAGTAAGACTACAAGGGATTGTACTAGTGAAATAAATAAGGAGGAACACAAGTACTGAATGGTCTCGCTCATGATAGAATATAAAGAAACAAATCAAACAGACACAAAACAAAAACCACCCCTTGGAGAGTGACTGCAGAAATGAGGTTACCAGAGGACAAGGGGCTGGGGATTCGAGCAGGTAGTAGTGGGGGTCCAATCAACCATGGTGGAGGACTGTTGGAAATTTGGTGGTAGGTGTGGTGTGTTACATATTTGATGAATAGTGAATCTGCACATCTAAACTAATATTTTTGTGTAAATCAAATTTTCTTTCATACAAAAAAAAGAAAGAACCTCAGTTAACTTAAATAAAGGTGAGTTTATTATGAAAGAACTGACAATCACTGCAACCCCCAAAGCAGACTGTTGAAACAATTTATTGAGTCTGGAGCCCTTCCTGAATTAACAAAAAGGAGGTGCCATTAAAAGATAATATAGCTTTATTTATTATTTCAATAGTTTCCTACATAGAGCAGGAAAGAAACCAGACCTCTTTTCTATGCAATAATTGGGCCCACTAACTCTGGGAAAAAGGCAAGACACCCTTCTAATTGAGGAAATATATCCTTTTTCAATACGGGTTTAGAGTGTACTCTCTAAAAATTAATGTCTGTTCCTGGGAGCAGTGGATGAGCTACCATAGCAATTTTATTAATCAAATGAACTGAGGTCATTCCCACTCACATGGAATCTTGAAAAGGAAATCCGACCAGCAATATCAAGTCCACAACTAGCTATGGATTCAGAAGCTCTTCTTTTCCCACCTCTACTCCCACCCCTGCCCCTCTACACACAATTCCACAAGACTCCGCTGAGCATTTTTAACTGGATAAAGTTCTGGGGGCCCACCTCACACTGGCACACCCAGACTGGGACTGTGGGGTAGCATATTGGTACTAAAGCGGCAAATGTGAAGATAGTGAAAAGTGAAAGCTGGGAGTTGGCAGAGTTTCTAATAGAGGAAATTTGAGAAGGAGGCCCATGGAGAAGGGTGGGTTAGGCAGTGGCACCATCTCTCTGAGAAGTAAAGAGAAGTCTAAGTTAGGAGTGCCTTATCCTTCCCTCTTTGACCTTGAATCTCCCTTCTGAAATTCTGTCAGCTCTTCAGTGAGGAAATCTGCATTGAAGGTAACCACTGTTGCTAATTTTGAAGAGATTATAAGGGGAAAAAAGACCTCTCCCAACCATCTCCTTTGGTTTTTTGGCAAGAGACATCATGTGGGCTTAACAGTGAGTTCCTGGTGATGACAGGCCAAACTGCCCACAGGAGGAAGAAATAATCATGATGATAGGTTAGCGCGGCAGAAGTGACAAATTTGAGGGGCAATAAGACTGAAGCTAGGTTCTTCATAGAGATTAGAGGACACTGCCCACTAAAAGAGGATATGAGGAGGCTGAGCATTCAACGTGACCAGATATCATCTGATTATAATTAGTTCTAAACTCCAGTTTCAACTCCAAATTTCTGCACACTCCTAACACACTCTCAGGGTTTCTCATGTCCTCTTGCTACAATGACTTTCCATATGAATCCAAGCATCAAGCAAAGTCTTTTCATCAATTTTCAGGGAGGAAATAGAAAATTTCTTATTTCAAGAAACAAGAACTCTAAAGTTCTGGAAGATTGATAGTGGGAACTGTTAACAGCAATGTCACAAACTCCACCCACCACACTCTAACATTCTTCCCTCCCACTCGAGAGTAATCAGCAAATGTGTTTTCTTACTCCTGCAGATTCCAAAAAATCAACAATACTATCTCTTCAGCAAGTCTGGTGAGTATAACTTCCTCTCTCTCATAAACTTAGGGTCCTGTGAATTATCTCACACAATGTAAAAATAAGAAAAACCTGCGGAACTAGAAGAAGGAGGTCAGAGAATCAGGCTTCTCCTTCTGATTCTTGAACCCTCTGATTGTCTCCATTTCTCTCCACACTGTTCTTCCTGACACTGACTCTCTGTGCCTACTTATGAGCTAGATGGAGAGTGGGGAATAGATATCCCAATCTAGCTCCAATACCCTGTGAAATGGTTGCAGTCACTGGTCTTAGTTGAATTGCTCAAGAGATAAAGAAAGTGAACATCTAAGTAGTAGCCTTGGATCAGGTACAATCAACTGTGACCCAGGAGTGAGGGAATTCGGTGACCATGGGAAGTATGGGAACTCTTACAGATCTGTGACCAAGACAAGCACAGAAGCCTGTCTAATAAAAGTAGCTGATTTGTTTACCCTTGACAATTGCTGGAGAGTTTAGGGATCCAGTAAATAATACCCACTGTTCCCTGCCCAAGTTGTGAATCAATTAAGAAATAATGTAAACAAGGCAAACCCTGGTGCCCTAGCAGATAAGGACTCTGGACACAGTCGAGAAATATCCCAAGGACCCAGGTTCGAAACCCAAAGCCAGAGGAAACCAAGAAAATAAATGAATGCTTCTTCCACCTCCCTCTTCCTTCATTTCTGCCTCCACTTTTCCTTAAAAAAGGAAAGAAAGAAAGAATACAAACAACAAAGCGAATAAGAGATCAAAATAACAGCTATATTGCTGATAAAGCTGATATTGACAAATGTGGCTGTATCATTTAGTAAATGGGCTTCCTTAACCCCAGTATTAGGGAAACTAACCCACACATTCACAGATCCGGCAAGAAAACTACAGTGCTCCTTCCCCACTCCCACACCTTATCTAGAAAAGACCCCATTAAATTTTGCTTCATGGATGAGGAAAAGTATGATTTCTGGGGGTGTCTGGCGAAAGAGAAAGAGCAAGAGGAGTTATATTGAGTATGACCAAGTCATTCTTCCCAAATTTACTAGTGACCCTGACTCAGAGAAGTCAAATCAAAAGTCAAATCTGAATTTGATCAAGTCTCCAGATTGACTACCAACTACTTACCAGCATAAATTGGTGTTATGAGATAATCTGGAAAATTTGAATGCCAATAGAATATTAAATAATATTAAGTAAATAAGTTTTGAGTGTCATAGTGGAATTATGGTTATGTTGTGTTTTATTAAGTGTCTTTAATTACCACACCCACGTTGAAGGTACCGTAGTCAAAACCTATATAGGTAAATCAGAATATTCTTGGCCACTGACTGCTCTCTGTAGACAAACTGATAAGGTCAATAAAATACTCTGAGACACACACACAAAATAAATTACAGCTTTATCTTTAATTTGCTCATATGATGATCTTTTTCTCTTATTTTGAAAAACTACCTCTTGTTTCCTAGATTTGGATCCTAAATGTGAGGAGGTAATTTCTGTCAGCTCTGAAGTCTAAACTATTTTATTTTAAATTCATTTAGGAACTAATCACAATTTCTGATTTAATAATAACTCAGCCATCTCACCTTGTACTGGTACCCAATTTAAGAGCAAATTAATCTAGATGTGTCTTTTTACCTTTTGTATTCATTCATTTTGATCTTTTCAATATGTTCAAGGCCCTCCATGCTTCCCTTTTTGACTGAAGTTCCAAAACAACATCATTTTGGATCTGATTTGTAGCAGCCTAACTACAATGGTAAATAATACAACTAATAATTGTTGCATGCATGCGCGCGCGTGCGCACACACACACACATACACACACACAAATCTCACAGTTCTGTAGGCTAGAAGATCAAAATCTAAGTATCAGCAAGACAGTGATTTCTCTATTTCTCTGAAGTCTCTGGAAAAGATCTTCCCTCTGGTAGCGCTTACCAATCCTGACATAACTTGCTTTATAGTTGCACTAATCTAATCTAATCTCTGCCTATATCTTCACATGACCTGCCTCCTTCAGTCATTGTGACTAAATCTCCTTTTTTTAAAACACCAATCATTGAATTTAGGGACCTCCCTAATCCAGTGTGACCTTACCTTAATCTGATTATACTGTAAAGATCTTATTTCCAAATAAAGTTACCTTCATAGGTACTGGGGGTTAGGTCTTCAATTTATTTTCAACATATCAACCCACTACAGATCCTATAGGTGCAATCAATGAATAGCTTGGAAATCAGTCCATCGTCTTACTTTGTTTCCTACAAAAGAAGTTTATTCACAAAGCTGTCATCTATTAATTACAGAAATAGACCCTGTCTTTTACTTTTTTTCATTTTGAAATATTTATTGTTTTTCTTAAAGCCTTTAATATCCTTGGCACTCTTTAATCAAGAATGTAAACTCATCTATTTAGATTTTTGCCCCTTTTGTTTGGAAGCACTCTAAGAATCACATCATCTCAAAGTACCAGACTGGAATGTTAAGCAAATGAGTTTGTAAACATGGCAACCATCAATAAACAAACATTTTCCCAAATCACAACTCTGACGTGGATATAGATCGCACCCCTGACCTTGCAAACAGTAAAGGTACTCTTTGACCAGCGCTAGGAGAGTGTGCTTTCAGCCATGAAGCTAGCCAGAAAACTGTTTTATACATGGAGTGTGCTACTCATTTACAAAAGCCTCTTTTCTCTAATTCTGAAAATTCTAGAAGTATCTGAAGAGAGAGTTTCAATGATAATAATCACCTGGAAAGCATGCACAAATTCTTATACAGATGGTGGTTTGACTTACAATGTGCTTCACTCAACTGAAAAGATTTATACCTTCTTTGTTCCTTAAAGCATTATTTACAACAGCCAGGCTATGGAAACAACCTAACTGCCCATCCATAGATGGTTGGACTAAGGTGTGGTATACATACAATGAAGTACTACTCAGCATAAAAAGGTGAAATCTTGCCACTTAAAACACCATGGATGGAGCTAGAGGGTTTTATGCTCAGTGAAAGAAGTTAGACAGAGAAAGACAAATATCGTCTCATTCATATGTAGAAAATAAAGAGACAAAGCAAATGAACAATCCAAACAAAACAAAAACAAACTCTTAGATTCAGAGAAGAGATTCATGGTCACCAGAGGGGAAAGGGGTTGGAGAGTGGGTGAGATGGGGACAGGGGTCAATTGTATGGTAGTGGATGGAAACCAGCCTTCTGGTGGTGATCAGATGTAAATGTTAATTGACAATGATGCCAACCTTAAGCCTATATGTATAATATAGTTACTTCAATACATTTTTTAAAATAATGTGTATATATTATGTCCAAAGCATAATGCTGTGAACATATAATGCTATACTCCTATAATGTATATAATGTTTAAACCAATTTTACTTCAATAAAAAGGAAAAAATCTGCATTGTCTATCAAGCTCATTAATATTCAGGAGCTTAGGTAGCTCCTGTCAAGGAGTTTATAGTCCAGTGGAAGAGACTGATATTGAGTCAATCATTATGAAAATAATGATCTGAGGCACCAGGGTGGCCTAGCAATTTATATCAGGCATGGTCCACAGACATCCCAAGGTCCCCAGTTCAAGACCCGGGGCTGGGGAAACTATGAATGATGAACAACTGAATAAAATTAAAATAAAGTATGCCTTTCTCCTCTCTCTTCCTGCCTGCCTGTCTACTCACTTTCAGTCCTGCCTGCACCTTTCCAAAAAAAAAAAAAAATTAATAATTAGAATTCTGATAAATATTAAGGAAGAAAAATACTAGACGTTGTGACCATTATGCAAAGACCCAACTCCATGGGGTGGAGGGTGAGTCACAAAAAGCTACCCTAAGAAAGTGACACTTAAGCTGAGACCTAAAGGACATGCAGGAGTTGGTCAGGTAACAGGGTGGGGGAGCAATGCTTAGGAGGCAGAAGGGCCAATGGGAAGGTTTCCAGACGGTCTGCATCACGAGCACACCGCAAGCACAAGGGCACACAGGAAAGAAAGGGGAGTTCTGGGGGGACTTACCAGGAGCTAGATCTGCTGATCTTTAGACTGGGGAAGAGGAAGACTGGGGGTGGCAGGAAGAAGATGGCCAAGACCTTGTGCAACTGTGAAATGCTTGCGCTTTACGTCATCCTGTACCCATCAGACATTACCAGAGGATTGTAAGAAGGATATTTGGAAGCACCATCTGGTGTGGAGAGAGGTTTGGAGAGGGATGAGGCTGAAGACAGGAAATCCAGGGGGCGGACAAAACTAGCCGTGTGCCCTTCAGCAAGTTACATAGTCTCTGAAAATGGAGGTAATACTGCCTACCTGACAGAGTGTTGTTCAGATTGGGGAAGATCACGTATTAGTTAACGTCAACATTTATTATTTTCCTAAAGTCCTCACTCTTCTTTATGTTTCACATCGACATTAGTACAAAGTCTGACTCATCCTCCGAAATATCCTCAAATTCGTTTTCTCCTTCCTATTGCTCTTCTTTCTTTACTCTCACAAATTCTCACTTGCTTCCTACAGGCAATCTGTTCCTCCTCTCAACCACCCCTACACTTTGGCTACCAGAATAATTAAACAGAAACCTTAATCTTCACCTGCCCACTTGAAAACCCTCCTGACTCTTCTTCCATTGAAGGACCATGACCAAATCCCTCTATACATGTTCTGAATGACACTCCCCATATACTTGTGTCGTTCCTCCTCTTCGTCACCTCCCAGCACACTCCCACCTGTTTCCTAAACCCATCATTTTGGACTGCCCAAAGACCCTTCAACACCCTGGGTGCGTTCACACAGGTCCCATCTTTCCTCACGCCTTGCTTCTATGCTGGATGCCTTCCCTCATTTGTGCCTCACAAACAAAATCTCTGCTCTGACTTTGAAACCCTGTATCAATGTCAGCTCTTTGTTAACTCATGTTCATGACGTCATCAATTCCTTTATTCATTCCTTCCCTGGACTCCCACCATATGTATGCACTCCTCTATTATAGATAGTCGCTGTCACATTTAGAATAACTATTTTGTCTCTATGAAATGTTCGCCTCCAAGACGTGAACTTCTCAACAGTGGTGGCCTGGTTTAATCGCCCTTGTATCCTCAGTGTCTAGCACAAATTCTACCATGTATTGGACATGCATTTAGTGAACAAACGAATGTATGAATGAATCAAACATTAAAAAGTCACACTGCATTTAGAACTAGTTTGATTGATGATAACAGGACTCTGCCTCTAGGTGGCCTGTGCTTAGGGAATCTGCCTTGATCATCACTGTCTGGTTCCTTTCCAACTCCAGGGAGTTTGGTCAGAAGGCCAACTAATTTCCTTTCTCCCAAATCTCACCTGCATGCACCTGCACCCCACCTTGCTGCCCAAGCCAGTCACCTCCTAGTGTGAAGCTGCAGTGCCATCTAGTGGTGACTAGAAGACATGCCGGTCAGACTGAAATTAAAATTAGGGTCACTATGGTTTAATCCAGCCATGGAACCTCAGCTATCAGATCCCACACTGGAAAGTTTCCTACATGTGTGTGAGTTCAGACATGATGGAGGGAGCCCCTTGTTTATATTTTGCATTGACCAAAGACTCTCAGTCATGTCTCTGTAGTCAGTGCCCTTGCTTCAAAACTCACAGTGAGGAACTCCACCCTCAGTCCTCTCAGAAGTTCGTCACCTAACTCCTCTGTGGTCCTCTTGGGAAGTAGAGCCTTTCACATAAGACCCCCTTGACACATTCAAGAACCTATGAGGGGAACCTCTCTTTTGGTGACCAAAAACCTCAGCCAACCCTCAGGTAAGCAGGGCCCCTGACACACTCCTTCTCAGTGGTCAGAGACCCTCCCTCAGATCCTCAATGACATAGCATCCTGTCAGGCCCCTCACTACTGGAGCTCACCCTCAGCACTGTCAGTGACCACAGTCCCTCACTTGAACTTCCCAGTGACAGAGTCCCAGCTCAATCCCTCAGTGACCAGGGCCTGGGGCCACACAGATCCATAGATATTGGAGCTTTTCCCTCCACTCCCTTGGCAACCAGGGCCCCTCGCTCAGTCTGTCAGTGAGCCTGGGACCCTCACTCAGATCTCCCTGAATTCACTATTTGCAAAAGAGCATCCATACTGGGATTAAACTGATCTGAATTGGCCTTATTTGGACTTATTGTATGATCTACTCTTTTACTTTCAGTGAAATATGGAGACCACCATGATCTTCAACTTGTTTAGAACTTTAACAACCTCCATTCAGCCGCCTTCCCTCAGGGCCAGGAGCGAGGCCCACCATCAGGGCTCATGATGGAAGGTCCTAATTAAGGTCTAGTGAGCATAACAAGAGCTAGGTGAGTCCCTCAGATGAACCGCTATGTTCCGCTTCCCTCTGGTCCCTGGAGAAGCTGACGAAGTCTCTTGCCTCCAGGACTTCTGCCTCCTGCTTTTCCCTGGACCCTTGACCAGACAAGGGCCACAGCTGTGCCCAGGTCTCATGAGGAGAAGTTGGCCTGTTGATCTAATTGGTATAATCCTAGGAACTAACCCCAAAAGGCCCACTTTGGTCACCTCTGCCCCAGCACAGGTGCATCAGGAGTGATTAGCAATAACCCTGTTGTTACTGCTATACACTAATCCACATCGACAGCAGAGCAGATAAACAAGTCATCCCCCACTTTTACCCTAATCCTCTGGGAACACAGTACAGGGTCCAAAGGAAATATGGTTATGGGAGAAATTGATGGGTCAGATTTAGGAAACTGTGACTCGCCATCTTCACACCCATTTCCAGAACTCCTAGAGCACAGGCTGGACTCCCCTGCTTTGACCAAACTGTTCATGAGGTGTCTTAAGCATCAACTGCTGCTCCTGGTCACTGGCTGCCCCAAGGCCTGTTTCCCCCTTCACAAACAAGGCCTTGTGCATTGAGGCTTCTTTTCTGATTAAAAAATTTATTAAAAAGAAAATCATCCTGTTTAGCAAAGTCATAATGGGTCTTGAGCTCTCCTGGGTGCCAGGCCTGGGTTCTATGCAGTGAATAAAATAATCAGTATCCCGGTCCTATAGAATACACCACCAAAGAGGAAACACAGACATTAGACACCACCAAAGAGGAAACACAACCACTCAGTGGTTAGTTAATAAAAAATGTGATGCCTGACATTCATTTAGGCTTGTGCTATGGGCTCTGGGTAAAATAAGAGGATAATACATACATGTACTAGCAAACAGTCCAAATCTAGGTGGAAAGCCAATTTAGAACTTCTGCTAAAGGGAGGAAATCTCTCCCTCCCTCTAAATGAAGTCCTTGAACATAGCTCAGAGATTCCTCATGACTGAAAAAGATGAGACATGGGGTAAGGAGCCCAGGAAAGAGGCTCAAGGCATCAGGGCTGGGATGCTAGACCAGCGCATTCAAGCCAAACAACAAAGCGAACTAAGTTTAGGAAACACAGGAGCAGAGGGCTGCCAACCGCCCAGGCCAGAGGATGCAGAAAAGAAGGAAGGCAGAATTTCTTTGTATCAGAGCACAAGGCAGCCAGTTTTCACAGCAAAATGGGTTCCTTCACCCATTCACCAATTGTTGTCCATTGATCAGTGTCAGGCACTGTGCGGGGCATGAGAGACTCAGCAACTAACAAGTTTAATTGGGAAAATCTATATATAGCAAAGCACAGTAATGGCTATCAAATGTTTGAATGAAAGTTATTGGTGACCCCCATTAAGGTTATCCCTATAATAATATCACACCCACTCATGTGGGAGAGGTAGGGATGCATCACAGCCTGTAGCAGGAATTGCTTCTCCTGAGACTGCTGGTGTGCAGGAGCCCGTGGGCCGACTGCTAAGGCACCAGCGCTCCTGCCAATTTCAATTCATCGTGTCGCGCTGAGATGGAATGCTTATTTTTACCACTGGTTTTCATTTCTTGCAAAAATCCTTCCCGAGTTCAGATAAAATTGGGTTTAACCTTTGAGAGTGTGTGTGAATCTGGACGTCCTCCATCTCGGGTGGTGGGGTGGAGGAAGTTTGAGAATGGATGCTGCACGCGGCTGAGGGTGCATCACGTTTCTTAGGCCGGAAACCGAGTCATGTGGGAGGGCGGGCGGCAGGAGTCTGCCAGGATGAATGGGGTGAGGAGAGGCCTGAAGGTACCCGTGATGTCAGGGGACCTCCTCAAGGTCGAAGAAAAGTCCTCAGATGCCTAACTTGGAGGCAAGGAGACTTGCCCAGCCCAGAAATCCCAAGGCCAGGGCAGGACCATTTCTTGTGGGATCTGCATGCTGGGTATGGAACTTTGACTGTGGGTGACTAATTTCTACTTTCTTGTCACCTTGGTTCTTCAGAAAAACTTTCTGAAACGCCAGCCATATCTGTGCTTTCTCCAGAGAATAGGCATGCGTTGCTTCATTTTTTATTTTTTAATTTATTTTATGTGTTTGTTCATCTGAGTTGCTCCCTCCGGCCCTGGGATGCGGAGCATATGGACTGCGCTGTCAGCCGGAGGCAGCTGACCAAACCGCTACTCCACCAGGGTACTCCGCTTCATTTTTTAAAGGGATTTATTAAAAGTAATAGGAAAGACAGTGAAATAAAAATGCCAGTGTAAGCTGTGTTTAGAAGCTTTAATGAAAGTTGTGCCTGCATTCCAGGGAGGGTTGTGAAAAAGAAAGAACTCAACCTCACTTTGGACTTGGGGGTAGGGGTGGGCAGGCAGCTGGTTTTGGCCAGAAAACTGCGGGGCTGCTGGGGTTGGAGGGTGAGAGCTGAGGAAAGGCACGATTCTTGGCCAGCTCCCTACCCATCAGCACTCCTGAGGTCTCCTTACAGGTGGCCTCTGTGCTAGACCTCCCAGAGGCTCCACAGCAGTTTGTTCCCATGAATAAAGTTGTTTCCATTACAGCCGGATAACAGGCCAAAGAGACACTCAGAAGAATGTTCTCCTCTAGGCCTCAAAAGCCCTGCAGAGTCAGAGTGGGGACAGGGCAGGCTTGCCAGCAGGAAATGACATAGAGTCTTACCTTCAAGAACAAGCCACCCTCCAGCTCGCCAAGGAGATTTCCCCTGACCCGGTGGAGCTCTCCTTCTGGAGTGACCTTTAATGGTTAAGATAAGCACCGTTCCATGTCTTCTGTCTTGTGAAAATGATTTGATCATAGGTTCTGCCTGTTTACTCATCGAGACCTCAGTGAATTCTTTCCACATCAGTTTATGGAACTTCTTGCTTTAGCTGATAGCCAATGTTTTCCGAGTTTGTCTGCTTTTTACTCGGGTCACCTCTTAGTGCTTAACATGCGAACGTGTAAAATATTTCTGTAATCAAGGTAGTTAACCTGTCCCATTGCAAGTGCTTCTATTGCTTCTAAGCTGGAAACATGACTTCTTCCCAGAGACTTTGACTTTCCATGAGGTCTGTGAAAGCTCTTTAAGTCCACCTGGAAAGTACTTGATGAACAAGGGGAGAAAAGCCTCTAGATCATTTTTTCTTTGAAGCTTGTCAGTTTTCCCCGATCACATATGGAATAAATATCTTCCTTTACCAATGATTTCTGATTCCATTTGTGCAGTGTAATGAACTCATATATATCAGAGAAGCTATTCAGTTCCAAGCAACATTATTTTGACACTTGGCTGTACATTCTGCATTACTCTGCATTACACTTGAAATTATTTAAAGTAAAAAATCACATAGTTTCCTCCCAATTATCAAAAAATATTTGTTAAAGTTGACTGAGGCCCTGGCACTGGCAGAATGTGAGAACAGAGTGGTGGCTGCAGGAGGCACGGCTTCTGCCATGACAGTGCTCATAATCGAGAAGCACTGGTGACACAGGTGGGAGGTGTTTAGCGGTAACCTGTGCATCTTAGAGGGGACGAAGGAAGCCCAGCCCCTGACCCCTTCCTCCTGCCATCCAATGGCACTATAGCAAAGAGGAGGAGGCTGGCAGAATCTGGAATGTGGTGGGACCTGGGCCAGCAACTGCTAGAGTCTGGCTTCCTGCTCCCTAGAGGAAAAGAAGGTGAAGATGAGGGAACTGATAACCCTGTGGGGTTGTCCTGGTCCTTATCAGGTGTCATGCTAACTCTTCCATCTGATTCTCATTTCTTTCTCAGAACCCATCCTGAGGCTGCACTGTTTCCCTCACGGCATAGACAGGAGACTTATGTCTCAGAGAGTGACATCACCCACTTGCGGGGGGCCGATCTCTACATGGTGAGGATGATGAAGGAGGCCCTGAGGCACACACAGGCCCGCCTTGTTGGGTCTCCTGTTGCTTCCTCAGGATAACTCACCATCCCCAAATCTTTGCGCTTCCTGGCCTCCTATCATATGGAGTTAGACCCGAAGACTTCCTCACACTTTGCCTACGCACCAGAGTTCTTGGACTAGCCGGGGCCTGGGTCAGACCTGGGAGAGTCTAGGCCCACACACAGGTCTGTCTTCTCCAGTTTCAAATTCTTTGCCCAAACAGCTTCATGACTCAGTCAGCTCATCCAGAGCCATCAGGACTTGCTGGTTGTTACAGATGCAAACTCAAAAACATCACCTTAGCAGGTATCTTTTGGGACTTCTTTCACAAAAGCTTCCCACTCCCACGATCTTGTCCCAAGCAGGCCATGCCCCAGTCACTCATGTGGCTCTCACCTTTCCTTCCTGGTGCCCCCCACTCCAGCCCTCTCTGTCCCCTGCTGCACCGCAAATGTGGCTCCCAGCCAGTGACCAGTGATGCTCACAGTGTGGCCAGTGAACCACTGCCAGGCCACAGGTCACTTGTTCCCAGTTCATGATGAGATGTGCTTAGAATTTAAGAAGTGCTTAGACACTTTCATACAATTTGACAGAATATTTATTTGTCATTTGAATACTGAATACAAAGTGGTATCCTGGGTTGAACCTGAAGCAGAAAAAGGACATTCACAGAAAAACTGCTGAAACCTGAAGCGAGTTTATGGTTTCACTACTAGCAATCTGCCAGTGTTACGCTATGGGTTTTGAAAAATGTACCTCTCTTCTCTAAGATGCTACAGTTAGGAGAAGCTGGGTGAAGGCTATACAGCAACTCTCTCTACTCTCTTTTCAACTTTTCTGTAACTCTAGAATTATTCCCAGATAACAAGTCTATTTTTTTCAATGTGGGTTTATATTTATATGCCTTTTTAAAATTCCATTTTTCTATCAATGTAATTGCATTTCATAAAAATGTCAATCTGCCCTGGATCTAAACTGAAAATGGAAAAATGGAAACTGTTCTTCCACCACAGAGTTAAGAAGCACCACTTTAAACACTCTGACTCCCCCACAGCACCTGCCACCATGGCAGTTACAGGTGCTCATTGGGAGTGCTAGTCGATGACGCCCTAACTTGTGGGTGCAAGTTTGGAGATCAATTTGTTCACATCATCAATACAGTCATAGGAAGGGCCTGGCAGAGCTCAAACCTAGGCATGTTTCAGGACTAACTCATGTACCCAGTACTGTCCCAGTCCAATCATCACATCCCAGGTATCACTACACTCAGGCCCCAGCATGAAAAGGGCTGCGTGGAAAGACTGCAGGACAGGGCTGTATTCTGGATATAAAGGGAGATCGGGTCCTGGGATGGATATTTATGCCAGGGATGACAGAACCTGCTCGGTAATTATCTGGGACATGGCAAGGCTCTGGAATGTAACCAGGCCCTGGTCTCAGCAAGTTCTAAGCTATGACAAATTCTGACTATGACAATATACAGACTCTCTCTGGGTTTTCCAGGACCTGGGACACTGAATGTTCTGGAAAATGACATCTCTAGAATTCAGGGTAGATCCTGATTTCTCTTGGATCTGGGAATGGAGACATTTGAACCAACCCAGAGGTGACAGTGTCTCTGGGTATGTTGGGCAAGAGAAGTTTGTCTGAGGTCCAAGGCTTTTGAGCAAGCCAATTCTGGTTCCCAGGTTTGGAACAGACTCGGGACTCCTAGCCCACAGCACAGACTTCTCAGCTTCCAGGGCATCTGCCTCCACCATCACCAGAGGGAATTTGATCAGAGTCCATCACCTAATCCACCCCACCCTCACCGCCCCCTCACCCTCCCCCATGTCTCCTTGCAATTCCCAAAGCAGGCCGACTTTACACCTGAGCCTGTTGGGGTTGAGTTTCCCCAAGAACCATCTGCCGGCTGCCTGCTCTGTGTGAAGCCACAGTGCCATCTGCTGGCTATTGTGAGCCATGCAGATCAGGCCAGAAACTCGCACAAGTGTGCTAGAAGATGGAGACACAGAGAAGCCTTCCCCAAGTACCTCAGCTCAGGATCAATAGAATGGATGCACCCTTAAGTCCCCAGTGATCAGGGTTTCTCATTCAGAATTCAGTGATCAGAAATCCCTGCTCAAGTCTGTTAGTGACCAGTGTTCCTCAATCATGGTCCCAGTGACCGGTGTCTTTTTCTCAGCCCACACAGTAACCAGAAACCATCATCTGGGCTTCTATGACCAGAATCCCTCATTCCAGTCCAACAGTGAGTAGGGCCTCTCGCTGGGCCATGCAGTGGCTCATGACTCTCAAAGACCAGGACCCTCAGTGACTTGGAACCCCCCTTATTTAGAACTCTGTACCTCAGTAACTAGAGACCCTTATTCTGAGCCCAGTAGACATATGGAGTGATATTTTGGGGGAGTCTTAGGTCCCCCAAGAACCAGGTAGGTCCCATATGCTTCCCTCAATTAATATCCCACCCCAGTCTCCAGAGAGGCCAAGCTAGGCCTCCAGTCACCAAGGTTTTCATTCTTGTTTGGCCCGAGCTCCTGGGTCACTGCTTCAGGTGTGACCACAGCTGTGCCTGTGTCTCATGAGGAGGCTAGACTCTGCTGGGGCAATTAATCCCATCCCAGGAACTCTGGCCTGAGAATACTGAATTCCACAGCAGGGTGCACCACCCGCTCTCTGCCACCACCTGGGTCTTGCCCTTCAATACCAAGTCACACTCACACACACACACATGCATGCACACATATACACACTCACACATACACACACATACACACTCACACAAACACAGATACACACATATACACACAGTCCCACATACACACACATACACACTCACACAAACACGCACCCACACCCTCACAGACAAGGCCTCCACCACAGGCCTGTTATGTGAAGGCTGAGAACAGCACAGACCAAGGACGCCCTCTATCCCACTCCAAGCCCAACACCTCCCAGGCCCCAGTATTGTCAGCTCAGCTGCCTAGGTGTGGATTTTGCTGAAACTCCTCTGTGTGTTTGCATATGCTGTTCCTACTAAAGTGCTTTCCTGTCCTTTGACCCTCTGGCAAACTCCTACTCCCCCTTCGAATCTGTCCAAATGATTCTTCTGTACTGCTGCCCCTCTGTGCCAATCTCCAAGTCCCCATTAGGTAATTCTGTATAGAAGCTCATTTAATATTTGCTTGAATAAATAAACTCTAGCAGTGTTAGTGGGGTGTGTTTTAATTAGTTTTATTCTTCAACTTTTTAGTGCTCTGCTTTGAATTTCCAGACTTCTGGACCTTGTGTCCCCACTGGAAAGAATTCAAGCAAGGCACAATTATGCAAGAGAAGTTTTATTGCAAAATATTTATTGCAAGCAAAAGCAGTGCAGGTTTAATAAAGAGGTAGTATAATCTCAGAGAGGGGAGCCGGTTGCCCTAAGTGGGTTCAGCACAGGTGTATTTATTCCTAGGGGTTTATATTCCCCACTTACCTTAGTTCTGAGACCTTTCCCTGGGGTGGATTCTGCTTCTGTCCTTCGTGTTACGTAACTGAACTCTTACTCTGCATGTTCTTTCCCGCGACCACCTAAGCAAAACCCACAGGAGAGCCAAAACCACAATACTATTTTATGCTAATTCCCTTCATTGATGACGAAGGGTTACATTACTGCAAGTCTGCGCATGCTCAGGTGCTCGGCAAGGTCCCGGAACTTTCAAGATGTCTCTGGCCTTGAGAGGCTTTTTCTTTAATAGGACGCCTTTGTCTGTGAGGGCCCTTGACCCAGGGCCCTTGCTTAGCTAGCTCCCTAATGGTAGGATGAGGCCTAATGAGGGAAGAGCTGGGGTCTGGAAGAATGGAGAAGGGCCAGTACAGTCCTGAAACTTCAGTTTTCATCCTCTCAGATTAGCAAAGACGATGCTTGTTATGGTGAAATTGTTGGAAATATAAATGCAAGTATTTGGTTTGTAAAGGCAGAGAAGCTCTCTGATACCAATGAAACTGGTAATAAAGTGAGCACCAGGTGGTCAGATGTGGAAGAAAGATTTTCTATTCATTCTATATTCTTTCGTACCACTTAATTTTGAGCCATGTGAATGTGTTAATTTTTGAACATGTAATAAAATTATGTTAATTAATAAAATGATATAAACTGAAGAAAATAAATATGATATTGTCTGAGCTCAAATCTGTATTTTCAAACTTGCTTGGAATGTGCTGCCCTTCTGCTTGTTTTATCCAACTTCTAGACATCCAACAGGGCCCAGTTCAGAAAACCAAATGAAAAATTAGAAAGCTCTTATCTAAATCTCACTTAAGTCACTCCAGATTCAGCCCATGCTCTGAGTTCCTATGGGCCAGACACTGGCCAGCTGAGAGAATGAAGAGGGAATGTCCAGTTAAGTTTGATCAGACTTGACACTGAAGGACCACACACTGTGACAAAAAATCACAGTGCCCTCCAAGACCCTGTCTCCTCTCCTTCCTTGACCCACAGCTAAACCGCATTCTCCATTCTCTGTGCCCGACTCCTTACCAAGAGAATCTGAGAGTGGGCACTATCTCCAGGACTGATGTGTAAGAACTGCTTCCATACTTGGACCATCTGCATGATCTTCTCCCCTTCCCTGCCTCCTTCTCTCTTTTCTCTCTCTCCCCATCTGATGTCCAGATTTCAATAGCCAGGACAACTGCAGGAACCATTAATTGAGTTGCATATGATAGAACCTTTGTCCACCTGGATCTGCCTCTCTTCTCTTTCACCTCAGGTCCACACTGGACAGTGACAAAAATCAATAAACCTGTATTGTGCTAAATCACAAATACTTGGGGTCTGATTTTTAAAGCTGCTAGTGTTTCTGGTTCATATATAAGTATAGAAATGGAGTGACAGTCCTATAAATCCAAAATCGTTTTACGATACTACTGCTTCCCTAATCCTTTGGCCTTTGTGCTCTCACAGCACTCTCTTCTAACTTCTCTCCAATCACCAGCTTCCCACTGACACTCTTCATGTATGTCTTTATGCTGCAGTGATAGAGACCTTTCCTCACAGGGACAGGAAAAAAAAAAGCCCCATCCATGAGCTAAAGAATCAGACCACTTCCTTTGTTGGTGTTTTACACCTCTAGCTGCCTTCTAACTCAGGCAAAGAGTAGAGAAAAGCAGTCTAAGCTGATCGTTGTGTGTTGGGAGGTATTATAGTGCCACATGTGTCCCTGCTCTGGAAGGTTATCTCCTGCCCTGTCCGCACCGCATGACCACCCAGGACTTGGAAAGCAGCCTTTCTTAGGTGAGGTGGGGCCTGTAGACCCATCCTCAGCAGCTTCTAAGTATCTATGAGTGCCTCCTGTGCTAAGTGTTTGCTTTATTACAGGAAAATAAAGCAGAAAGTCTGCTTTTGCCTACGGTAGGTAGGAAGCACACAAAAAAAATACCATTATTAACTACTGGTACCATATCAATATTAAAAGAAAAGAAGAGATTTCTTTTAAAGAAAAAAGAAAAAGCCTTACAGAAAGAATTTTGCTTTTTTCTCAGTTTAGATTCAAGAAAGATGAGAAAGATGAGGGAAATACCAAGAGGTAAGGTTTTCAGCTTGGCAGACAGAAGACCCTGTTATGGGATTTATCCTTATGTCAAGGGGAACTTCCTTACACCCTTTTTTTTTTTTTTTTTTTTTTAAGTAATAGAGGTTGAAATCTGCTGCCTCAGTTGAGAGGAAGACCCCCTCCATATCACCCCAGGGAGAACACAAGTGTGGTTCGCATTGGTTATGTCAGCACTGAGTGGTCTCAGGGGAAATCACATACATTTATGCTGTTACTACTTAGGCCTCTGTTATTGGCATCCTAAAGGAGTGCAATAGGGGAACTGAGTGCCATAAAATGAATCTAGAATTTGGGGTGCTATTTGAAGCTGAGAAGAAAGTCAAGATTTTCCTTTTCAGTCCAAACAACTTCTTTGCCTCTTAACCCTTGTAAGACCGTTCTACCCCGAGAAGAAAATAAGCTGTCTGCTTGCAGCACCTCCGTTCACCCTGGCTTCCTGAGGGCAGGAACTGGAAGGCCAGTTGTGAGGGTCTGGAGAGCAGTTAGAGGAGAAGTCGCAGCAAAAACTGAGGTGTGAGGGAGGAGAGTGCTTGAAGACGGTGATCAAATGTGTCCAGTTCTGCTGGCAGATTCAGAATAAAAAGACTGAAAAATAACCCTTAGATCCATGAATGTGGAAGTCATAGATGCCCTCGCTGTTCGAGTAGCTCGATGGGGTCAGAATAAGATTGGAGCACTTTGAAGGAGAAATAAAGTGAGGACTAGAAGGTAGCCTATAAGGAAAGCTGTTTTGAGAAGCTCCCTGTTAAAACAGACAAATAGGGATAGTTGGAGATCAGGTCAGGTCCAGAGAAGGAATTGCATTTACTTTGTCTTGGTTTGTTTTCATTTTTAAAACTAGAGTGTGGACTGGATTTTCAAGCTGATCAGGAGAGTGGTTGAAGTTGCTGCAGAGGGACAGCACGGCTGAGGCGGCTTCTGTCCTCCAGTAGCTACCTCCCATGTTGATGGTAGTTGAATATGAATCTTGACTACATAATTGGCCTCCTGGAATGAAAACGGCATTTTTCCATCTCCCTGGCAGCTCAGTAAAATAATGTGATCAACTCGTAGCCTAAATAAAGGCCAAATTGTGTGCAACTTACAAAAAAGTGTCCGTAAGGACAGAGGCTTGCTTTTCTCCTGCTCATCCTTTCTTTCTCTTGGCCAGAATGTAGCTATGATATGATGGCTGAACACGAGCCATAAAGTAGAAGCCACCATTTTAGGATAAAAAGAAGGAGCCTGGGTCCCTGGCAATCATACTGCTGTCTTACAAGTCCTGGATGGGCCCGTCTATGAGGGAGAAGTAATATTGACCTTGTTTGAAGCTGCTTTTTTCTATTCTCACTCACAGCAGAACTAATATTAATTGAGGAGGGTCATAACTAGTATAGTTAGACCTCTGAGTACGAGGAGTGGGATGGGTAGACAGCAATATAAAAGTACTGGCCCTTGTAGAAGGAAGAATACAACCTGTCTCTGGGACTGGGTTCACCACTCGTTAGCTGTGTGATCTTAGGCAAGTTCTTTTACCTCTCTGTACCTGAGTTGCATCATCTGTCAAATAGATTAAGAGTGGATGCATGTAGTGTGGTACGACTTTATTTGGTGTAATGCCGTAACATGTTTATTGTGACTTTTTGGATGTAACAGAAGGGAAAAGCCTGCAGACACAAGCAGTCTTTTGTTCTAACAAAAGACAAGGGTATTTCTGTCTGTGGGCTCCCCAATTACCTGTTGAACAAGAAGGCAAAATTATTAAATGAGACTGAATGGCATTGTCACCTGGTACTTGACTGTTTCCTCAAAATTGTTGAAACGAAGACAACCTCTGTCTCAGGTGTGCTTACTTTCAGGCACCGCCAAAGTTGCACAGCTGGCCGATTGCCAAGGACAATGGAACAAAGATTAGACTATAACAGCAGCTCTGAATGTGTTCATGAAGAACTTTGGAAGCTAGTCAGGTAAAATGAACGCAAAGAGGAGACAAAGTTTAAGGAGGACACATGAAATCTCCACCCGAACGCCATGACAGCTCTGACACAGACCAAATTAGAAATGAGAATAGGAGTGGTCTTCTGGTGTAGGAATACTCACCCCTTTTTCCAGAGGTCTGCAGATGTCAGAGACCCAACTCCATCCCTTCCCTCTCTTTCCTTTGCAAAAAGCATATAACCTATTCCCCACGTGAAGAGGCAATTTGAGCAGGAGCTCCCCTCTTCCTCTTTGGCCAAAGAACAACTCTCTTCATCTTTCCCTACTTGTGGCCTTTGCTGTTTATTAGCCAGATGGGAAGAATAACCTGGGTGATAGTGGTAACAGTCTGGGAAATAGAATCAGATGTAAGTTATGGGACAGCTGCTATAGAAAAAGTTATACAGGCTGACTAGAGAAAAGCAGAAAAATTACCAGACAGCACTAAGAGCCACATGAGGCTGGGGATTATAAATATATCATCAGATCCATTTCTTCACCTATAAAATTCTCTATAACAGTTTCAGCTACAGGATTCAGTACAGAATGAGGGAGGGACTTGGAACATCTGAGATGGAGTTAAGCCATAGGAAAATGACAGAGGAAAGGCCAGTACACTCTCCTCCTGGAACCATGACCCAGTGTGTCAGAACCCCATGGAGAGGGTCTCAGCCCTGGTAACTGGCAAATACAGCTGTGACTAACCCAAGAGGCCTCTATTGGACACTTTTGGCACTACGAGGAGGGTAAGCTGGTTCCTCCAACCCTTGTTGAAATCTCTTCAGCTATTCAGAGCTTAAAATAAAATAGCCAATAGAGCTAAAACTGGTGTCTTCAGAAGCTCACAGATGAGGAAGCTCTGCTGAATGGTTTGATGGCCCCTGATTTGTGGATGAGATTTTATGTTGAGGAGATCATAGGTAAATATGGCATCATTGGCTACAATGTTTGAAGCCCCATCTTGAACATCTGGTTATATTTTGTTTTTTATTTGAGCTTTCTTGGACCATTATGATCAAACTGATATCAGAATAAAATAAGGTAATGTGTCCAAAAAACTCCAGGGTATTTGAAGAGAATCACTCTATAATGCTACAGTATAGAATATGATTGTGGAAGGACATGAAGCCAGCACCAGCTAGATAAAGAGGGAGAAAAGGAAGGCGATTGGGTCAAATGTGTTGATGTGATCAGAGACAGGCAGGGCATGGTCATGGACAGCACACAGGTGCACATGTGCCCCAAAGTACAACCTTGTGCATTAATTATCTAGCTAAATTCTTGGCTTCTGGTCAGAAAGTGACTCCAAGTTTGTTGCCATAGAGAAACGAGATGGTCATGCAAGTAAACATGGATACGTGTGGGACTGAATTCCACCCTTGTTCATCCCCAACATCTGTACACTGCACTCCAGCATCAAAGACCTGACTATCTGCTTCATGGAGCTCTTTGTACTTCATTGTAAGTAAAATCTAGGCATCAGTGAATGGAGAGCCTGCTCTTGATGACGAGGGGATCTTGTGTAACACAGTGACATGGGGTGCTCGTGTGACTTTGGACAGGTCTATGGGACAGTGTGTCTGTGAAGTTTCCTGATATTGGCAAAGTGAGGTTGGACAGCATGCTCTCCCAGAGCAGGACCCTGGCCATAGGGCATGACATGACCCTGTCATGACAGTCATTCCCATTTATCTCATTTCAGACACTCCCCTTGACTCCTCAGCATCAAAACCACCTAGTTATCAGAAGCTGTTTAGTTTCTCCAGGGCAAGGAAGGGGAGTTTGAATCACCTCCCGACTTTTTTCTGTTCCCTATTTTATATGTACATACAAAAGAAGGTGTAGGCAGGAATGAAGATGAGCAGAGACAGGCAGACAGGAAGAAAGAGGAGAAAGGAGCACTTCATTTTATTTTGTTCATCTTGGTTGTTCCCACCAGCCCCAGAACACAAACCTAGGACCTTAGGATGTATGTGGACTGTGTCCAACTACTAGTCCACTAGGACATGCCTCCTTATCTATGTTAATGGCTTAACATTTGATCTTAACATTTGATCAACTTTCCTTGTTGTTCAAAAACTTGTGTGCAAATAAACATACACCCAAACACATACACACACACTCCACTCTAAACATTAGCCCTCTTCTTCTTTTTGTATGTGGAATACTAGAACAAAGTCTTTATTCTCTGTGAGATAATATGGCTGTTTCCCACTGTTCAGAGCAGGGGTCAAACTTTTCCTGTAAAGTACCCGGAAACAACCACTTCAGGTGCATGGGTCATAGTTTCTAATGGAATAGCTCAGCTCTATCATGCTTTATGCCAGTTTTTTTCTGATAGTCTGATTGAGATATAATCGATGTGCATCACTGTGTAAATTCAAGGTGTACTTACACCTGTGAATGAGACGATCAGGATCCAGAAGTGGGGAGCTCCCTGACGGCTGATCAATGGAACATTTTATCTGCCCTTGAACCACACAGTGTCTAACCACTCTTTGGCAACACCTAAGACCAAATCAGATCTGTTTTCCTTAGTGAGACTAAAATCATTTTTGCAATTACGAGTTTATAATTTGTTGACTACCAGGTTGGGAAAAGGGAAGAGTATTGAGTAACCTGCATATTTTGAATATTTATCAGTGAGGGAAGCCAAGCACCTGAGGACTGATGCACATGAGCACAGGTATCTGTGAGGCACAGAATTTTTCCAGAAGAATTCATGGAGACATCTGGTGACCAGCACCATGTGGCAAGTTTATTAGAAGCAGGACAGAGAGACTAAGCTCTGTGGCTTGGAAAGTTATAGAAAAGAAGTATAGGCAAAAGGGAATCCCTACATATATGGGTCTGGGTGTAACCAGGGGTATGCCATGAGTCAGAGTGTTTTCAGGTGGCTGCTTGGGTCATGGCCTCTGTCATTAGGGACAACAACCTCCATACCAGCATGCTTGTCATTTTCCTGGGAGTTGTTAGGGGACCTAGCTGAGGACCCGTTACTAAGGAAGGGTCTTGGCTGGCAGCCCATCTCCACCATGCCTACTTGATACTGGCTTATTTTTTTAACATGACTTAGGCTGGGTCATTTAATTTTGTGCTCCTACATCTGCAACCCTGCTTTGTAGTTTTTAAGGAGCCCCATTTTCTCTGTAATGTCCATCATCAAGAATAACTAACAGTTCCAACTCACCTCACCCTACTAAAACTGTCTGGCTTATTGGACCGCTCAAATGTAAAAGTCCCAGATCGCTAGACTTCAATGCATAACAACCTGGGGTCCGGTGCCCATTGTATTGCTACAGGCCCAAGTTGCTCAAGGCCTGAGCATAATACTTTCTGACCCCAGAGAAGTCACTCAGAATTCCAGCAATGTAAGGCATGAATTTGCTTCCATATCCACAAGTGATCAGTTAGCAGAGAAAAACACCACCAAAATGGTGGCAAACAGTGCAATGTTTATATAGAAGGCGATTACATCAGGGCTGATTAATTATTGATTGCAAAACTTGGATTACAATAAAGAGTTTAGCCCTTTAGGCAAGATCATGTGGACTGGAGTACAGAAACCAGATGTCATTCCAGGTGTCTGCTCAGGGGAAATGATCTGCCTTATGTTTGGGGCATGGCACCTTGAGAGATGTTATCACTGGCACTTGACCTTGGGAGTAGACACTAAAGAATGTGGTGCTAGGTTTAGGGTCATGCCTTGCTTCACTAGGCCTACACTCATGCTGGCTCCCTTATATATTTTATGCATAAGCATTATTAAATGTTAAACTTTGAGGAATAAGTACATTTCTATTTTCCTGGAGTTCCAAAGGACCCACAAGGGCTATGGGGTTCTTCAGGGGGTTTCAGAGTCTTTGGAGTCTCTGGAAGCCTGTAACATGATCACAATATATCATAGTGACTTGACTTAGATATATTATAAAATAATTACCATAAGTTGTTACCATACATCATCTCATATAGATACAAAAGAAAAAAATGGGTTTTTTTTTCCTTGTAATGAGATCTCTTAGGATTTATTTACTATCTTAACAACTTCCAAATATACCAAGCAGCAGTATTAACTATAGTCATCATGTTATTCATTATACCTCCAGGACTTATTTATCTTATAACTGAAAGTTTGTGTCTTTTGTCTTGAGTTCCCACTCTTACTTGTCAATAACATTGGTGATATCTCTTTAAATTCTTTCCGGTTCCTTTCAGCTCTATACTGTCAGCATTCTCCTCACTCCATTCTACCTCATCCCATTCTTTCTCTCTGAACAAATATGCAGCAATGAGTCTTCATTAGACCACAGGTACCATGACAGGGAGTGGGGATGAAATGGTCAAATCATCATGTCTCTGGGAAGACACTGGTCATTTTCTCCCGCATAGGGTACCAGCAGGATATGTTGTAGGTGGAGTGTGGAAAGCCCCTCCTGTGTGTGCAATAGCTAGACTGAAACTTGAAGAGCAAGAGGTTAGGCAAGGGGGATGGGGAGGAGTCAGCATATACCTCATTGCCTACCTGGCAGAGATCGCGAAGGCTTTGAAATCCTTCTGTTGTCTTTCTTCTCCTTCCCCTCCATGTGTCTACAGTACATCACCTTCAACCTCAGAGGAAGCGCTATCCCTAACTCATCCCAGTTCACTTACACGTACACTCATCTGTGTATCTCCTAAAGATATCAGAACACTGATGTCATTAACGTAATCTTCACTTTTTCACTGCGTCTGGGTCTCAGGTGGCTACTGAGGAAGGCTTTGTGGGCCTTCTTCCACAGCATCCAGTTAGTTGTGTTGAAGCTGTTTTCCTAATATCTCTTCTACCTATTCCTCTGCTGAGGGCCCCATCTCTAGCCCCCTTTTCAGCATGCATCATCCCTAACTTCCCCCGTAACCATTCCTTACAGGCTGATCGCCCTGCCCCTTCCTCACTGAAGCTTTCATGCTCATCAAACCAAACCTCAGTGAAATCTTTTAATGACTCCATAGTCCAGACTGTGACTAAACTCTTCAATATTCAGTGCCCATCTACCACCCTTCTATGCATCTCCTCTCAAAACTATCCTTCATCTAAACTTGTGAAATTTTTCTCTTTTTACATAAAATTTCATGCCTTGGGCCCTTTGTTCGTACTCTCACTTCTAATGTATTCAAGCAACCATTCTTATTCAGATACTACTAGATTGTCCTAAGTACTGGAGCAAATGGTGAGCAAAACCAGTATAAGAAAACAAACCTCTGTCACCCTAAAATATGTCTTTGATAAAAAAAAAAAAATAGTATTTCAGAGAAGAGGGTTCTGATGATTGGTTGGAGGCTGCCATTTTGTAAAATATTTACAAGTGTAAATATATCTCTGTAAGGGTCTCTCCTACACCAAACCAGGAAGACCTTATCTCTTTAACTCAATTTGGAGAAAGTAAAATCCTGGTCTATATAAAGGGCCTATCTTTGTTTACTGTTCCCTTCCTACCTCCTGTGACCTTCCTCCCCACCCACCCCCCACGCCCCCCGAATACCTGTAGGTAGGTATTTAGGCTGGAAACAATGCCATCAGTTACTCAATTTAATTGGGTTTCACCCATGTATGCAGGAGGTGTAGGTGCCATTGTTAAACTTCTTCTTTTTTTTTTCTTTATCAACCTATCTAAGGTTTATTTGATTATTTGTCATTTTAGAAGAACCCAGAAGGGCATGGGTAGATTTCCCTTGTGCCCTTGACACCAGAAATGATCCCTGTCTTACAATCTACTGCAAAGGCAGACATTCATCAAATAAGCATGTAAACAAATGCAAAAGTATACTTATAATTAAAACTATGGTGGAAAATGAGAAAGGGGGCTGGAGAACAGGAAAACAAGAAAAACAATAGAATTTGCTCAAGGAAAGTATCCCTAAAGAAAGCTGGAAAATGAGTAGAAGTTAATTAAGCAAAAGGTGAGAAAATATTTTTAGGTAGAGCAGTATGTGCAAAGACCTTAAGAAAACCAAGAACATGTTGTAACTTCTGAAAGGTCAGTATGTCTCAAGCATTGAGGAGAATCCTTTGCCCAATCTTGTCCTAGAGGAAAACACTAACTCATTTCTTAAAATTGCCTCCCCGCAGCCCAGAAAAACTTTCTCATCTCCAACTCTTCTCAATCAGCAGAAATTTACCTCTTCCTCTGGCTGCCCCACCTGCCTACTCTCCCAAGGAAGCACATCCTCACAGGCCTGCATCATACTTCTGGGCTTTATCTGTTCCTCCCACAGGACCATGAGAAGTCTGTGAAAGGTTTTTTCTCTGGGCTCCGCATGGAAAGAATGCCAATCAGACAAAAAGTTGAACAGCCAGGGCTTTATTGGGGTTTGCATACCCAGGCAAGGTTCTCCGGTCCGCAGAACGGGGGCCGAGGAAGTCGCGCCCAAACAAAGGGAAGCCCACTCTTTAAGCAAAAAAATTTCATGGGCTTCATACATCGCAGTTGGGGATTGATCCTGTGATTCCAGGTGTGGGCTTCAATTCCTCAGTCTGACGTCAGCCACCTTTTTCACGGGTATGGCCGCCGTTTTGTCCCTCTGGGCCAGCCTAACATTCCAACCTCTTTGATAGGATAAAGGGGTGCCGTGATCAATCTGGCTGCTTCCTGCTGACAGGGGGGCATAGAGGGGAGGGGGTCAGAGGTTGGTGTTGTCTGGCCCAGTCTGAGTAGGAGAGTAGGCTCTGGTCTGGATCAGCATCTGGTTGAAGGTAACCCGGGAGGCTTCACGAATTCTGTCCTCGAGGAATCTCAGAAAGCATGGGCCAAGCATTAGTAATACACAGATTATCAAGACTGGCCCAACAATCGGGGCCAAAGTGGTAAAAGTCAGGGAGCGCCACCATGGGGTCCCATTTCTAGAGGGGTATAGCCCTTTTTCAACTTGTCTTTAAGATTTTGGAGAGTGTTGACATTTTCCTCTACCAGGCTGCTTTCGTTTACGTAGAAGCAGCACTGTTCCTCCAAGGAGAGACATGTTCCCCCTTTTTCTGCAGTTAGGAGGTCAAGGGCCCTGCGGTTTTGGAGCTACTAGCGATCTGGGCTACTGAGGTTATTTGTCTTTGCAAAGAGGCTAGGGAGGTGGCAGAGGCATCAAGGGCTTGCTCTAGCTCAGCCCACATTTGGCAGGTGATTTGTAGGCTGTGTGCTAGGCCTGTGCTGCCTATTCCAGCAGCTATCAAAGTGGTGGTGAAGGTTAGGCCCACGAGTACAGTCAAGAAGACAGCCCATTTCTCCCTCTGCCTGGCCAACTTGGCCCCGAGCTCTCCTTCACCATAGTGCATAAGCTGTGGGGTCAGCACAGTCGGATAGCATGGAAAGGCGGAAGAAGAATTGATGGTCCATAACAGCGTCTTGTTACACCAAAAGAATGTACCTGGAGAGCTGGTGGTGGTTTCTGAGACTTGCACAATTTGGTTGCAGGAGGAGGAACTTACGGCAGCGTAACATACCTCGTGGTCACCCATCAAGTCTTGGACGAGTGGCACTTCTTTCATGGTAAAGGATATTGGGGATTTTGAGACATTAAGAGGGGTAGGTATAGGGACTGTTGCAATTGGGGAGCGGTCGAGAAAGACACATAAGAAGCAGTCAGTTATATTTCCTATATCCGAAATGTTGAGAAGTTGAATGCCCTGGCAGATGAGGTTAAGCCAGGAGAAAGGGTTTTTGGACTGTTTTAGGGCTATATTGCTGTCTAAGAATTCCTCCTGAGTGAGTATGTTGTTAGCCAGGCTGGTGAAATCCAACAGCCCAGAGGTCATGGGGGAGTAGGTTTGGTAAATGAATAGGTCCCCTGAGGGGCCTGCATGCCAGACTGCCCCATAAAGCTTTCCCTTAACCCCCTTTTCCCAGACCTGGTCCTAGGGGTCCAGTACAGTATACTGCCATAACCAGTCCTTTGCCCATTCCGTATATTTGCAATGGTAGTAAGGGCATCCCCCATATTTGTCAGGCCACCAGTTACAGTATTCTTTAGGTTGTTTATGGAGAAGGCACATGGCATGCCATGTTTCCCAGGATTGGGAGAGACTTTTGAAATTACTGGTGGAGGTGTTCAGCGTAATGAGTTTGGAACATCCTGAGAGGGGGCAATCAGCAATAGCTATGGTATGAGTAATAGTATTATTGCCCTCTCTGTAAGTTTCATGGACAGAAAACCTCCAAATATATTTCTTTTTCAGTTTAGGGGGGTCCCTGACAGATTTGGGAGAGAGAAAAGCAGGAGGGAGAGGATCGGAAACAGCTTCATTTGGGGAGTCTGGTGTGCGGGTGAGATGGATTTGAGTGTGCCCTATGAGCTGAGCTGTCCACCTGTCCGGTGCCAGAGCCGGCTTAAGGCAGGTGAGGTGGACCCAGTCTGGTTGTCCATTCAGTGTGGCTGCTGTGGAAGTAGTGAGGATGAATGTGTGGTCCTCTCCACTTGGGTTGCAGTGGTCCCGGTCGGATTTCTCTGAGTAGGACCTGATCTCCAGGTTGCAAGAAGGTAGCAGGGCCTGTCTCTGGGCAACCCCCTATCGGGGGAAGGACGCGGTCTAAGTGTTCTCGAAGGAGATGGTGAAGCAAGTTAGGAAGCCAGAGGAGGGGTATGGACTGGCAGATTGCTGTTAATTAAAAAGGGGCAGTCATATAACAACTCAAAAGGGCTGAGCCCCGTCGGTTCTCATGGGGCTGCCCGTATTCGAGTGAGGGCCAGAGGTAGGAGAGAAGGCCAAGAATTTCTGGTTTCTAGGGTAAGTTTGGTCAGCTGGGTTTTTAAGATGTCATTGGCTCGTTCCACCTTACCCGAGGACTGGGGGTGATAAGGGATGTGCAGCTTCCAGGTGACACTGAGAAAGGTGGAGACCTGTTGTACGACCTGTGAGATGAAACCAGGGCCGTTGTCTGACTGTATGGAAGAGGGTAGTCCGAATCATGGGATGATGTGACCGAGGAGGACTTCAGCTACTGTGTCCGCTGTTTCCCTTGCCATGGGGAAAGTCTCAATCCAACCAGAAAACATGTCAACAAAGATTAGAAGGTAACAAAGTTTTTTGTGAGGGGGCATGCATGTGAAGTCAGTTAACCAGTCTTGTCCTGGGAGATTTCCGCGCAGTTGGTGGCCCGGGGCCTAGAGGCTTCAGTTTTCCCTGGGCCGATGTCTGGGAACAGATGGAACATCTGGAATGGATCTCCTTGATGATCTGGAAGAGGGTGGGATGAGTAAAGAGTGGAGACAAAAATTTCATGAGGGCCTTTGGGCCAATGTGTAATGTCTGATGTATCTCTGAGAGAAGTTGGGAGGCTTGTCCCTGTGGCAAGGCTATTTTGCCATTGAGGAATATCCATCCTTCATTTTTCGGGTGTCACCCCTGTTGGAGGAGGCTAGAGAGTTCCTGGGAAGAATATTCAGGGCAAATATTAGTATTCAGGAAAAGTATAGGGTGTGGTGGGGTATGTGCAGTGAGCCCTCTAGCCACCATATCCGCCTGGGCACTGCCATGGGAGACAGGATCTGATGATGTCTGGTGCCCCCTTCAGTGGACTACTGCAGTAGCAATGGGCAGGTCTATGGCCTGAAGAAGCTTAGCAATTAGGGAGGCATTAACAATAAGTGACCCTTTGGTGGTTAGGAGGCCCCTTTCCCTCCATAAGGCTGAGTGGCTGTGGACAATTAAGAAGGCATGTTTGGAGTCCGTATAGATTGTGACCCTTTTTCCTCTAGTCAAGATTAGGGCCCTGGTGAGGGCAATGAGCTCAGCCTTCTGGGAAGTAGTGCCCTCGGGAAGCTTGTTGGCCTCTAGGATTTCAGACAGAGTGCCTACTGCATATGCCTTTCATCTTTGACCATCGGCTCCAAGCACTGAGCTTCCATCTACAAATAGAGTGAGATCAGAATCGGGCAAGGGTTTGTCAGATATGTGGTCTAGAGGCTGGCTGAGAAAGTCTAACATCTCAGGGCAAGAGTGGGTATGTTCTACTTCCGTAGTGGGGGCTGCGAGGAGGGTAGCTGGGTTAAGGCGTGGTGACAGCTGGAGGGACAGGATAGTTCCTTCAATGAATAGGAGGTGATATTCCTGTAGACAGGAGGGGCTGAGACGGGAAAGAGAGCGGTGGGATTATATGTCTGTCAAGCGATGTGAGGAAAATACAGTTACAGGTTGGCATAGGGTGAGTTTTAGGGCCTCCTTTCCCAGTTCCGCTGCAGCACCCAATGCCCTAAGACATGGCTGCCATCCACATAGGGTCGGATCAAGCTATTTTGATAGGTAGGCCACTGGGCAGTATGTCGGGCCCACTGGCTGAGCCAGGACCCCGATTGCAACTCCCTGCTTCTCATCTGTAAAGAGATGAAAAGGGCAAGAGGGGTTTGGGAGACTGAGGGGGCGTGCCTAGAGCAAGGTGTCTCGCAAAACAGTGAAGGCCTTTTGCACTGTCTTAGGAGATGTGAGGGGACCTGTGGGGGTATCCTTAGCTGCGTCGTAGAGCAGCTTGGCCAGTAGAGCAAAGTTGGGGACCCAGTGTCTAAAGAACCCCACCAGCCCTAAGAAGGAAAGGATCTGATCTCCCGATGTAGGTGGCTGGAGGTTGAGGAGAAGTTGGGTGTGGTCTGCTGTAAGGCTGCGGGTTGTAGGAGAGAGAGAGAGACCAAGAGAGATGACCTGTTGCTTTGATAGTTGGGCTTTATCAGGAGAGTCGATATCCTCTTTGGGTGAGGAAGTTGAGAAGGGTGGCAGTCTGTTGTTGAGACCTGCAGAGAGGGGCTAGAAAATAGGAGGTCATCCACATATTGGAGGACTTTACTGGGGCCCAGGTCACAGGAGGCCAAATCTCGGGCTAAAGCCTGACCAAACAGGTTGGGGCTGTCCCTGAATCCCTGCAGCAGGACTTTCCAGGTGAGCTGTTGTGTCAAGGCCGTGTCAGGGTCTGTCCATGTGAAGGCAAAGAGAAACTGAGACCCTGGGTGAAGAGGAATGGTAAAAAAAAAGCATCCTTCAGGTCTAGTACCGAGAAGTGGGTTATATTAGGAGGGATGTGGGAGAGGATAGTATAGGGGTTGGGGACCACCAGGTGGATAGGGACGATTGCCTCATTGATAAGTCTGAGATCTTGGACCAGACGATAGGCTCCGGACGGTTTCTTGACTGGGAGGATGCGGGTATTGCATAGTGAGTTGGTAGGGACAAGAAGTTTCTTGTCTAGGAGGCGAGAAATAATAGGCTTTAATCCTCTCAGGTTCATTTGAGAGATGGGGAACTGTGGTCTGGAGGGGAAGATGTCAGGCTGCTTGAGACGAACAATTACGGGGTATGGTGGAAAGCTACTGTTGGGGTAGAGGTGTCCCACACTTGGAGGTTAACAAGAAAGGGGGATATAGGCGGGTCTGGAAGGGAAGTTGAGTCTTCTAATAGGGGGAGGATGAAAGAGGGAGAAAGAGGGATCCTGAGTGAGCTGGAGAGTGGCACCTAATATTTGTAGGACGTCCCTTCCTAAGAGTTGTACAGGGCTGGAAGGTATGACGAGGAAGGAATGGGAAAAGGGGAACCCGTCCAGGCTACAGTTAAGTGGAGGGGTCTGCTGGGGGCAAGATGGGGTCCTGTCTACCCCCATGACCGAGATCTGGGAAGGAACTAGGGATCCAGAAAAAAGACAGTAGAACAGAGTAGGTAGCCCCCGTGGCCACGAGGAAAGAGATGGACTTACCCGCTACCTGCAACGTTACCCTGGGCTCGTCGAGGGTGATGGGGGTCTTCGAGTCCAGGCCGCCTCAGTCATCCAGGAGCCCAAGAAGCTCTGACGTGGCCAGAGGCGAGTTCACGCATTGAGCTAATTCTCTGCATGGAGACACCAAGGACGAGCTCTTAAGGGGGCAAGTATCCTTCCAGTGGCCAAGCTGCCAACAGTCTGGGCAAGGCTTCGTGGGCGGTGGGGGTTGGGGACAATGGCGGTCCCAGTGTCCCTCCTTGCCACATTTGAAACAGGCCCCCGGCGGGGTGTTCTTTGGCCCGGATTTAGGCTTTGCCCCCGTTGCCACTGGCCGCAGGGCCGCCAGCATAGCCTGGGTCTGCAGGGCTACCTTTTGCTGTAGGAGAGCCTGGCGGGGGGCTTCAGCCTCTGCTTCCTGATTATTGAAAACCTTAAATGCCATGTTCACCAGATCCTGGATGGGTGTTTGGGGACCATCCTCGGCCTTTTTCAGTTTTTTTTTGGATGTCTGGGGCTGACTGAGAGATAAAATGAGTAGCCAAAATAGTCGCCCCAGCATTAGATGTTGGATTTAAGCGGGTATGGAGTAACATGGCCTCTGTTAGCCTGTTAAGGAACAAAGCTGTATTTTCTCCCGGTCCCTGGGTCACTTCCCTGAGTTTGTCACAGTTGACTGCTTTCTGCGCTGACTGATTCAGCCCCGCTATGAGGCATTCGACCATCTGGTAGCTCCAGTCTGGCTCCGCCTCCAGGACAGCTCAGCCCCCACCGGCATGAGGGGGTTGGTGGCGTGTGTTTGGTCGGCGTAAGTCCTGGCGGCCGTTCGAACGCGGTCACATTCGTCAGGAGTCACAGTGGAGGTTAAGATAATATGCAAGTCATGCCAGGTTAAATCATAGGCTTGTACTCGGTATTAAAATTCCTTAACAAAGTTAGTCGGGTTGGCAGAGAAGGAGCCCAAGCGTTTTTCTGTAGAAGAGAGGTCCGTCAGGGAGAAGGGGACGTGAACTCAGACTACATCCTCCGTCCCGGCCACCTCCCGGAGGGGGCAGATGCGGGAGTCGGGGGTTTTGAACTGCAGTGGGAGCGGGAGCGAGTGGGAGAGCTGATTGGGGAGGAAAGACTTTCCTCAGGAGTAGGAGGGCTGGGCTGGGGCTGATAGGGGGTAGGAAAAGGAGAGGCGAGATCTTCAGGGGAGTCAGAGAAGGAGGAAGGATTTTCTGGAGCAGTGAGTTCAGAAGGTCGGCCAGGCTCCAAACTGCCGCGGGCAAGGAGAACCTGGGCAGTGGAGCACTGAGCACAGGGATCTGGGTGGGAGCGCAAAGCCCAGAAGCCCTGGACATAGGCTACCTCAGACCATTTCCCGGTCCGTCTGCAGAAATTGTCTAAGTCCATTAGGATAGCGAATTCGAAAGTGCCTTCCGAGGGCCAGCGCTTGCGATTGTCCTGCTGATATAATGGCCAGGCCGTAATAGACAGAAAAATCAGCCGCTTTCGCTTAAGGCTGGGATCAATAGTAGCCAGATTCTTTATTAGGCACCCTAAGGGTGTTTTAGGGTCTAGTTTGGATTCTTGACCTCCCATTTTTGGTCCCCAAGGTACAACAGATAGGGAATTGGCATCCCTCAACCCAATCTGTTGAGCCAGTCAGAAAAATGGGGGTCTGGGTCCAGGGACTTCTCTGGTGCTCAGATCCCGGTAATGGAGGAGAGCAGCCTCTCTGAGAGGGTCACCCTGGTGCAGCGCTGCGATTTGTCGTGAGAGCAGTCTCGGTATCAGTACCCAGGGGCCCGGATTTCAGTTGGGGACCAGAAATTTGGGGCGATAGCACTTACCCTGGTTCGTAATCCGGACGGGAGGGGTGGCCACGAGGCCTCCTCGGGGAGCGGGGAGAGGAGCGGTCCTCAGCAGACAACTCCTCCCAGGTTTCGGGACCAAATGAAAGGTTTTTTCTCTGGGCTCGCGAGGAAAGAATGCCAATCAGACAAAAAGTCGAATAGCCAGGGCTTTATTGGGGTTTGCACACCCGGGAGAGGTTCTCTGGTCCGCAGAACGGGAACCGGGGAAGCCTCGCCCAAACAAAGGGAAGCGCGCTCTTAAAGCAAAAAAAATTTACAGGCTTCATACGTCGCAGTTGGGGATTAGTCCTGTGATTCCAGGTGTGGGCTTCAATCCCTCAGTCTGACGTCAGCCACCTGTTTCCCAGGTATGGCCGCCGTTTTGTCCCTCTGGGCCAGCCTAACAGTCTGAAGGTGCAGGGGACTCCCCATCCTCATGTTTCATGATCCCTGGCACAACAGTTGGCACAGAGTAGCCTTCTAAAAGTGTTTGTCACCTGAATAGCTGACTGGTTGGATGAGTGAATAAAATTAATACTAAATGTATCCATTCTCTTGGGGATTAAGGCTAAATTCTTAACCATAATTCTATGCTGGCTGTGCCAGTCCCAAAATTTTCCAACTGCTGCTTCCCTTTCAGGGTTCCAGCTACGGTCGTCTCTTTCAGTTCCTGAACCTGACCAGCCCTTTCCTGAAAGCATTTCCCTCTGCCAGGACATGGTCTTACACCTCTAGACATCCTTCATGGATCAGTGTAGACAATATAGACAGTGCAACTCACTGCCTCAGGGAAAACTCCAGGAAGGTCCTCCTGTTCCAGGTGATTCCTCCCCTCTGCTCCTACTCCCTGCCCCCACCATGGAAGCACTTAGCAAACTGATTATGTCACTTGGTGTTGGACAGTTTCCTTAGCATGTTAAACTAAGTAGAACATATTGTGCTTATTTTCCGTATTACAAAGTAACCAACGAGATCAAAGAGACATGCCAGAAGTTATGAATTTTAGGAGGAGATTTATTAAGCCAGTGACTGCAAGGAGTAAAACACTCAAATCACGTGGTCCGGAACCCGAATAGCTCAGGGTATTTATAACTTCATAAGTTTAACAAGTGATTATCATAAAGGGTTCACAAAAGTAGAGGTCACACCCTAAATGTAAGTGGTTTGCATCACACTCTAAACGTCTTCAGCTATCTTGTCTGACATTTAACTTCTTCCTGGGTCTCAGCAGATCAACAGAAACCCCTCCAGCCAAGGTCTTACTGGGCAGGTCTAAGGTTTCTGTTTCACTACCAGAGGATTATCCAGAAAGCGGAGACCTCAGGACTTTGTGGTTCAGAGTAACCCAGCAAAAATGAAGTTTCTCTAGTTCCTTGTTTCATTAGGAATCACCATACCTGGAGAGTTGTGTTACTGGACTCAGGTCCATTGCTTGCTGCCCTGAAGGCCGATACTCAAGAAGACAACACTGATGGAAGGAAAGTAGGTTTAATATCAAGAGACACCAATCAAGGACATGAAAGATGAACACTTCCTCTGTTCATGTCACCTACTGAAGGGGGTACAGGGAATATAAAGACAAAGTACATGTGCAGGAGGCAACATGGGGGAAGGTAAGGTATCTGGAGAATTCTGAGGCCATTGTTGATGGCAGATAGTGTGGTGCAGACGGGAAGCGGGTCTGCTAGCTTGTCAGGCAGATCACAAGTCTTTGCCTCAGTGGAAGCAAACCAGTCCAATCCATTATAGGTGCCTCTCCCAGTTTACTTTGCATGTAACTAGATTATATGTTAATTACATGTCGCTGATGCCTCAGTTTTGCTGGATGACTAGGTTCACTGGGTCCCAACTCACTGCCAGGTAAGTCTTCTTTACATAAGAGAATGGAATTGACAACCATTGATCAGAAAATGTTGGTGGCTAGACTGTGTAGCTCTGGAGACTGTCATGGAGAACTGCAAGGACTAGTTCTCATAGATAAGATGTGACTATATCTCATAGCTAGATTAAGATGTGAAGGACACATTAAATACTCACCCCTCTGCACCATGGCAGCCCAATCCAAACCAAATTTAGACCAGAAATAAAAATAAGCTCCTATTCCTGGAACTCACCATCCCTATTCTGGAAGTCTGCAGCTGTCAGAGACCCAAATGCTGTTCCTTTCCTCTGCTTCCTTTGCAAAAAGATGTAACCTAGTCCCCAGTGTCTGCAGTAGGGAAGGCCTTTAGAGCATGAGCTCCCTCTTTGGCCAAAGAATAAAATTCTTTTGTTGGTCTCTATTTGTGGCTTTTCACTTATAAGTTGGATGGGAAAAATGGCTTAGACAGTATTAGTAATATTAGAAAGAAGTATAATTAATATATATACATACATATGGAGAGACAGAGAGGTGTAAATAAGAAGACACCATTTCTTCAGGGTCTGTAATCTTAAATTCCGATTCCTAATTCTCTGGTATTCCCTAAAATTTCCACTAGAGGAAGACCTTTCCCCATCAGTTCTAGGCTGCTGATTGGCTTAATGGATTTAATTTGCAGTTTCAAAGGCAGTTTGAGAGTCAATTGCTTACCTGTATAGAATTTCAACAGGTTTCCTGACATTATAGAGCAAAGATACTCTAAGTGGGGGCCTGAAGAAATTAGCCCAAATTAACTAGGAAGTTCTCTATTCCCAACATAATCCCCTGCCAGTCACTCACCATGCCTGGCACCCCAACTTGCTATGGCTGGGAGTGCGTGAGCCTTAAGTCTCTAAACCCTGGCTCCCCTCCCTTTCCCCAAATTCAATTCATTGTAAAGCATCTGGAAGTCTCCAAAATAAGTTTAAGAGAATCTAAAATCCAGAGAAAATAAAGTTAAACTTCCCACTCTCACTACCAGCCCTGCAGAGCCCTGTTCATATTAAGTGTTAGGTCACAGGAAATGCAAGTTATATCTGTGCCCTTTTCTAAGATGAACACTGGAAGAGTGTTGTGCACACTGTGATGTGCAGCTCAGGTTCCCCTTCAGGAATGAAGAGCTTATTCCCCCAGTTGCTAGGGATACTGTTGAAACATGGTCCCTGACTGTTAGCCCTACTTTCTGCCTTTCCTTTCCAAGTAATGATCCTGAAAGCACCCCCTAACAAAACCCCTGCAAGTTCATCTCTTCTTAGGGTCTGCTTCTTGGATAACCCAACCTACTGCAGTTGGTGTCAGTCTGGCCACTCACCACCCAAAAACAAATATTCATGAAAGGAGAGTGGTTTATTCAGGAAGCCGGTAGCCCGAGGAGATGAACTAATGTCTCAAAAACCACCTCATCTCTCTCAGGCCACTTGAGAGATTTTAAATGGGCGAAGACAATGGAAGGGTGTGCATCACATTTTCATCCATGAACTTTCTTGAGCAATCAGGAGTCTGATTGGTGTCATCCATCCTCCCTCTTCTCACTTATAGTTGGACCTGTTTTCAGAGTTCAGGATATTCTATGTTCCTTTTGAATATCGGTATTGGCAAGGTCATCATATCTCAACCTTGATTCTGGAAAAGTTAAGCAAGTATGTGGTTAGTAATCCATTACAAAGGGAGAGATAACAGGATATGAGGCCACATGAGGCTTTATTACTTCTAGAATTGTATGAATGCTAAGCAAATAGGGAAGGCAGGAGAAAAAGTCAAATGGGTTTACTTAATCACGGTAACCCTGAGAAAACAAACGGAATGGGATTTTGAAGCAGAATCATTTACTCCAAATTCTGGAAAAAAGTTGTCGAGGATATTAAGAAATGGGAACTCTTACACACTGTTGGTTGAGTGTAAATTGGTGCAACCTTAATGGAAAACAGGATGGTGTTTCCTCAAAAAATTGAAAATGGATATTTCCTATGATCTGGTTATCCTACTTCTAAGTATTTACCTGAAAAGAAAAAAAAATCCACTAATTCACAGAGATACATGCACCTCCGTGTTTACTGTAGTGTTATTCACAGTTGCCAAGAGTTTGTGGATAAGAAGATGGGGTACAGATACACAGTGGAATACTACTCGGCTATCAAAAATTATGAAATACTGTCATTTGCAACAACATGGGTGGGCCTAGAGGAAATTATGTTTAGTGAGATAAGTCAGATGGAGAAAGTCATACATTGCATAATTTCAAATGAAAAGACATTTAATCTATAGAATAAAATTAGTTATGCCCAGAAGGGAAGAGGAGGGTAAGGGGCAGATGAGGTCAAAGGAGTCAACTACATGGTGAAGAACAGAATTGGACTGATGGCAGTGAACTTATTTTAAACAGATGTTGATTTACAATGATGCACACCTTAAACCTAGATTCAGTTATAATGCAATGTTCCTGCAATAAAATTAACATTTTTAATTTAACTGAAAAAAAGGAATGTACAGTAGAAGGAAATCGGCAACAGTGCACTGTAGTTCTTCCCACGATTTTCATTGCTACCATGAAGACTCACCAGAATGCTGGAGGAGCTGCTTCCAGAACTTACATGAAGTGAATCCCAGCGGAACAAGAGGTGAGCTGCGGTGGACGCGTGAGCAGCCGCGCAGATCTCTCCCCTCACCACTAGGAGTGCTCTCTACAGAAAGCCCTCAGCTCTCTGGCTGCTACAGTATTTCCCCAGATGAAGCAAGTCCTTGCAGGTCATTTCAGGACAACACCAAGGGTCATCCCAGCTCCGCAACTCCCAGGGGTCCACTGAAAGCTCTACCAAGATGCCATTATACTTCAACTTGTCCCTCTACCCAATCCTGCTACTTTCCCTTTTCTTCCATAGACGTGGATTCCAAGAACACTTCCTGATAAATACATCTTTTTGTTGGTTAATCTCTGAATCATAATCTGATTCCTGTAGAATAATGTCATCTATGTGGGGGGGAAGAAGGGCTTTCAGTCACCTATCCAGAGGAATAAGGACTTGTGGCACGCAGCAAGCAATGCTCCGATCCAAAGCAATAACATATATGAAAACACCATGAGAAAGAGGACTGAGCATATGAGACAGAAGGGTGTGATCAAGAAAGATGTCATTAAGGAGCTGGGATGTGAGAGAAGAATGAGACCCCACAGGAGAAGGTCTTGGAGAACTGATAGAAATTGGGTGCTGGAAGGATAGAGACTTGGAGCGGTAACACTTAAGGAGAAATGGGGTTACTTGGAATCCCCGGCAGGAAACAGGGGAAGAGATGCGATGCTTCACAGCAGATGTACAAAGCTCTTTCATGCTTTGGTGCTTTCTACATGACCTCTCTCCCCTCCTTGCCTTTAGGCAAAATTCTAACCCTTAAAGACCCAGACATTATAGATTCAGGCATAAAGTTATGATGAAGAAGCAGTGACACATAAAGTCAGAATATTGTATTCAAATCCAGTTCCAGCATTTACTAGCTAGATCACAGACAGTTATTCCAACTTTCCTTCTCTATAAAATGGGGATTAATTATAGTACCTAACTCTAACATTTGTTGTGAGGATTGAGTCAATACATGGACAGTCCTTAGAAAAAGATTTTACACACAGTCTTCAAAAAAATGTTTTTATTGAGATTACTTTGACCATAGATAGTTAAAAGATACTTGCACATTACTATTGTCCCTTTTGGCCATTGAAAGCCAGTAAGTCTAGTCCATCATCATATTGTATGAAAATGTCTGCCAGGCAAAGCCACTTGAGTGTGCAGATTTTCTTTGATCTTGTCAAGTTCCCAAGATGAAGTGGTCTCAATAATAAATGACTTCATTCTTTTGGGAATTTGGTATTATTTTTAAAAAATACAAATGTATCATTAACATACACTATATTAATTTCAGGTGGACAACATAATGATATGACATTTATAATTTATAACTTGACATATATAATGCAATCATCCGGTATAATTGAACAAAGAGACTACATCTCACTTTGCACCTTTTTTGAGGTATTCATGTAACACTGGGTTTCCCTTGTTATGTTAATCACTGATCCATTCTTGATCCCTCAGTTACTAATCCTCCTTCTCTCCACTTAGACTCAAACTTTCCCACCCTTGGAAAGGACGTTAGGTTCAGTCACTGCGCGGGTCCAGGCTACAGGCAGCATCAGTTCCAGAAGCCCCTCCCACTCAGCCCCTTGCATTCGTGCAGCGAGGCGGCCCTACAGGTACAGAACTACTGGGTTATTTGTACCAGGAGGCAACAGAATTGCACCCACTCTTCGCACCAGCTGTGCCACATGTATGAGGGCACAGCCTGCCTGGTCAAGCCCTAAGGAAGTCTGATGAAAATGCTACAAAACGCAGTCACAGTTTCTTCCTTAGGAATCATCCCTGTTTCTGGCACTTACAGGTGGCAACACTGGTCCTGCAATCACTGCAATTAGACAGGAGAGAGGAAGCTGAGAGGAGGCAAGGGAGGATAAAAAGTATAACTGTCACAGCAGTGTCTTCCCAACTTGGAAAGAATTGTAGTCATTAGCATCTCCCTCTTTTGGCAAAAGCTGAGGAATCTCTCTCTTGGGGACACTCCCTCGGCCCCACTTGTGCAGTGAACACACACCATGAAAGTGTGTAAGCCAGTCCTTCAGGCCTATCCTCCACTCATTTTAGACAACCATTCCAGTTCTCTACCAGACCAGACTAGAGGAGGCCCTCTCTCTGACTCTGCCCATTGTGGGAACACAGTCCTTGTTCTGCAGAAGTGTAACTTGGTCATCCAGATTGGTGCGATATCTTCTGTTCCAGCTCTTTTCTAGCATGCTGATCATGTGCATCTACCACCAGGTAAGCAAAGCCCAGCCCACAGTCAGTGTCACTCCTGCAGAGACCCACTGGTAGCCTGCCTGGAACTTCATCAGTCTGACTTGCTAGTTATGTTCAGGGTCTTTTCCTCTTCGCCCTCCAGAATCTGCCACATAGCCATTTGCAGCCATTTTTCTTTCTTATTGGCAGACAGAACAGTGCTGTGGCATTTTGTGCTTCCAAAGTGCAAGAGTATGTCTAGATTCAACCCTCTGCATTGCTGTAGTATCAAATGTCTCTTCCTTTCTTGGACCCCGCTGATCATTTCAAGTTAGCACACCGTGATATCCATGTATTGGTCCAATGGGCATCAACATGCCTTAATTAAATGCACCCCCAAAGTTCCTTCCCATCATGGTTCCCATAGGTTCATGCCTCATAAGGCCAGTTCCTTAAGAAGCATGTTTCCATTGCCTATGAATCAGTTAAAACCAAAACAGAGGGGCTTTTATCAGAGTTCAATTCTTTCATCATTGTGAGAAAAACAGCATGCAAATCAGCCCACTGAGCTGTTCTGTTTTTAACCTTCTTTGATCAGAGTGGCAGCCTTCCAAACCGGATGTTGTTTCTTCACAAACCAAGCAGCTCTTTGTGGGTCTATGGAGACTCACAGCTCTAGAGTCGGCACTAGGGGAAAAGAAGCTCCCAAGCAGCTCCCAAGCAGCCCCTCCTTGTGTTTTTCTAATTGTACAATCCTGTATAAACCACTTCCCTTGTATTAGGCACTGTCCTCCCCATGAGAGCATTTCTGTGACATCAACCAAGCCAGCATGGATATTTCTAGTTAGATTATTTTCTGTCCTGCGATTATAGGAGCAGTTTCAGTCAGTCACCCCTCAAATGGAAATTCTGTCATCAAAATCCTAGTAGCAGTTGCTGGGAAGCGCTCCCAGGCTTTTCCCTGTCTCTACTCCACACACAGCTATCTCACAGACGGCAGCCAGCACTCAGCTTCTCTTCCATACCATGTGGCCTTAGACAATCTTATTTGTTCCCATTTGCCTGTCCTTCATATTGCTTGAAGGGTGGATCAGCATGTCTTCTGATTTACAGAAACTGTTCCCCAAACACAACATCCCCGTAACACATTCAGGTAAGAGTCAGAACCCCTTCAAACACACCGGTTTTCATCCAAACCATCTTTTTGATGCCCTCGGATGCAGGGACAGCATGGCTTGGAATGTGCAGGGCAATATGCAGAGATGTGAGTAGAAAACTAACAGACGAAATCTTAGACTTCTACGAGTGAAGACCCGCCCCCCCACCCCAAAGGAGGGGACCTCACCTTAGCAACCTGAGTGTAGGACACACCCCTAGATACTCTCACCGTTTTTTTTTACTCCAGGTAAGGTGCACACATCCACCAAGGAAGAAACCTCCACCCCTCATATACACAAGAATCCATCTTGCCTGAGTAACAGGCAGGCAGCACTGGTCTCTCTCTCTCTCTCTCTCACACACACACACACACACACGCACGCACACACGCACACACGCACACACGCACACACATACATACACGCACACATTCCCTTGATGTAAATTTCCCCGCGCACAGGGAACTTCAACTTGCTGTTTCTGCTTTTAATAAACTTGCTGTGTGCTCCCCACTAAACGGCTCTCTCCGCAAATTCTTTCTGGACAGACCCAGGGTCTCAACTGTGTGCCTCGCTCACCGTCACCTGCATCCATTAACCCCTACATTTCAGAAACCCAGGATTTTATGAACGGGTTTGGGTTTTCTAGTACTAGACAAGAGAGTTTTTCTCAGACAGAATAGCCATTCCCATAAAATATTCAAGGAGACATAACCTCCTTATGTAATGCCTATTTAAATATTCCAATTTGCATCCAAATCTCCACCTTAATCTTATCAACTCTCACATTTCTGTTGTCTTTCAGTCTCATCATAGCTCCCATCAGGGCTTCACCAACATGTTTTTGAACCACAGGGTATGAGGATCCCTTGTCAAAGAGTCTCATTTTTTGTCTCCACTTTCTGACCATCTTAGCCCCTGATGTATGTACAAAAGGCTTTGGTTCCCTAGTGAGGGGTGGGGAAGAGGGCCCTGGCCCCTTTCTCTATCTTGATTGTGATTAATCTGCCCATTCATCTAACTATTGGGTTTCAGATCACATTTCTCATTGTAATCTTTGCCTTCAGGACTTTTAAGTTTCTCCAAACTGATGTAGATAGAGCATACTTGTCTGTGGCCTTCAATGGAGGAGAACCTGAAGGAGGTTCCTTTGCTCCACCCAAACCCATCAAAGTCCATTTCCTTTATCCCACTTATTAATAGACACTCAAGATGTCCACCCTGCTGGGATAAGTCTTAGAACACCACTCCTCCCCTCCCCAATGTCTCCTCATTCTCGTTAATTAAACCAATGCAGTTTTTTTGTTGTGGTTTTTTGTTTTGTTTTGTTTGTTTGTGTTATTGTTTATTTGCTTTTTAAGGAAAGGTACAGGCAGGAATGAAGGTGAGTAGCAGACAGGAAGAGAGCGGAGGAAGAAGCATTCATTTATTTATTTATTTAGTTGTTCATCCTGGTTGTTCCCCAACCTGGGTTGTGAACCCAGGGCCTTGGGATGCATTTGGACTGCGTCTGCCCAAGGCAGCAGACCTAATCACTAAGTCACCAGGGCACACCGATTAAAGTTTTTATTAACATTTGTAAGACCATAAATTCAATACTTCTTAAGCTATTGTTCAATTTTGCAGCAATAAAGTTACTTAGGGGGCCCATGCAAAAGGGATCCACATAAGCATGGTATTTACCATGACCCCAGGAATGGATATTTCAGCAGGGATGAACATCCCAGTCATCATAAAGTAAGTCCCATGTGACTTGCACACAAATTAGATCTGCAACTTCATCTGGGTGGTCCACTTAGCACTTACAGGGGAGCTGTATAGTCCCCCTTTTCAGGGCAGCAGAACTTAAACAGTGGCTTTTATTCAATCTAGCAGACTGACCATTTCCTCAGAATAACCTACTATGTGTCTGCATCATGTGTGGTCATCCATGAATGTTCCATAGCGAGCTGGGACACCTGTCTAAATGCAAACTTGCGCTTCCACACCGCAGCCCTTACCAGCAAAGATGCTGCCCTTAATCCATTTTAGTAAAAGTTCTTTAGGAAGTTGATAAGACTAGTTTACGAAATAAAACAACTCTTTCGCATTATTCCCTCTGGTTTCAGTAGTGTTTTGGTGTTCTCCTCTTTCCCTGTGACTGCCTTCTTGGTGACCAGTCTTATAAGTAATCTCTGTTGTCCCCACATAGGTTTACCTTTGGGGGTCACTTTGAGACTAGTGGCCTCAGCTCAGGCTGACTGTAAAGAGTTGGCCTAGCATCAAAGTCTAAACTAACGCTCTAACTTTCATTTTAGCCATTACAAATAATAATGAAGAGATTATATACTTTGCTCTTCTTATTCGGTTCCCTTTCCTTCAGCATTCAGGGAGCCGATTTCCCAGGAGTTGTACCCTCTCTAAATTCTATTGGTAAATTCTTAAGGTAAATTTTCCCTTTAGTTACTCTGACTACAACACAGGCAATTTCATACAGGAGGTGACTATGTGGCCACGCAGGAAACAAAGGTTCCTCACCCTCTGCCCTTTCACCCGTTCCTTTCCCAAACCACACGTCTTCACGAGCAGGGGGCTAGTCTAGCAGGGACCACTTCTGACACCGATTCTAGATTCTCTGACAATTCTCCATAACCAACTGGTTCTGCAACTCACTTCAATTTTGACACTAATCTACCTACCATTCACATCAGAAACCATAAATTAAAGGAATCAGCCCCCACAAACAACTCCCACTTGAGATGCCCGTCACAAGTCCCAGATTGCCACCTGTGCTTCTGACCAACCAAGCTATAGATTCTGGAGGTCCATGTCTCACGTGGTGGCTTTGATAATTTGGTAGAACAGCTCAGAGAGATCAGAAAACACCTTCCTGAAATTTCCTGGTGTATCATAAAGGGTCTAACTCAGGACTAGCCACATGGAAAGGGGAGGTCATGAAGCTTCCACATCCTCCCCAGATGTGCCACCTTCCCTCACCGATTGAAGCTCTCCAAGAGCTTGTAGAGAGCTCCGTCTCTAGTCTCTTCCCATCCCCAGAGGCTGGAGGTTGAGGGCAGAAATTTCTCACCATCTAAGCACTTTTTCTTCCTAGGTATTGCCTCATCCTGAGGCTATGTATGGACCCCACCCTGTCACCTCACCAGCATAAATTCAGGTATAACTTATTTAATTAACAAAAGACTCTCCTAACACTCAGAAAATCCAAGATTTTTGGAGCCAAGTACCAAGAATTAGAGACAAAGACCATACAGATATGTATTTTTATGTATTTACTATTTTTCTTATTATATCACAATCACTCTGAGATAATGCCCACAGAATTGAGAAAAAGAGTCACTTGTAGGAAATTCTCCAAGAACAGGCAGGATTTGGCAGTTCTGTGGATCTTGAAAAGCACTCAAGCAGTTTAGGTTTTCATTGCTGTTCTGCCACTTAACTTCCCCATGTAAAATAGTTTCCCCGTTGTAAAATGGAGGTAATATAGTATTATACTTACTTCTTAGGGTTGTAGTTAGAATAGAAGGTTATAATTATGAACTGCCAGGATCAGTGCCTGGGACATGTACAGAGCTCAATAAATGTTAGCGTTTATCGCCATCAATACAAGGAGGAGGGGACTCCAGTTCAGCTTGTTCCTGGTCCTCTGTATAGTCTTTACCTCTGTCAATTAACCTCTGACCCTCAGTTTCCTTCCTCATCCCTAAAATTAAGATATAGGGGTCCCCTCATGCACCCCGAGAATTCTGAATCCAGTGGGACTCAAAAAGATTCTCAGGGTGACTCAAGGGTGCTGGTGACAGTTGGTTCAGCCCTGAAAACAGAGGGCAGGCGCCGCCTAAGCAGAGGCCACAAGCCCAGTGTGAGTAAGCCCGAGGGCCGAGCTGTCGCTCAGCCTCCACTCGCGAGTTAAAGGCCGGGTGGGCCCGGCAGTTAGCTATTCCAGGAATCTGAGTGCAAGTTTGGAGAGAGGACGTGCCCAAGCACCACAGATGGGCCTTTGATCAGGCACTTTTGATTCGCTGCAAAGCAAGAGCGTGGGAGCTGGACCTGCCTCCTGCAGCAGAGACCGCGGGGCGCACATCACTACCCCGCGCCGGGTCGTCTGGGTCTCCGCAGCGGCGGGTGGGAGGAGGGGGGCGCCGGCAGCTTCCGGGCCGGCTTCTGGGTGGGACCGGCGCGCCCCGCCCGCTCGTCTCTGCGGCGCCGACCCTGCTCGTCGCGGCGGCGGCAAACAGCAGCTGCGGAACTCGGAGAAAGGAAGAGGCGGAGCTGCTTTGTCACTCGCTGCCTCGCAGTCAGCCGGCTGCAGCAGGGTGGCTCTCTCTAGCGCCGCCCGCCGCCCTGAGACTGGCGGCGGTCCGGCGGGCGAAGCAGCCCTGTTTCGGAAGCCGAGCCATGCTCCGCCGCGGTGCAACTCCCCGCCAGGACCACTCCAGGTCTGGCCGGGAACAGGGCCCGGACAAGTCCTCGGAGGCACCTAGCCTGGCGCTCCGGTGGATGGCCCTCGCGCTGGCGCTGGTCCTGCCAGACTCCCTGGTTCTCTGGCCCTCGGCAGAGGCCCACCCTATTCCTGTCCAAGGCCATCCTGTCACTTTCAGTCGCATAGTGCCCCAGCTCCGGCAAGCCTTTGGGTGGCGGAACCTCACTTGCCCGGTCTGCAAAGGTTTGTTCACTGCCATCAACTTTGGGCTGAAGGTGAGCACTAAAGGGGCCGTGGTGGAACAGGCCAGGGGCGCGGGGGTGCGTCTGGGGTCAGGTTAGGTGCTCTGGGACCTGAACGGTCTCCCTGATGGACAGGCTGACAGCCATAAACCTGAACCAAATCTGCTTTTCTTGAGACACCCGGGACCACACACTGTCTCCTCTTGTGAGCTTGTGAAGTGAGGAAGAGTGCCAATCACTTCTTGGTGTTGTGCTAGCCATCTTTTTTATTGGCTACATCAAACCAGCTCTGATGTGCTCATTGCTGTTGTCATCTCCTCTGTGTATAAATGGAGTCCCAGAGAGGTGAGGTCACTTGCACTGGGGCACACAGCTGGCGATGGGTAGGGCTGGGACTTCCGTCACGGTATGCCTGATCCTGAGTCACCAGTGCCTGACACTTGACACCTCCAGCCCTGAGCACCTAGTACTCCTAACACAAAAGGATTTGAGTTTTAAAATACCCAGAGATGTGGGTCTAGATGGGGCGGGCTTGCCCCTGATGAGGATCTGAGGAGTGCTGGGTGACAGGTAAGCTTTGTGGGGCTTCCTAGGGAAACAGGGTTTTGCGACCATGTGTGTCCTCTGGACCAGCTGTCATTTTCCCCAGTGCAAATTTCAGGGTAATGAGTAAAAGCCAGCCAGGCAAAAGGAGGCCTGACATGCCACTGACTGAAAAGAAAGTGCTGGTCTGGTGTGGCCTGAGTCACAAGGCAGTAGCTGTGGGAGGCAGGGAAACATTGAGGTCTCCTCACCATGGGGTTGGAGTCCGACCCAGCCCGAGTGGAAAGGGCTGCCAGAGGGCTGGTGGTAGCTGAGGGCTGACCTGGTCCCTGTGCTGGGGTTCCTATTTCTCATTACTGTTTCTTCCCTCCACAGAAGGAGTCCAGTGTGGCCTGGGTGGGCTCCACAGCCATCAAGATTTGCACTATGATGAAGATAGCGCCTCCTGCTGTGTGCCAGTCAGCTATCCACCTCTTTGAGGATGACATGATAGAGGTGTGGACCCGCTCCGTGCTGAGCCCATCTGAGGCCTGTGGTCTACTCCTGGGCTCCACCTGTGGGCACTGGGATATCTTCTCCTCTTGGAATATCTCTTTACCAGCTGTGCCAAAGCCACCCCCCCAACCCCCCAAGCCCCCAGCCCCAGGCGCCCCTGTCAGCCGCGTGCTCTTCCTCACTGACCTGCACTGGGATCATGACTACCTGGAGGGCACAGACCCAGACTGTGAGAACCCACTTTGTTGCCGCCGCGATTCCGGCCTGCCTCCCGCTTCCCGTCCGGGTGCTGGATACTGGGGAGAGTACAGCAAGTGTGACCTGCCCCTGCGGACCCTGGAGAGCCTGTTGAGTGGACTGGGCCCAGCTGGGCCTTTTGATATGGTGTACTGGACAGGAGACATCCCTGCCCACAACGTCTGGCGCCAGTCTCGTCAGGACCAGCTGCAGGCCCTGACCACCGTCACAGCCCTTGTGAAGAAGTTCTTGGGGCCTGTGCCTGTGTACCCTGCTGTGGGCAACCACGAGAGCACTCCTGTCAATGGCTTCCCGCCCCCCTTCATAGAAGGCAACCAGTCTTCCAGCTGGCTCTACGAGGCCATGGCCAAGGCATGGGAGCCCTGGCTGCCTGCTGAAGCCCTCCGCACTCTCAGGTACTGGAGATCATAGAAACCCAGGAAGGGAAAAGTGGAAGTGAAGAGCAGAAACCCGGGCCTTATCTGTGACTGCCCTAGCAGAGTCCTCAGCTGTCTCACTGGAACTTCCCTAGTCTGACCCCACCTTCCAATTCCACCCTTATCTCCAGCCACCTCCTTCAGAGGGCTGGCAGCACACCCACTCCAGGTTACATGCCTTTGCTCATGTCAGCTTCCCCCTCTTTTAAACATCCCAACTTTCTCCAGCTTACCCAGGCCCACTCTGAATCTAGCTCACTTTTCTCTCTCCCCTGAACTCTAAGAGCCCTTAGCCCTCTGACCATTATCTCCAGTCACGTGAGCCCAATGATCAGTACCTTTGGGTCTTGAGCTAGAAAGCAAGCCCCTTCAGAGTAGGGAGACTATCCTGTAGGCCTCCGCCCTCCACCCAGCCGTCTAGCACAGAACTGAGCATGCAGGACCAGGATTACGAACGAGTGTTGACCCCCACCCATATTCACTTTGTTTCAGAATTGGGGGGTTCTATGCCCTTTCCCCACACCCTGGCCTCCGCCTCATCTCTCTCAATATGAATTTTTGTTCCCGTGAGAACTTCTGGCTCTTGATCAACTCCACAGATCCTGCTGGACAACTCCAGTGGCTGGTGGGGGAGCTTCAGGCTGCTGAGGATCGAGGAGACAAAGTGAGGGAGAGTGGGGAGGGGCATGGTGGAATACGTGCAGACGGGGTGTGGGGAACAGCAGGCCCTTCCCCAGCAGACTCCTGGCTACAGTTAGAGCACCTGTGAGCAGAGAAGTTGGGTTTTTCTGGCATTCCTGACAAGTGTGCCCTGGAGGTTGAGTCCTGTCACCCTTAGGAGTCCTGGCATTCTTTCTCCCTCTCCCTGGCCTGTAGGAGAGTACCAGCTCTCCTGGCCAGGGCTGCCTGCTCCTTCCTGCCCCCTAACCGTCCCTGACTCTCCCCACAGGTACACATAATTGGGCACATTCCCCCAGGACACTGCTTGAAGAGCTGGAGCTGGAATTATTACCGAATTGTAGCCAGGTAGAAGGGAGGGCTGCGGGGAGGAGGGTGCAGAGTCTAGAGACTGTAAATTTCCCTTGAGCACCTCACCATTCCTGCTGCCCCAGTGGGGTGGTAAGGCTACGTGCTTCAACAGGCTGGGGAAAGAAAGCAACTGTCTCTCCAGATCTTACCTCCGCCTCCTTAGAACATTCTGAATATAATCAGTGTCTCCTGGTCAGGTATGAGAACACCTTGGCTGGTCAGTTCTTTGGTCATACTCACGTGGACGAGTTTGAGGTCTTCTATGACGAGGAGACGCTGAGCCGGCCGCTATCTGTAGCCTTCTTGGCACCTAGTGCCACCACCTACATCAACCTTAATCCTGGTGAGTACGGTAGAAGGGGAGTTGGTGGGACAGAGCGGACAGGTCAGACGCACGGGGGCAAGGGGCAGGTGGGACACTGGCATGTTTGTGGAGTTGCCTTTCCTCTCCAATCAGTCCTCCTTCTTTGCAGGTTACCGGGTCTACCAAATAGATGGCAACTACCCCGGGAGCTCTCAGGTGGTCCTGGACCATGAGACCTACATCCTGAACCTGACACAGGCCAACGAGCCAGGAGCCACGCCGCACTGGCAGCGCCTGTACCGGGCTCGGGAGACCTACGGGCTGCCAGACGCGCTGCCTGCCTCCTGGCATAACCTGGTGTACCGCATGCGGGATGACGCCCAGCTCTTCCAGACCTTCTGGTTTCTCTACCACAAGGGCCACCCGCCCTCAGAACCCTGTGGCACGCCCTGCCGTCTGGCCACTCTGTGCGCCCAGCTCTCTGCCCGCTCAGACAGCCCTGCTCTGTGTAGCCACCTGGTGCCGGATGCAGGCCATTCTGATGTGCAGAGCCTGTGGCCTAGGCCACCCTTGTGCTAACACCCCCAGGGTTCAGAGTTTCATTTTAAGAAAGGAGCCAAAGCCGCAGAGACCCACAGGGGTGAGAAAAACGCAGGTGGAAGAGCCTATTCCCAGCCCAAGCACACCGGGAAGTAGAGCCTCCTCCTTTCCTGGAGCCGCTTTGGCAAGATGCAGGAAGACATGGACTCTCCTCTGGCCAACATCTAGGCGGCTCTGGGACTGCTGTCTTCATGGCTATGGAGCAGAGGGCTACATTGGCACTTGCCTGGGAAAACCAGAGAGGAACTGTCACTCTAGACCTATGTGGCCAACCAGAAACCCTGTACTACTGCTGCTACTGCCTGACTGCCAGGCTCTTAAAATAAACCCCAGACCTCTCTGTGCCCATTCCAATTTCTTCTTTCAAGGGGGCAGGCAAGGGGACCTTGGGAACAAGATCATGACTGAGGGATCACGGTAATGCGATGGCATGTGGTGCAGGCACAGGAGGCGCACAGTTCAGCAGGACAGACAGACTTTATTAGTGATATCAGTACAGCGGAGGGGCCCATGGGTCAGAGCGCGGGGGACCATGCCTGGACCAGTCCCTTTCCTCTGCCTGTTGGACACTGTGAAGATGGGGCCTGGCCTAGACCAGTTCTTCCTGCTCCACCTGAAACAGGGCTGGAGAGCCCAGGGCTGGCCTTGCCTCCTGCTCCTCTTGTCATCAGTCTAGTATTGTCACTTCCTTGCAGGGATTAGATCTCTCCCTCCCAGGCCCTAGGCAGGGAGCCCCAGCTACCAGGACCATCTTCAGGGGAAGTGGGCAGGGAAGGCCCAAGAATAGCTTCTCCCTGCCCCATACCCTGGAGTTCCCTGGGAGCCAACTCAAGCAGGTGGAGGAAGGACTGAGGGTTTCAGGGAGTGTGGGCCCCCAGCCGTTTGGGCTTCAGGGAGCCCCACAGCGACTGAACACCCCTGCGGACGGTCCACCCTACACGCCGGGCAACAGACTCTGCAGGGGGTGCTGGGAGGCAAGAGGTGGAGGCCTGGGAACGTGCATCCAGACACTTCTGGTAGCGGAGCTGCAGAGAGGCAGGTGAGCAGTCACTCTCCAGTCTGCCCCACGTGGGGTCAGCGTCACCCGCCACCCCCTGCCCTGCTTACCATGCACGCCGCCTGCACAGCCTCTGAGAGACTGGCAGCGTTGGGCTCGCACCAGAACATGTGGCAGCAGAAGGAGGCTGGGCCGGCAGCCATGATGAATGCAAACGTATGGACATCTCTGCCCACAGCCAGGAAGGAGAGGAAGCGTACCCGACACTCCCCCAGCACTGCTTCCGTCTGGAGGGAGGGAACCCAGTTAGAGAGGCACAGCCCTGACCCTCTGTGTTCCCCTGGGTACATCCATCCTCTAGCCAGCAATTCCCTCACCCTGGCCTCTCCTCTACAGCAAGGCACAACCATGCCAGGCCTTTACCTGTTGGTGCAAGATGGTGAGGGTAGCAGGGGCCACACTGACGTGACTGGGAGTCCACTGATCACGGCTGCTGGAGGACAGGACTGACTCCAGGGCCCCATTTATCACGTCTACCCCTGGAAGACATGAAACATGGCACCACTGGGGGTGGGCAGAGGATATCCCAGTTCCACCCAGTCAAGACCAGGGCTTTTGCTGCACTCCCACTTCCCCAGCCAACAGCCTTGACAGGGCTGCACAGGGACCCTGCCTTGGTGCTCTCTTCCTTGGCTTCAGCAGCCTGGCACTTTCCTGCTTTCTCCCATCTTCAATCGCAGGCTTGGTTTCCCTTCACTGACTCTGTCTCTTCCACTCTTCCTCTTCTCTTAAACAACTGACGCCTCTCCTCACCCAGGAATCATCCCACATCTTGTTCTGTGCTCCTGCACATCCACAAGCCACCGCCTCACACAACAATGACTCCCGATCGACCCTCCAAGCCTGGCCCGTCCTAATGCCATCTTTGTTGTGTTTAAAATAGCCTTTTGAAGCCACAGGAGAGTTCACATTAAAATCATCTCAAGATCATTAATATAAATATACATATGTGTGTGTGTGTGTGTGTGTATGTATCTTTTTGAGAAATACTCATGTCGCATTGTGCTGAATCTTTAGATGCCTTATCTTATTCGCACCCAACGCTAATCTCACAATAGACTGTTTTATCACCATTTTGCAGACAAGGAAACAGAATCAGGTAATAAACCATGGGTCACACTGAGGGTAGGGGCTCTGATTCTGTAGCCTGGGCTCTTAAGCCTCTCCCCTGTCCCTTCTTGATACTCCTTCTTTTCAAAACTAAAAGGGTTCTCAATATCTTTGTTACACTCTGTAATTTCTAAAAGGTCAAGGAACCCAGGGTTCTTGGCTTTTAGACTGATCCGCTTTTCCTTATCACAATGGCTTCCTCAACTCAAACTGCTGTTTCCTCCCTGGCATCCCACTTTTGCTCGGCCTCAGCAGAGAATCAGTGGCAAGATGAGGACGTGGGTTCTAACCCAGCGCCACCTGTGGGCCAGATGTGGGGTCTTCATCACCTTGGCAATGAAGAGGCAGAATGAGCAGCACCAACATACTCTGCTGTGGCCTCTCCTTACCCTCCTCCTCTTTTCAGAGCCTCTGAGGTCCCTCTAGGAGGAGCCTATCTGGACCCCTTGTGGGCAGAGAACAAATGTCTTCCTCGAAAGTCCTTCCTCATCTTGGCGGTGCTCAGCTGACCTCTGGTTGGATCCAGGCCAGACTCCTTTCCCTAGCATGTAAGTCCTCCAAAACTGGCCTCATCTGAACTGTCAAGCCTCATATTTTACTGCTCCCTGAGCTTCAGATAATTTATGTAGCATTTTATCAACATCTAATCTTGGCAAACACCCTGCTAGGTAGATGGGGAATACAAAGTAAGAGAAGATGAGGCCCTCAAGGGACAAAGACTGGAGTGCCCTTCCCCTCTTGATTGTCTAAGAAAATTAAAATTCTCCTCCTATAGGGATTCTCCTGCTCCCCCTGCTCCAGTCTTCTCTGCTGCAGGGCAGAGAACGGATAGTGGGACAATTCTCAGCACAAGCTCCAGTCACTGCTAGAAAATCTTTTCCAAACCAGGCTGTGACTATCTCAAGCACAAAAACCAAGTTCATAATTCATCCCTGTCCCCAATAGTAGCATGAAGAGCTTATCTTCTGAAGGAATTCCAGATGCATGAGCAAGTCACTCTCAAGGCAGCATGGGCAAACCACCCAATTTCACAACACCAAGGAGCCCAGGAACCAAGAGAGGGACAGTGCAGGCAGCATGGGCGAGCCTGATCACACTGGGGGACGGTAATGCATTTAGGCCAATGCAATGGAAAATCAAAGATCACAAACATGGATGGAACATCAAAGGCAAGCTACTTACTATGTTGATGGGCAGTGTGGACCAGACCTCAGTGTGGGCAGGATCAGCACAGAGGCAGCGGAAGCAGTGGAAAAACTGGCCTGAAAGTCTGTCATATTTGGGTAGCAACTCAGGACTGAAACCTACATGCTGATCCCCAGCTCGGCACTCTCAACCCCCATATCTTGCTGTGTATTTTTTTTCCACATCATTGTTGCCTTCCAACATACTATTTTCTTATTTTATTGTCTATCTCTTCTGGTGAGAAGGCAGGAATCCTTATTAGTTTTGTTCATGAATGTAAAACAAGAACCCAGAAGAGTGGCTGGCACAACTCAGGCACTCAGTAGCCCTGTGTGGAATGAATTAATGAACACTGCAGCTTTGGCAGGGGTGAATGTTAAACTAGTGGTGAAGAGATAGCCTAGCATGCACCCTGGTGGCTGAGGGGATTAAGGTCATTGGAAGTATTCCACACCCCAAGGGCCCAGGTTCGAGATCTAGGGCCAGGCCAACCAAGATGAACAACTACATAAGATAAATGCTTCTTCTTCCTCTCTCTTCCTGCTACCTGACAACTCACCTTCATTCCCGCCTGCACCTTTCCTTAAAAAAAAAAAAAAAAAAAAAGTGGGGGGGTGGGAATCTAAGACAAAGCAGCCAGTGAACTTAGACCACAGTTGTGAAAACCCCAGCTTAAACAGAGCAGACCCCCGAGCTGATCAGCAGCTGAGGGGCAGTCAAAGCTTACAGATGATTTAGTACAGTGAGAACCTGTGCACGGTGGCAGATGGAAAAGAAACAGATGTGCAAGTAAGGGTGATAACTGGAAAAAGCAACAAGGGTTTAGAAGTTGAGAGTATGCAGCATGGGGAGATGAGAACAAAGGTATAGGGGTTAACCGTGCCTCTTCTCTGCTCAATGAGTCTGCTTTTCTCACCTCCAGCTCTACTTCTGTGGCAGTGCCCCTGAATCCAACTAGAACGCCCACTACTCTCTACAAAGTCATGCCTCCCATTGAAGCCCAGCTCCATACCCAGTCTTTCCAAGGTTTTCCCCAATGAATGTAAGGTGCTGGCCATTAAAATCAGCATGGCTTGAGGAGATGAGCAAAGAAACGAAGACGCAGGTGATCCCCAGGGTTTGAGTCCGAAGTCTACCATGTGCTGGCTGTCATCTCAGGCAAGTCTCCTGCATCAAGCATTCGTTTACTTATTCATTCACCATACATTGTTGCATTCTTCCTAACTGCCTTTTGACATGACACCCAACCACGGTGTGGAAGCAATCTCCTTTTACCTCTGACCTCTCTCCTACTGCTCTCACTATGCTGGGCAGATTAGTTTTCTTCTGCCGTCTCTTAAAAGCTGGAGGGCCTCAAGGCAGGCCTCAGCTCATTTCCCTTCTTGCTGTGGGTTGCCTGCTTTCCAGGGTCAACATTCTCTACACTCATGGCTTTGATTACCTCTGTGTATCTCCAGCATAGACCATCCCTGTGACTCTAACTGCCAACTTGAGTTTGTTATTCAGCTTCTCCAAGGCACCTCAAACTCAGCTTGTCCAAAATTGAACTCACAATCACCACACCAAAAATGACCTCTTCCAGTACCTGCTATCTTCAGAAAAGAGCCATTGTCAAGACCACTGTTGAGTCAGTGCCACAAGACTCATCCTTAATGCCTCTGTCCCTCGCTCCAAGTTCAATGAATCACCAACGCCCATGTATTAGAACTATCTAAACATCTCTTCTACCTACACTCTCCTTCTTGGCTTCACAGTAGTCCAGGATACTCTCATTTCTAGCCATGCAAGACCCTCCTGAGTCCCGCACACCTATCTCCACCTGCTGAACCTTTCTCCATGGAACAAAGTGAGCTTTACAAAATTCCAACATGATTATGCCAAATGCTCTCCTGAAAACTCTTTGAACTCACTGCTCCTCTTATGATGAAGAACAGATCTTCATGGTGGCCCATGAGGTCCCACGTGTCAGCGCTGTCTAGCTCATGGCTGCATGGGGCACCAGTGGCTTTCTCTCCATGTCAGTGAAGTTCCGAAGGGTCTTCCATTAGGGTCCTCACACACAGTGTCCGTTCCGCCTAGAATGATCTTTCCCTGCCTGACTCCTATCTCCCTCCCTCTTTGCCACATTGGCTCTTATTTGTTTTTTGATCTCAGAAATATACTTTCTCAGGGAAGGCTTCCTGACTCCTAGACTAGATGAAGTCCCCCTAGTAAAGAGCTCCTGAGTACCTTGCTACTTTCTTTGAATGAGTGACAATCTGTAATTACACACTTATTTGTGAGATTATCTGATTAATTCCTGTTTTTTTTCCTACAGGAACCTCCATGAAAGCAGCATGGCAGCCACGGTTCTCCCAGGCCTGATACAGGGTAAGTTTAATAGATAAATGTATGAACAAATAAATAATAGGTACTGCGAAAGCTCTGGAAGTAAAGGAGCAAACCAAATAGACTTCTACCCTCAGTTTTCTTATCTGTAAAAAAGGTATTATCCTCCTCGTAACCTCATAGGATCGTCAGGAATTAATGACATCCTATATAAGTACTTCCTAAACAATGAAACACATGCCCATGGGGCTCCCTGCTTCCTCTGTGGGCTCCCAGCCCACCATTGGTGCTGTTAACACCAAACTCAGCTCCAGGTCGCAGCCCGGTGTTGCCAGACATCTCAGACCTGCCTCTCACCCAAACAAAGCTTGTCCGGGATGCAAGAGTGGTCTCTTGTCCCTGTGTGCCTGGCTCAGCACCTGTCATGTGGGGCACACATGGTCTCTGCACAGGGAGTGAGCCGGGACAGCAGTGTGGGGATGCATGTTGAAGAGCAGAAGGACAGCAGCAGGAGGAAGGTCGGTAGAAGAGGCACCCGGATACCCAGGGTGGGGTAGTGATTTGGGATCTGAGGTGGTGGTCCCTGGGCGAAGGACACACATACCCACAGGTTTAGCAACAGGCACATGCCCCAGGTAATAGACTTGAAACTTCTGTACCAATTCATTCTTAGGCGCTGGGAACTCCACTGTGGGAAAAAGGAGGAGGGTCAATTGTAGGGGCAGATGTCGCTCACTGCCAGTCCCCAGCATGAGGGTATAAGCTGGGCATTCACCCAGACAAGGCCCTCCCTCCAACCACTCCCCACCACCTCTCCAAAGTCCCTCCACTTATTTGATTCTCAGAATTCAGCCTCTGTGCGCCCATCTTCTATCATGGCTGTCCAGTAGCCCGTGCTTCTTCGGCCACCCTACCTTTGTCAGCAAAGCTGAGCTAGACCTGGCAGAGTTGTGAAACTGACCTTGGAAAGGGACATCCACAAGTTTAGAGTGGTCCAAGGAGAGTCCGTTTACCAAGCAGCGGGCATTGCGCCGTTCTGCCATGATCTGAGGGTGGGGAGCAATGGGGGCTCTGTCAAGGCTTTGTCACTCTTGAGCCCCCCATCCACACTCCGTGACCCCACCACATCCACATAGAGCAAAGGTGGCAGCTAGTCCAGGGAGGAGAGGGGCCGTGCCTTAGAGCAGATTTCATGCAGGCTGGTGGCGATGTTCTTGGCGGGTGCCTCACAGCGAAACACGTGGCACTTGAGCATCTGGGTCAGCTTATCACGAGCTACGTAGGCAAAGTCCCTGTTGGGGGAGGAGCACCTCAGTGTCTCCCAGTGTTGTCCATTGCTGAGCTCATCCCCACCCCAGCCACACCCTCCCAGTCCCTGTAGCTTGAGGGCTTCTGCCCTGCAGAGGGCATCCCATGGGTGCCGCCTTTGGGCTGGAGGGGAGACAGGCAAGCACGCCGAGATTGGGAAGATGGGTGAGCACAGCAGGCAGGAAGGGGCAGGGCAGACTTGGGGAACTTGGGTGTGGGAGGCCTGGATGAGGTAAATGGGCAGAGTACCTCTCTCTGGGTCCGGCAGCACAAGAGAGGCAAAGAACAGAGTTAGGGAGCAGGGTCCCGCGCTGACTGCGGGATGAGCCCCCACCCTGGATCCCAGGCCCGGCTCCCACCTTCCGCTGTCCCGCCCGACGCCCCACACTCGGATGCTGACGATGGGCTGGGCGTGTAGCAGGGCCTGACTCTGTGGCTCCACCAGCTTGAGTGTCTCATCCTCCAGCTGTAGCAGTAGATCCTTTCCCTGCAGGCCCAGGAAGCCGGCACTCAATGGGGCCCCGGGCGGAAAGGTGGTTGCTTTCCACCACCTCTGGCTCAGGGAGGGTAGCCACAGCACGAGGAACCTTGCCTTCAGGTAGGACCACCGTCCTGCAGGCCTCACTCTGGTGGAGGTCCCCCCTATCGTCTCTTACAGGACTCCTTGTATCAGCCTGTCACTGTCACACAACCGTCTCCCAGCCTGGGCTCACACATCCATTTCATGAGGCTGTCACTCAGGGCCACCTTCCGCCCCCAGCCCTCACTTGGGTAGCTCAGATCTCCCATCTCTCAGCTCTTTACTCTCTACCACATCACCACGCACCAGCTCAGGCCCTCACCTCCCCCCAGCCCCCAGACATGGGGTCATGCAGGTTGTTTTTGTGGTAGGAGAGCTGGCGGATGCAATTGTTGACTGCCACGCTGCTGCGCCCGGGGGCCAGTTCCTCTTCGGTCATCTCCACCCAGCCCAGGGAGCGCACGGCGAAACACTGCCAGACACAGAAGAGGGGGGAGTGACAGAAGGGGTCTGAGTCAAAACTGGAGGAGCCCCCAGCACGGGCCTTGGGGCTTTGCTGGGATCAGAGGAGTCCCTGACTCAGAACATCGTGGGTGGGAGGGTGATCTGAAACTGAGACGCTCCCAAACAGGAGATAGCTGGACTGGGGGTGTTTGAGGGAACCCCTGCTAAGGCAAGAAAACCTCTAAGCCAAGCCTAGGTGGCCCCACCCACAAAAGTGCCTCCAGTTCAGACACGGGGGCTCTCCCACACAGAGGGGCCCTGGCATGGGGCATGGATACTGGTCTTGCACAAACCTTAACTCCTGGGTTGGCATTCCGTGGGGGCAGTTTTTCCTCCTCTTGGGGCAATGGCTCTGGGCTACAGGCAGATAATAACACTTGGTACATGGAGCTGTCACAAGACTCCTTCCAGAAAGGTTCACCCCACTGCCAGTCCCCTGCATCATGCTTGCCCACTCACCTGAGACTCTGAGCTGGGAAGAACAATGTCCCCTCCTCAGGGTCCTTCAGTCCCAAATCCATGGGGGCCTCTTCACTGGGCTCATCCTTGGGAAGAGGAGAGAGGAATCAGAACCCCAAAAATGGTCCCCCTCTGTAGCCCCACCACTGTGAAGCAGGTCCCCTCACTCACCTTCCAAAATTCCCCATCCTCATAGCCTTCTCCGTGGGCAAAGCCTGTCCAGGTGAGCTAAGCAGAGCAGTGGGAGCAATGAGTTGGGGGTCTCATCTTGTTCCAGCAGCATACACCCCTCCACCCCAGTCAGAAACAACAGGACCAGGAGCCTCACCTGGGAGGACTCTTCTCGGGGGCTGCTCCCTTGTGAGGGGGAGGCCTGGCCAGGGGGCTCCCATTGGGTGGTCCCTGTCGGGATGTGCCAGTAGTAGGTCCCTGAGGTGTCCTGGACCCTCATCCATCCAGCCGGCAGGTCGGAATCCGTCTCGAAGGCGTTGGGGTTCCAGAAGGAATCTGCCAGGTGGGGAATCTGGTGAGGGTCTGCTTGCCCCCCAAGCAGACAGAGATACTTCTGCCCAGGGTCTCGCCCCCACCCCGGCCTCATGGGTTGAGAAGAGCTGGTAGGCAAAGGGCTCCAATACAACAGGGTTCTTGCTTCCTCTAGGAGCTTGCAGACTGGAGTCACAGCATGGGGCCACCAGCAGGGGACATGGCTCAGGTGTCCTCCGGGGCCCCAATCCTGGTTAATGTGGAGACACAGGAAAGGAGGAAGGCATGGAGAGGCTGGGTGACCCCAACAGGCTTCCTGTCACATATATCTGGATCTCAGGTGCACAAACTTACTGGCACCTGCACACACACATGCACACAGACACACAACCCATATAAGCCCAACCACACACCTGTGCAGCCACCACAAACACAAGGACCAGTATGGACAGCGGGTATCCCACACAGGTGCTTGTGTATGGAGCAAACACACACACACACTAATTCAGCCAACGAGATACCATACACACAGGTGTGCACACAGTTAATACAGCAGCCCCCACCAGACGCATGCAGAGACCACACCCACAATGACCCGCAACACACTTGTGGTGCCATAAAGACAGCAAATGCACACTCGGACACAACATAGATCGACTTCTGCCACATGGGTGGGGACACCACGGACCTCTCCCCTGACCTTGCCACACAGACACAGGCAAGCATTTCATGCCCATACACACACAGCATGAGCCTGTGACATTCCCCCTCCTGTGGCAGAGCCTCTCCACTCCAGTCTGGTAGCCCCGTTCATGCCTCCTCTGGCTCTGCCAGCCCCACCCCACATCATGCCCAGCCCTGTACTGCCCCTCACCTGGGCTGCTGTCCTGCAGGATGATAGCCAGGAAAAAGTCCTGGGAGAACATGGCGCTCATTCCCAGCCCCTCCTGCCTCCAGCCTCCCTCCTCGCAGTCCCTCCAGTCCAGCCAGCTGGGCTCACAGCCTGGTGCTGGGCTGCAGAAAAAAGCTCATCCCGCCCCCTTCTCACCAGGGCAGAGTGCCTGCCAGGCAAGATCCACCCCCTGCCTGTAGCTCACTAGGGAGGGGCCAGGACCCCCCACAGGAAAGGATTTCCTTGGGGCTGAACTGAGGGGGGACTCAGGGGACCCCCAGCTCTTTCTGCTCACAGCTCTATTTTCACATCCTGACTCCCCTCCCCCAATTGTGAATCTCCATCTTAGCCCACAGCGGTCACCTCAGGGCCACAGTCAAGCCCAGTCTTAGGGACTCCAGGAGGCTCAGTCCCTCGGGAATACCCCAGCCACCTGGGGCCCTGCAAAGCTTAGAGCTCAAAGCACAAATAGGGTGTGGCTTCAAGGTTCCCAGGGACCCCCTACCCTGCCCAAAACTGCCCAGCTGTTTGAATCCCAGAGTGGTCAATGAGGGCCTGGCCCCAGCAAGCTTGAGGCTGGGCTTGGGGCTTCCCAGCACCAATCCCCCTCACCTGCCAGGGCCCAGCTAGGCTGCAGCGTCTCCTCGGCAACCGCAGCACCAGGATGGCTGGGAGCGCCCAGACTGCTGACGTGCTTTCTGTTACCAGGGAAACCAGGAATCCTGACTGGTCCAAGAGGCAGCACTGAGGGACAGGCAGTCCCCAGACCCAGGCTACTGAGCAACCAGGCACAGAGGGGCTGGGAGAGGGCGGGGTTACCCCCAGGTGGCTGCACACCTGATGTGAGGGTTATCTGGGCAAGATGCCTCAGCATCCTCAGCTTCCAAATGAGGAGGGTCCTCAGAGAGGGTCTCTGCTTGTCCACCCAGCCTTCTACACTGCCATTACCGCCTCCCCACCACCACCACCGCCACCGCCTTGCCCTCAGACCCTAGGGAATTAGAATTCACACTCTTCCTCCAGAGAGCCCTCAAGGTTCCTGCCAAACCTTCCAGGAATACCAGCACCCAGGGCAGCCAGCCCTTCCACAGCCACACCCGTCCTCATGAAAGGTCATCTACTTCTTGAATCTGGGGACCAAAACACCATCTTCGGACTTAGTCACACACCCACCAATCCATCTGCCATCCCTGTCAGCCTGCACCTTCCTGCTTCAAAGCACTTTATCCTTCCGATCTGTCCTGGAGGGCTCCTCCCTGCCTTGACCATCTGGGAAGCCCTTCTGGAGCTTGGCACAGCGCCCTCTGAGCACCGTCCCACCCAGGCCTTTGCTTCCACATGCGTGCATTTATTTAGGAATGTTCACCTTCATTCCTGCATGGTGTCTGTCATTCCAGCATGCACACATCCAAATGAACATTTTAATGTTCATATATCATTCATTCACCCATTCATTCCTTCATCCATGCAGGCCTTCGTGGCTAAGCTCGGTGAGGGCATTAGCTGGGGAGTTACTGAATCATTAACTGCTGCCTCTTTTTCTGCACCCTCAGGTCACTACCTTAGTCCAGGCTACTGGCATTTTTTACCTGGATCATTGTATAGCCTTACAAGTGCTCTCCCTCCTTCAGTCTAATCTCCTCTAATGTGGGTGCACTCTGCAATCCAAATGATTATTCTAAAATGTTAAACTAAACTGAGGTCACCAGTGGGAAGCGGGCAGGGGGTGGGGGCAAGGGATAGAGGTCGATGGTTAGGAACTTTGGTGATTTGGTGGTGGGCAGGTGTGTTGTTATGTATCTGAGGAATGGGGAACCTGCATATATGGGTTTACATTATTTTGTACATCAAAGTTACCTCAATAAATATTTAATTAATTTTAAAAATTAAAAAATGCTACTAATGAAGTTTTCTCCAGTGTAGTACCTTAATGGTTTTTTCATTACTCTCAGGATAGAGCCCAAAATCTTCCACAGGGCTTTGTGTGCTGTTATGAGTCCCTACGGTTTGCCTCTCAGCCTTATTTCTAACCACTCCCTAGCTGCTCCCACACCTCTCTCTCTCTGTCTCTCTCTCTCTGTCTCTCTCTCTCTCTCTGTCTCTCTCTCTCTCTCTCTCTCTCTCTCTCTCTCTCTCTCTCTCTCTCTCTCTCTCTCTCTCTCTCTCTCTCTCTCTCTCTCTCTCTCCTCTCTCCCCTCCCTCTCTCTCCGCTCCCCACCACCCCCCTCTCTCTTTCAGTCCCCTCCCTGCCCTCCCTCTTAGCCTGGTTATAACCCATGACCCCCACCCTTAGGCATCAGTGCAAAGGTCATTTCTCAAAACCCTCTCGCCATCACACACACAAGCAGGGCAGGTGCCTTCCTGCAGCTCCTGTCCCAGTGCTGTCTTACTGACCAGACTGTTTATTTCTGTCTTCCCACTAGACTATGAGTGGCATGAGGACAGGAATACCTGCCCTGTTTATGCATTCTCAGCACAGGACAAGGCAGTAACATTCACCCATTCATCACTTCTTCATTCATTCATGCGCTAATGCACTCAGAGTTGCTGACTGACAACTTTATAGCACTCCTAGGGTGGGAAGGAGGAAATCACTTTTGCTCAATTCTACCCGATTCCTACAGGAGCCCAGACCTGTGGCCTCCATGGTCACAGCAACAATCATGAAAGAGTGAGCAACGCTCAGCCCCTTCCCTAGGCTGGCCCACCACTCCCCTGAGTCTCCACAGCCTCCACCAGCATGATCCCTGTCTGTGCAGAACATCTCTGTCCTCCGACTCCCAGAGCCTCAACAGGTGCGGCTACCACAGTGACCATCCCAGAAGCCACCAACAACCAGGCCCTTCATTGTTTGGCTGCTGATCCCACCCTGAGGGCAGAGGTGGGAAACTAGGAACCTGCAGCCTGATGCAAGCCTCAGATAGAGTTTACTAGTGTAGATGGAGCTTTCCAAAAACAAACAAACAAAAACAGAATTAGTTGCTAACACTCAGGAATGTGAGTATCTCACACCAACATCTAGTTTTCAGTTCCCCTTGAACAGTTACATGAGGCTCTGCTGAGACTACATTTTCCTTCACCCCACCGTATAAATAACCAACTAGAGTGCAATTGCAGCGAGTCCTTTCAAAGGGGGTCCAGGCAGTGACCCTCAAAGGCCACTCAGATCACAGGAAAACAGAGGCCATTAGATGTTACCTTTGATAGAAGTATACAATACCACTTATGAAGTGTTCATGTCAAAAAACAAACAAAAAAACCCTCAAAATAAAACTCTCAAATATGAATCTGATCAAGGCTCTAGCCTGAATGCATTACCAATTTACAAGGGAAGAGGAATGTGTCCAAGTCCTCCACGAGGACAGTCTGCACTTCAGACCATGGGAGACTCAGGACAAACACAGTGTCTTCAAAGAAACAAACAAACTGTAAGCAAAAATAGAGAGAGAAAAAGAGAGATGGAAGGATAACTCATAGGTCAAAAGAAACTTTAAAAGATGTGTCAACCATGGAAAGGTCTAGACTTACTTGGCTATTGATTCAAACAATGCAAACTTTTTAAAAAAATTTGGAGTAGGGGTCTTGCACAGGGGAGAGGATGTTTATTAGAGAACTAGGAAAATGTAAGCATTGACCAAATATTTGATGACATTAAGGAATTACTGCTAAACTGCTGTAGGCACGATAGTGGTATGTGTATTTTTTGGAAGAAATCTTTTAGAAATGCATGGGTAAACATTTATAGATGAAAATATTTGCTTTGAAATAGCCTAGGCTGGGGCCCAGGAGCAGGTGGCGGCACACTGATGCAGCAGGATTAACTATGTGTTGATAATTGTTGAAACAGGGTCATGGGCAAAGCAGGTTGCTTATTCTGTTCTGTTCTGTTCGCCTGACTTTTGTTGTTTGAAAACGTCCATAACAAGCTTTTTCAAAGAGGACGACATGCCACCCTTGGCTCATCTACCTGCATACTCTCTGCAAAGGTCCTACAGTTTGGGTCCAGGTATGTGCCCGTCTGGTATGCATGTGTGGCTGGGGGTGTCTTTTCTAATCATTTCTTACACTCCCACCCAGAGCACCACGCAGTGGCTACAGCCGACGGTCCCTACCCTTTGCTCCTCAGCTCTGTCCACTTCTCCATGTAACGTGAACAACTGTGGAGACACACCTTCTTTAAATGGACACATTCAATGATCCATCTTTGGAGTTCTAACATCAATTCCTTGTACACACTTCACACCTCCCTGCCCAAGAAGCTTATGTTTATTCTTTCGGTTTCACCCAACTTTGAGTCAAATACCTGTTCTTCACAAACAGTATCCTCACAATGCCCAGCATGATCCTCTGACACAAAGCTCTTTCCAAACAGACCTCTGTGGAGACGCTGCTGCTCCCTCCAGACCTGGCCAGTTAAAACTTGGCCCAAGTGCACCTCTGCTCCTGTGCTGTGCACACTGGTGGCAGCAGGGAAATGCAAGACCAAGCACTCAGGTCTGGGCTGAGCCAGTTTACATCTTACTTCTACCATCATCTCAGACTGTCTGTGACTGAAAAATCTACTAAACCTCTCCAGGCCTCTTGCTGTGGCATGTGTAATAGGGAAACAGTGGCTAACTCATAGCATTATTATGGGATTAAATAGAAAAGTGTTAAGCACAGGACCTGTGCTTAATATCCCTTCAGCAGACCTAGCCTATGCTGCATCAGGGTGTGCATGGTGGATGAATCTACCAACTTGATCGAGCAATCTGTGAAAGCAGGAGTGGTTTCCGTCAGGAAGCCTGGGTATTGCTCTGTGATTTACGCCCAGGCGAGCCCCAGCCTCTGTATGGAAAGGCCAAATTCTGCCCTCTTGCCCCACCACATTCCCCACATCTAGCGCCACCAAGTACCTGTGTCTTCCGGGGAGCCATAGGAGGGGCTACCCTGGGATAAGGTAGCCCAGCTTGAGTCCTCGTCACTGGCTGCACTGTTCCGCATGCCAAACAGGAGGCTGGCGCTCTTGCTATGCTCCCGGGGGCCATCTGCAAGGGCTTGAGGCCCTCGGGGGACCTCTGCACTCTCCAGGGGCTCCAGCAGTCCAGGGGGAGAAGACAAGTCCTCCTCTTCTTCCTCATCCTCTTCCTCATCATCTTCCTCAGCTTCCCCTGCTGCCTTTTCCTCGCCCTCATCTGGTTCCTGCTCTTGGGTGCTGATAATCAAGCCGGGTCCTTGGAGCCCTCGGTTGGCTGCATTGTGAGCAGAGAGCTCCAACTCAGAGTACAGGTGCATCAGGCCTTTGGGGCCCAAGGGTGCTGTCTCAGGCTCTTGACCGGCCTCCTCCGCTAAGGTCAAGGTCACATTACGGTTCTGGTCACGGTGGGCTGTGGCGGCCCGCCGGAGCTGATTCTGGCCCTCCTTTAACCACTTGGCATTGGCAGGGCCAGGCTCAGGCCCACCACCCTCACCCATGGCACTGCGCAGGTCCTTGGGGCCCACAGCTGTGGCCTGCAGCTTGGCGTTGAGCAGCTGGTTGTGGGCAGCGTGCAAGGGTAGGGGTAGGCTCAGGGAGGGGCCTCCGTGGCTGTTGGCATTAATGGCCGACTGGCTCAACGATGATGGAACAGACATGGCCTTGGCAGATCCTGCAGGGTGGGGAGAGGAGACCATGTTGAGACACCAAGTCAGCAGAGCAGCACCCCTGCTTCTGCCTCAGGACCACACGGGGTACCCCCTCATCTCCCTACATGCAACAGGCCACCCCACACTGCTCCATGTTCTCTGAGCTATTTTCCCATGAGAATGAATACACTGACGTCCTGTCCCTCATTACCACCACCCCTTCAAACCACCCCCATCACAGCCTGAGCCTGGACCCACAGCTGACCCCATTTTCAAATTCCCTAGTACTGAACTTTCTGGGATAGCACAGCTGGGCCCCGCTTTGTCCTCCCTCCCAACAGTGGAACCTCCACACAATGGCTCTCTGTGCATCCCCACCCCCAAGGTCATCCCACTGCAGCTTACTGTGCCAGGACACAGCTGGCATGGGGCTGGCTCATATATTCTAGACACTGGACGCTGACTGCCCCTTCCTCCTGCCACCATGCTGCCACAGCTCCACCACTGTGCACGCCCCACCACTGTGTTCGCTTCATCATAAGAAACTGGGGCCAACCCGCCCCCAAGCCCACCCCAACCGAGAAACTCTGAGGACAGGAGAGAAATAACTGCAGACCCAGCCTTCAAAGGCACAGCACTTGGAAGCCAGATCACAAAGGAAGAGCCCTCAGCAAATATTCATGGCTCCTTTGGCCAATGAAGCCACCGTTTGGTGACTGCTTCTATAAAGTATCTCACCTCGGGCACCAGTCCCTCTGCCAGCCCCTAGAAGGCCCTGTGCCTAGGTCCCTGCAGGAACCTTTGGTCTGAATCCTCCAGTCCTTCAGGATTTTGCAAATGTCACCTCCTCAGTGAGGCCTTCCCTGAACACCCTTTTTAAAAATGCAGACCACCACAGCTCCCCTCAGTCACCCCCAAACCCTCCCCTAACACCTAGCACCAGCTGACAAGCTAAATCACTATCTACTTGTTTAATGAGTGTCTCTTCACAACTGTAATTTCAGCCCCACAGTGGTGAGAACTTTGTCATGTGTTTTCAGGGCTGTGTGCCTAGGGCCCAGCACAGTCCTGGGACAGAACAGGAGCAAAAGAGCTATTTGTTGAATCCCTTCTCCTCCAGACCCATTTTAGCATTTCCTCTGCCAATTTCAAAAAACACACTTTGCTACAAACGTTACTGAGTCTCAGTCTTTTCTCCTGGCATCCAAACCAAACTGTACCTGCCCTTCGGGGAAAGGGCTGCCTGTTCCAAACTGACAGCCCACACTCCTGCCCCTTGTACTGCCTTCTCCCAAGCCCCTTGTGGTTCCTCTTCCCCACCCACTTCCCCAGTCACCCCTCCTTCAAGGGATCACCTACTGCTCTGCCTCTCTCCTCCCTGACTCCCCCTAAAAAGGGCTTGCTCCTTGGACCTTCACTGGTCCCTCATCTCACGGTGAGTCTCTCCAACCAACCACTAGCCAGTTCTCTCTCATCCTCACCCTCTTAGACAGGCCCTGCCATCTGGCTGTCCCCTTCCCTGATCCTCTCACTCAAGAGCGCTCTCTTGCTACTTCCCTTGCCGCCAGCACCCTCCACTCTAACTCCTGCTATATAGTTCTTTCATAGTTTCTCATCTGAGAGTTCTCTCTCCCCCCTAAGGACATCTCTCTTCCTCTGACTTCTCTCTGCCCCTCAGGGTCACTCTCAGCACAGAGCACGGGTGGCTGTGCAAGGCACTGCCATCTCTCCGGTATGGTGCATGGTCCTGAGGCAGCAGCACCAGCTGCCTTTCCTATACTTCTAGCTCATCAGACCCAGTCACAGGGCTATGCATAGGTCTGTGAGATCGATGAAAACAGTTTCCTCTCTGTGTGGCGGCCTCACGTGTAACTGTTGGTTTACCTAGTGTGGCTCCACCTGAGCCGTGAGAAAACTCATGGTCACTGAAATAAATGAGAAAAAATAGACCGCTCTGCCTCTACCCAGAGCCACAGTAATCTTCCAAAAATGGAAACTAGATTGTGTCATTCTCCAGTTTGAAAAATTAGATGGCGCACTGCTGCCTTCAGGATCATGTGTGAGCTCATCAGAAGGACACACAGAGCCCCCTTGAGTCAATTCCTGTGACCTCTTGGGCCTCCTCCTCTGCCGCCACGCTCTGCCTCCCTCTTCACCTTACACTCCAGCCACGTGAAGTACGGTGCATTTTAGATGGCACACTCCCACAGCCCTGCTTTGTTCACACTGCTCTCTCACCCTGGAATCCTGTCTCCTCACGCAAAACTTCTGTTCCTGGTACGCCCTGGTGGCCTAGTGGTTTATTTCACTGGGCATAGTCCACGTGCATCCCAAGGTCCCTGGTTCTAGACCTGGGGCTGGAGAAACAGCCAAGCTGAACAACTAAATTAAAAAAAAAATATTTCTTCCTCCTCTCTTTTCCTGTCTGCCTGCCTGCTCACCTTCATTCCTTACATCTTTCCTTTAAAAATAAATAAATAAATAAAGCACCTCTGTTACTGTTTCAAAACTTAGCTCAGTGGTCACAGCTCCTAAGCAGTAAGTCTTTCCTCTTCATTCCTCTCTCCCCATCCTCAAGTAATCATTCCCTCCTCTGTCTCATAACAAAGGACATGTCTCATGTTTCATGTCCCAGTACTGCATTCTAGCAAAATACTCAAGATCATGTCCTATTCAACTTCACATTCCCCTTACACCAAGGAGAATGTGCTACTCATCTGCCACAGAGTAGGTCCTTGGAGTGGAGGGAAGGGAAGGACAGTCATGGGAGTGGTAGGAGCCAGGAACAAAGAAGCATGGAGCTAGCTGGGAATCGACACTAAAAAAGGCTATGTGGGCATGCCCTGGTGAAGCAGTTAGGTCAATTCTCTCCCAAGGAACCAGGTGACATAACCCTGGGTTCAAATCCTGGGTCTGGTGAAAAACAACCAATATGAATAACTAAATAAAAAAACACTCCTTCCTCCTCTCTCTGCTTGCCTTCATTCCTGCCTGCACCATTCTTTAAAAAAAAGAAAAAGAAAGAAAGAAAGGCTGTCACCACACAGGTGAGGGGCCAGGGGAGTGTTAGGGACAGTGCTAGAGAACTATGAAGGGTCTGTAAGAGATGGGACAGGGTCCTGGGCAGAGGAGGGCTGAGACCTAGATTAAACCATCATTCTGGCTCAAAGGCTGTTCCACAGTGGTATCTTCATGAGGTGCAGATGGTCGAAGACCCATGTCTGTGCCCAGCTCAGAGATCAGAGATGATGAGCCCCTCTCTGAGGCATTGGTGTATGGAGCCAGGTTTCTCAGAGGTCAGGTTGGGACCTACCTCCTTAGCACTTGGAGGTGTGATCTGGGAAGTGCACATGCACTGTAAGGCAGGCATAGTGAAGAGTTAGGCTGACATCAGGGCAACCCTGTCCATCTGGTCACCAGGGTGGGAAGCACTGAGAGAGGAATGGAAAAATTCTATTTATGAGTGAGTACTAAAGCTTGAGCACCTAGCCCAAAGCTAGGTGGTCCCCATCACCTCACTTTTTGAGGTCCAAGAATGACAGAGCTGTCGTATAGGGCCAGATATCTTGAAGAAGAATATTCAAGAACAATCCAAGCTCTTCCTTCTCATGGGAGTTAACCAGACCTAGAGCCATTCAAAGAATGGAAAGAGTCAAATGGTTTCTCACTCAAGGGAGGGAGCCGGACTGGGCCCTCAATGTAAGAACTAAAATAGTGGCTACTAAGCCTGTACGAGGTAACATCAGGCCACAGTAGTGGCAGAGAGAATTCTGCTCAAGATCAAGGGTCTTCTAATCTGACAGTTTGTTGTATGCCAGGTCCTGTACTAGGCTTCAGAAAAGTGATGAACAATAAAGAAATGGTTCCTCCCAGATGGAGCTCACAGTCTAGTCAGTGAACAGCTCGTTAGAATGCAGTATAAAGTCAGTATCCAGAACAAGTACTCCTTATTTGTTGAATAAGTAATTGGGTAACATGAGGCGGGAAGAATGAGACACTACAAGAGTCTGCAACTTACTCTTGTCAGATACCAGTGAAGAGCTGCCTGAGGAAATAACCTTTAGGCTGAGATAAGAACACAACTCTCCCTGGGCCACCCCCTTCACCACCCTTCCTTCTCCTAATTCAGAGGAAATGGAAGCCATTAGTTGGAGAATGTCCTCAAACATATAAACGCATGGACGTCAGAATCTGTCCCTTTCTCTCCTGCCGAAATTGCTAAATCTCTGACTTGGATCCTTCCTTTCAGACCTTTTGAGGAGTTTTATACCACTGATTATCCGGTTTCTCTTCTACGTCATCAATCTCTTCTTTTCAATGGGATCCACTAACTTCCCAATACTCATCTAGAACCACTAGTCACTCTACCTCTTTTCTTTCCTCGATAAGCAAACTTCGGGAGTTTGTCTCTACTCAATGTTGTCATGTCCTTACCTTAAACTCATTCTTCACCCCTTCCTCATCCTGCTTCCACTCCCAACCTACCTCAGTCACAGCTCCTACCAAGGTCAGCATGATCCCTATGTCATTGAACCCAACACACACAGTCTTCATCTTGATTGTCCTTCAGCAGCATTTGATACCAGGAGCCTCTCCTCCAGCTTCCATCCATGGCCTCCACACACTACATCTCCCCATTTTCCTCCTACACTCTAGTCACTGCTGATGACTTCTTAGACTTCTTTGCCAGATCATCTACTCTACCACCGTTATATGATGGAAGTCTGATGGCTGTCTATGATCTTCTTTCTCACCCAATATTCAATATAGGTATACATTCATGCCTGTGACCTCCATTACCACCTCTACACTGATAATTTCCAAATTCTTATCTCCATTACAGATCCCTCATCTGACCTCTAGACATGTGCATTTTCTACTCAACCTCTCCATATGGATGTCTCCAAGGCCCCTCAAACTGACATGGCCACTCATGTTTCTCTCTCCCACACCCTCACTAGTCCTCTTCTTTCTGGATCCTGGCTCATGGAATGACACCTGTCTAGTACAAACTAAAAATAGGGATGCCATCCTTGATCCTACCTTCTCTCTCACTCCCCATATTAAATCCATTCCCAGGGACCAATGATTTTTTTCCAAAAAAAAAGTCTGAAATTCATTGACTCTCCATATTCTCTACCATCGACAATCCTCAACAAGGACCAATGGCCTTAAGATGAAAATTCTTAACCTGGCCTAAGTTGTCCTGCACATTCTGGCCTCTGCCTTCCTCTCCAGCTTTGGCACTGTGCCCTTCGGCCTCACTGGCCTTCTTTTTGATTCCTCAAAGACAGCATGCTCAGTCCTTCCACAAGGTGTTTGCAGTGATTTCGCTGTTGCCTGGAAACTTCTTCCTGTACCCTCTCAGCCTAACTCCTACTCATCCGTTACAGCTTAGTTCAAATGTCAGGATCTCAGAGAGACCTGCCCTTTCTCCCTATTCCCCGGCCCACAGTTTAACTTGTGCTTTTGTTTGTTTACAAGGCACCCCATACTTTTCCTTCATGGTATTTATTCATCTGTAATTTTATTCTTACCTGACCTCCCCCTAAACCCCACTGTCAGCTCCATGGGGCAAAGACCCCAACTATTATGTTCATTATATCATTAATTATATCATTAGTGCCTAACATAGTCTCTGGCTTATGTTAGGTGCTCAAAGCATATTTGATGAATGAAAAAAAAAAAATTAGATGCATTCTTTTTAATGAATCACACAGGACACTGTGCTGAGAATAGTTAAGGGGAGGTAGGCAAACACAGTGGTCAAGACAAAATAAAGGGATTAAGTTTGGAAACTTAAGGAAACTTGTGGGAGTGAGAGCAAGGGATTTGAAAAATATCTAGGCAATGGATGTGACAGAACTTGGTGACATTAGATGTAGAGGGTACGAGACAGGTTAAGCTGGAATGTGCTGGAGATTCCAGGTTGGAGAACTGATTTGCCATTTCTGAGTTGAAGGAAAAACAGATTTGAAAGTAGAGTAGAGAGAGAGAATGTTGAGAAGATAATTCAGGTTGAGATCTGTAGGTTCAGAATTCCTGTTAGACTTCCAAAGGGATGTTATGAAGGCAGCTGGATTTTAACTCTGAAGTCCAGAAAAGAGGGATAAGTATATGTGGAATAAGTATATGTGGGAATCATCAGAATAGATATATGAAATACGAAGCCTTGGAAGTCAATAAGATACCTAGGCAGACAGTTGAGGGCATAACCAAGAACCTCCCCAACATCTAAAGGGAGGAGAGAAGGAAGTAGTAAATGAGACTGAAAGGCGCAGACAATGCCGTAGGAGAGGAACCAGGAGAATGCTTCAAGGAGAGTAGGCTGACACGCACCAGGAAACACTACGAGAAAGTACTGGAGGATGACAGAAAAGTGTCCATTGGCCACGGAGGTCTCCAGTGACCTTGGCTTGGGACAGGAGACAGTGCAGCGCTTTTAAGAATGAATGGGAAGTAAGGAAATGACAGCAAGTGTAGACAAGGTTTCGGCTTTGAAGAGTGATGAGAACTGGGATGATGCCAGAGGGGCTCGAAATTCGAGAAATGCACAGGCCGACTCAAACCAGGATGGGAATAACCTCTGACTGGTGGTGGGAATATTGACTCTAATGAGTGCTCCTGCGAGTGCTAGGCCTTCGGGCTGAGCTGGGGACACAGCCGAGCCCAGGGCACACCCCTCGGTCGCTGAGGGCAACAGAATGAGGCTGGACGGATTCCAGGCCCTGGACCCCAAGGGAAGCCGTGTGGCCGCTCAGCCTTCCTTCTCCCTACCTCCCTCCTCCACGTCCCCTACCCAGCCCTTGACCTCCCCTCCCCCATTCCCCGCCCCCACCCCCCACCGCCCCTGGCTTCACAGCCTCGCCCCGCCCGCTAGTCCATCCCCGCCGAGTGGCTGGAGCAAAGGTCGGGGAAGGGGCCGCGTAAGACCCGAGGTGGAGCCCAGGTGGGCACAGGAGGGCAGCCCGAATGCGCGCAGTGAGAGGGCCGCCCGCGGGGTTGGGGCCTTGCCAGGGGACCTGTGCCACCGCGGAGAAGGGGCTTTGGGGTCCGCTGGCATCTGGGGGTCGGGATCCGGTCTCCCAGGCTGGGCCGGTGCAGGGGCAGCTCCTACCTGCGCGGGGAGGCCCCAGGCCCAAGCGGCGGAGGGAGCTCAGGCTGCGGGGCTCCGGCTCCGCCGCGGCTTCTCCATCACAACATCCCCCGCCCAGGAGCGCGCGGGCCGCGGGGCCGCGCCCCGAGCGGCGGGCGCGCGCGCGAGGCGGGGGGCGGGGCGCCATCTTGAGCGGCGCTCGATCCCGGGAGCGCGAGCCCCGCGGGGCAGCACCTACCGCTGCTGCCCCGAGGGGCGAAGGCGTCGGCACCCTCGGTCCTCGGCTAGCCCCGCTGCCGCAGCCTCTCGCAGACAGCCCCGCACCTGGGTCCCGAGTCCGGTTGCGCAGCCCCAGCCGCGCCGCTCCGCGCCCGGCCCGGCCCGGCCCGCCCTCCACACTCACCCGGCGCTGCGCAGGGCCCGGGACCGCACCTCTGCGGGGCTACTGGCCGCCGGGGTTGCCGCGGGAGCCGCCGTAGCCGTTCGGGGGCCGTGGGCGCGCGGGGAGCGGCGCAGACTGGGCGGCCTCTAGGCTCTTGCGGCAGCGCTCCCTGACGTCGGGGTGGAGAGGCCAGCGGGACTCGGCGGCGGTGATAATAATAGCTCGTATTTATTGAACGCTTACGCTGTGCCAGGCTCGGTGTTAAACCCTTTGGAGGCGTTCATCCTCGCATCTGCCCTGGGAAGTCGCCAGTCTCATTATCCTTTTTTTTTTTTTTTTTTCTTTCTCAGAGGCAGGCGCTGAGATTCAGAAAGATAAAGCGACTTGCCTGCAGTCCCAAGAACGTGGTGAAATCAGCCTGGAATCCAGATGTTTCTTGGCATCCTGTACCTCTGCTGTTGAGCATACAGCTATGACACCAGGCTTCGCAAATGTCAAGCATAAATCGACCCCCCCCAGCCCCATCCTGTACCCATAGACATTCACAAGAGGGAAGGAGAGAATGTGGATGAAAAGTGTGAAGGAAGTAATGGTGGACACAATATTTGCTGCTGCAGAATAGTAGATTGCTCCCAGTGGACCAGAGTGACCAGAGACCATCAAGGGAGAAGAGGGACGTTACCATCCAGAAACCCTCTCATGGCACCTTCCATTAAGGCAGAGGTTTGCTTTACTGAACCGGCAAGCATACTGAGCAACTAACATGCCTTCAGGGTACTTACAATTAAAGGTGTCCAAATCTAAATTCATTATTTGATCCCCTTTATTGACATTCTAAGAAGCTTTACTCTGGTGAAAGAGAACTTTCTGCAACGCGCGCGCGCACACACACACACACACACACACACACACACACACACACACACACACACACACTGGATGCAGCTCCACTTCATCCAAAATATATACCAAAGGGACAACCAGTATAATGAACCCTCATATACTCATCCCTCAGTTTTAACAATTATCAACTGCTGGTCAAGAGTTTATTATGATTTGATAAACATTTATGACATGTGAACCATGTCCAGGTCCCAAACTAGGCCCCAGGGTATGAACAGTATGAATTACTCAGAAGGAGAAAAGTCTTCTCTTTCTTTTATTCACACTCTTAACAAATAATTATTATGTGTGAGGCACTGTCCTTGGTGCTAGGAACAAGTGAAGAAGCAAGACAGAGTCCCTGCCCTTTAGAAGCTTGATTAACAGGGAAAAGAGACATTAAGCATGTGATTTTGAATGTAATGAGTATTGTGAAATTGTACAGGACACTGTGTGAGTGGACTAAATTTGGTCTGGGGAGGTTTGGGAAAGTTTTCTTAAGGAAATGAGCTTATGTGGCTAAAGAGGTAAAGGAAGTAAAGGTCAGTCAGAAGAAAAGTATTCCAGGTAAAAGGAGAAATATAAGAAGTTCAGTATGGATTGATAATGGAGAGAATGGCAGAAGATAAGCTGGAAAGCCAGGGAGCTGCCAAATCAAGGAAGGTCAGAGGGTCTTACATGTTAGGCTAAGGGTTTTGGACTTTCTTTTAAAGGCAATCAGAAATCATCACACAGTTTGAGGCAGGGGAGTGGCATATTGACCCTGGCATTTTAGAAGATCAGCTGCAAAGTGAAGACTACATAGAAGGAAAAGAAAAGTAAAAACCTAGAGACCAGTTAGTAAGCAGTTGATGTGGTCTACATTAGATATGAGTAGAGTGAGGGAAACAGGGATAAAGAAAAGTGCATAAATTTAATACATATTCAGGGGGTAGAATTCACAGAATATGATGATTAATTGATTGATTTCCTAGGGAAGTGTAAAGAATGACTTCTAGATTTGTGCTTGAGCAAATTTTAAAAATCAAAAAAATATTGGCTTTTTGCAGACAGCCCACCAGAATCTGTCTTCCCAATCTCATTGAGCAGGGTGGCTGCAGTGTCTAGAGAAATTTCTTCAGGTAACCACAGGCACACAGAGAGATGGGAAGGCAAAGTTGAGGAATCTGATTAGCCAGGAAGCAAAGAAGGGACGGGTGCAGCTCAGATACAGTGCAGTGAGATCCTCACACAGTCTTCCTAAATTCCTGATCTTCCTCCTAGGTCTGCAAAGCCTCCTGATCCAGGGGAAGTCAGCCTGTGCCCTTTATTAATCCTTTCTCTACTGTCTCTCTTCCCCCTTCTGATGTTCTTCATGGCCTAGGGACAATTGATATAGCCTTTGAGCCACCTCAGAGGTTATGTACATTGGTTCTGATCAATGTAGTACCTCCAAAGCAGCAACATTTTAACATTATTACCTTGGACCATCAGAAAAATACTTATGTTAGAAGCAAATCCTTCCAGAGTCACTTACCAAGAGTACTAGCTTTATGTTACTTGATTTTGATAGTCAATTAACATTACCCAGGCATTTAATGCTAAAGTGTCCTGTGTGGAAGATTATTTTCATCCTATTAGCAACAAAGATACTTATGGAGCAAAGACAAACTTTTCCATCATATATAAGTATTGCTCTGATATTATAATTGTTTTTATAGTTGATCCAGTGAATTCTCTTTCTTCTGGCTGGTAAATATCATTTGGAAAATCTATAAAGAGTAAAATATTCCTACATATTATATGGAGTAGAATTCCTAAATCAGATGTTGGACTTGGCAAGGACTTTATCAACATCCTTCTTCAATAAGAATATTCCAATGCATGCCCAGGTAGGGCACACAGGTTGGGAAAAGAACTAAGGACCGAACTCTACAAATGCCAGCATTTGGGGAGTCAATAGAGGAATAGAAGGCTAAGAAGAAATAGAAGGGTAAGAGAAGAATCAGAAGGAGTAATATCATGGAAGCGATCCAAGGGAGTTTCATGAAGGAAGAAGTGGTCAGCAGCATCAAATGTAGCAAAGATTTCCAATAAGATCAAGGTAAAATAAATATCCTTTGAAGCTGGCAACATGCAGGTCATGGATCCCATGATATGATCTGTATCAGCAGAAAATGGAGGCAGAAACCACAGTGCAATGTTGTGAGCAAATACAAAATGAGGGGGTAGAATAAATGCAGGACCCACTTTGGGGGAAAGTGGAAAAATAAGAGACAGCTGAAAAGTGATAGGAAGTTAAAGATTCTGGCTTTGTCTTTTTTTTTTTTTTTTTCCCAAGATGGTGATTTGAACATGGATATGAACTACTGAAAGATACCAATAGAGAAGATGTATTTGAAGATAAAGGGGGATTTAAAAAAAAAAAAAGATGAGATGGACAGGATCCTAAAGGTGATAGAGATGAGAAAGGCTGAGATCAAGGTTTCACGAAGAAGTGGACACTTTACAGAATGAAGGGACAGATACAGAAGAGGGTGGAAGCAGTGTGATAATGTGGGAGCAAGCAAGAGGTTGGGGTATTTCATGATTAGTGATAGCAATATCCTCAACATTTTTAAGCTGAGGAAGGAATGGGGAACAAAAAAAATCTTACAAGTGTTGTCCTGTCGTAAACATACTTTGTTCCCATTGTTGACTGCCCAGCATTCTTTCACTTATTGATAACAGCACATCCATTTTTTTTGAAGACCCGTGCCCTCCCCATTCTGTGTGGTTCTGAAAGGAACCATCCCTGTCCCACAACCCGCTTCAGTCCTGGGCTCCTAATCCAGGAGGGGACTATTAGCACTGAAGTGATCAGTTTAAAGATGGGCAGATAACTAAATTTAAACCAGTGAAAATCAAATACCGGAATTCTCCTGCAACAGTTGGGCAACAGGTGCTGGAGAATGTAAGCCCAATAGACATCTTGCCATCAGGAAGGGTGAGCCTGCCTAAGAATGAAGCCAACTCAAAAAAAAAAAAAAAAAAAAAAAATGCTAAAAGAGAAAGACAAACAGAAGCCTTATAGCATCAGTTTACTCTTTGTCTCTGCCCAAAGTCAAGTAAGTCAGTACATTTCCGCATTGCTTACATCATTTACTGTTGGATTTTATCATTTTTAACCAAGAGTTATGATGAATTCAGGTGGTAAATATTGCCTTTAGTACTCATCCATACATCCACTCTTTCTACAATCTGTCCTGTACTAACAGGACTGGAAATCTAGAAACATATTTCTCAAACTCCCTTGTCATTTTGTTTCAGTTATATTCTGCCAGTAAGAACCCTCATCTGAGGTCTGAAGGTGAGAGGAAGAGACTTCCTTCTGATTCTGGGAGTAGATCTGATAACATCCAGGACAATTCCTGCAATAGTGAAGTCGGTTTCAGTAGCATCAGCAACTCAAACTCCAGCCCCATCAGCAGCTAGTGCAGATCTGTGGGCTCCAGCTCCTTCATCTCTGGGCAATAACTTCTCTCCCTTTTACTCCTCTAGGAAGTAGTTTCCTGTCTTTGGTGACCCTGCTTTTCTCTTAGCTTCTCCAGAACTCCCCAACAACATTGTAACAAGTCCTGTGCATTAAATCCTGCTGAACATGTAACATCTGTAGCCTTCTTGAAGAGGGATTGATACAGTGCCCATTCCTTCGGCTTCCTCTCCACCAGCCCCTCCTCCCTGTGCTCCACTCCCACTGAGTAGTTGCCACCTCCACTCCAGGTTGCCTCATCCCCACTGGCTTTTGTTTGTTCTTGATGTCTCTTCAGCCTGTAATGGTATGCCAGTTTATTAGTGAATGCATATGAGCTGAAGGAACTGCAAAAAAATCTACTCATCTTTTAAAATTTAGCTCAAGTTTTAGGTCATACAAGAAGGCTTTCCTAACCTAGTCTCCATCTCTCCAGGTATTGCAGGTTCCACTCTGCCTTGTAGATATAAACCTCCATCTCAATGTCTATTTCACTTTATTGCATTTATCTGGTGTCTTGTCTGTGTTCCCATCCAGATAGATTCTTGAGGACAGGGACTGGCCATTTCATCCTTTTACCTCACTGCCTGAGCCAGTACTCTGTACATAGGCGGTGCTAAGATGCATGAGTCGAAGCTTTTCTGGGAGTTTCTTGGAAACAGGCTAGAGGCTTTCCTGCCACTAAACAGGCGAAGAAAGAGAAGACTCGATAGAGTGGAAGAAGATAAATTTGAATATTCAAGTTGCTGGATGTCTGGGCTCCTTGGCATGATGCAGCAATGGCCCCAGATGTAACACATGGACCTAATAATGCCCAGATCTGAGTCTCTGATCTTATCTTCATCCCTCAGACTAAAGGAGGGGCAGCTGACCCCATGAGGAGAACCATTCAGACACCCGAGGATGAAGAGGAAAGCTCAAAAGTAGACTCTCCAGACTTTGGACCTGGCCCTTACCCTCTGTTCTTAGCCCCAGACAATCTCAAGTCCTGGGTGAACTTAAGAGGCCCTTATGCATTCTCTCTCTGCCCACCTCAGCCGTCAAGGCTGGTGAAGGAACTTTAGGCAGTTCAGAACTGGAGGGGCCCAATGCCTGCCAAGAGCCACTATGTGGCCTCGCTCCCAGTGTGAAGCCATGTGGCAGTTGGAGCTTGCCATTCTACTAGACGACTCACCAAATTCCCACAAAGCAAGGGCCTACAAGGTCAGGAGGAGCTGACCCTAAACCAGAGGTCATGAGCCAGAGTGTGCATCTCCTTCTAGAGCCCATTCCTGAGTGAATCCAGGGGTCAAGTTTGAGTCATTGTCATTGGTCAGGAGGAGCTGACCCTAAACCAGAGGTCATGAGCCAGAGTGTGCATCTCCTTCTAGAGCCCATTCCTGAGTGAATCCAGGGGTCAAGTTTGAGTCATTGTCATTGGGAAGTGGGTAATCATTTAATGGTTAAAATTATACCCATTTTGTAGAAGAGGTAATTGAGGGTAGGACATGGAAGCTCAGAAATAAGATCCCCTGCTAGACCCTGAGTCGAAAACAAACAAACCTTCAACCTCAGCTGGATCAGAAAAAGAGAAAAGGAAAGGGTCTCTCCTGAGCCCCAGTATCCTGTGGTCCCATCCCAAACTCCATTCAAATGGTGGTCAGTAAATTTGGAGCCTAGAACCTTGGTCAGTTTATGACCAGAAAAGAATGAAGCACTGCACCTCCACCACAGCGACATTCACTGGCCTAGATGGTGCCTAAACCCAGGAGACTTCAAGTGTGTTTCATGGTGCCAGGTCACTAAATCGTCTCTTCTTACCTGTCCCCAGCTAGCCTCTGACACATGGCTGGAGTCTCTGCTTCCCCTCTGCTTCATTCTACTTGTTACACCTCATTCATGGTAACCAAAGCCTCCACTTCTGGTGCGAGGCAGGTGAGACCACCTGGAACCAAACTCTGAGCCCTCCCCACAAGCCCTCCATAGCAACTTGGAGCCAATCATAGCTGCCCTGGCCCTATTTTCTTGATACTTCGGGGCCAAGCTGTGGTCAGGTGTCAGTCCCTGCTCTGCCTGTTACTTGATGGAGAAACACAGTTTTGGTTCCTTTTCATAGTTTTGGTCCTCTGTTCCCCTCTTTGTAGATAATCTGGAAAAAACCAGTTGGTCATTGGGATTTAGGAATCATCTCAGAGTTACTGAGGTTTGCCCCTTGGCCTGCCCCCTCGTGCCTCATTTGAGTTTGAGAGCCTCCAAAGAGATGGTACCAACTCCTCAGTTCAAAGAGAGAAGTGAGATTGTTTACAGTCAGCATGGTATCTTTATTGTAAGGAAATGGAGAGAAAGAGCAGCATCAGACTCATGTCAGAAATTTCTCAGTGAGTGCAATCCAGGAGGCTGGACGCTCTCTGGGGCTGAGGAAGAAGCTTGGCTGCATTTAGTTTCTCCACATCACTGTAGCAGTACAAATTATGGCCATGGATGAGGTACAAGCTGGGACCACTGGAAGAACATGAGTTGGGGCCCAGGGACTTTTCCGAACACAGGGCCCCATCAACCTTCTCATGGGGCCAAGGAAGCTCTGTCCATGTGGCTTGAGCTCCTAACTTCAGGTCCAGCCACCAGAGCCGCCGTCCTAGAAAGAAGACACCAGACATAACACAACTTCTGTTATGGGGATCTTGGCCTATCCCTTCCAGTGTCTCATAGGGATTTATGTCCTGGAGAGGTGGTAGAACAAGCCGCCCGTTAGCATCCAAGAGCCCCTCACCTGCCATGATATGGAGTCGAGAAGACCCAGGACAGACAAAGGCTGCATCCACAGATTCAAGGTTGATTCCATGAGGGCTTCCGAGTTCCTTCTCTAAGCGCTTTGGATAACCCTCTACTAGGGTATAGCCTCCCTTTGTTAGGAATATATATACCTGAGAGCCCTAGGGGACAAAGATCATTGATCAGGATAGAGCTGAAGATTCTCCCAGTCTCCACCTCAGGTCTCTCTCTCCATACATACCTGGATCAAATAGACTTTATCCTCCCAGGAAAAGGCAGCATCCACTGCTGAAGGACCCTGAGGCCACTGATGAGCAATGGGCCAGCTATGCCACCCATCCCGTCTGGTGTCCAGACGCCAGTAATGGGACCCTGTGGGGTAGCAGAGGTATGTGTAATGTGATGGTAAGAGTCCAGGCAGTGAAGAGGCTAGTGACAGGTGCAGAGATGAGTCCCAAGAGGGAGAAGAGAATGTAAACAGAGGCCAAGGAAGAAGAGGTCAGTGGGAGGGGGAGGTTGAGTCAGACTTGATTAGAGTGCTGGCCACTGTGACCTGATTGGGACCAAGGTCAGTTGGAGCCTGAGAGAAGGGCCACAATGGAGAACAGTGGCCAAGCTACCAGATAAGGCCAATGTCAGGGATGAATGGCGCTCCCTCCACATCTCTGATACAAATGCACAGAGTAACTATAGAAAGTGAAATACAGAGGCCACAAGTTAAAAGGAAAGCGTCTCAGCAAGCTCCCTTGGAGTGTCCTCATGCTGGCTGTGCTCTCTTATCCCTTGAGGTGGCAGGAAAGTGAGGGAGTAGCCAGGCCAGTGCCCGAATTTTCTTCTCCCCTTTCTACAACAACTTCTTAAAGGAATGGTCATGGTTCCCATTTATCTTCTCTTCCTCCACACCACAGCCACCCCCCGCCACCCCACTTGCATTCGTTTCCCTCCTCCACTGGTACTTTTTAGTCACCAGTTTCCTCCAGCTTCCAGGTCACATGATCAGTCCTCTGTCTCCATCTCCCTCTGTCTCTCAGCCGCATTTGACTACTCACAATGCCCTTCTTTAAATATCTTGTTTGGAGCTTGGCTTCTGTGATAGCAGACTCTTCCAAGGTTCCTCTTATCTCCTGGATTCCTGTTCTCTTCAGCCTGATATCTAATAGTGAGATCCCTGAGTCTGACCCTCTTCTCCATCTGTACTCACTTTTCTTGGCGTCTTCACTTAGTCCAGATCTGTAGATACCATCTAACAGCTACATGTTGACAACTTTTCATCTGTTCCCTTCAGCTCTATTCTCTCAGAGCCTCAGACTTCCAGGTTTAAACTTAACTGCCTTCCTGACATGTTCATTTGCCAAGAGACATCCAAGCCCTAACATGTCCAAACTGATTTCTGCCCCACCAAACACACACACACACACACACACACACACACACACACACACACACACACACACGTACGCAAACATGTACGCATACACAGAGAGAGAGAGAGAGAGAGAGAGAGAGAGAGAGAGAGAGAGAGAGAGAGATGCATCCCTATCCCCCCACCCCTAGTCTTTTCTAATTTTAGAAAATTGTTACCTAGTTACCCAGTCCCCAAAGCTAAGTCAGCCTTGAAACCTCTTTCCATTGGGTAATGCTGTCAGCTCCACCTCCAATATATATCTAGCTGACTCCTCACCACCTCTGCTGCGATCACCTAGTCCCAGGGCTCATTGCCTCTGATGACAATTGCAGGAAGCCCTAGCTAGAGTCTGCGCACACAATTATACCTCTATGACTTATACTCCACAAGAAGCCAGGATTGTCTCTAAAAAACTAAGTCAGGACCTACCATGACCTGGTTCAAGACTTTCTGACTTCCTTCCACAATTAAAAAACCCTCCCCCCACTCCTTAAAAAATATCCTTCCCAGGTCTCTGTAACTGGCCCACCTCCCTCTTTCCAGGTCACTCACCTGCTCCTTCTGGTTCTCCCACCACACTGTTCTTATCTCTCTTGAGAGTCTCTTGATTCCTTAAAATATTTGCTGTCTACTCTCCCTAAGATGCTTTTCTTCTAGTGCTTTGTATGGCTAATTCCTCTTTATCACTGAAATCGCAGCTCAAAAATGATGTCTTCAGAGAAGGAACCTCTCATTCTCCTCATCTCCATCCCATTAGCACGTATTATTTTCTTTGGGGTGGGGGCATTTTACAGTCACTATTTTATGCAACTTTAAATTGTATTTATTCTACCTCCTGAATGCTATTTGAGAATAAGAAATAATCCGATGCTCCCAGAACACTTCACAACTCTTAAATACTACCTGGAAGAGTTCCCGTCCCCTCTTTCTCTTTCTAGTTGTCTGACAGTTCCTCTCAGCAGGCTCTGTAAGGGGAGGGGGTCTCACTGCCTTGCTGACTGCCTTATCCCAGTGCCTGCCAGCTATTCAATTAAAGTTTGTTGAATTAAGAGCTGGTAATCTTACTGCATTAAAAGTTCTCTTGTAGATATTTACTGGGTATGTCACAGAGACTTCGTATCCACCAGTCCCATCCTGCTGAAACTGTCCTGCTCTTGGTCCCTAGGTTGCTCTTTTTGCAG
>RJWH01001545.1:336909-357437 GCA_004363575.1 Solenodon paradoxus | reverse complement strand
CCTGCCCTCCGCGGAGCTTCGCCAGAGGGGCCGTCCCACCGCGGCACGCTGCCAGACTTGGGTGCCCACTTGGATCCCATAGAAGTCGAGAGTCTGGGCGAAATGGTTTATTCGGATGGAAAGGGATCTTGACACATTTCTGTCCAAGGGCAGTGTACTTGCCCTACCCTCCCACCTCGTCCCTGGAAATGAGATAATTACCCCGGTGAACTGCCCAGACCGGGCCGCTGTTGCCCACCGGCCACTTTGCGCGTGGCAATCGATAGGTTCACGCTGTAATGGTGCGTGGGCGCAGAGGGCGAAGGTTTGGGAGGAGAATGTCAACCCTATCTTACCCCTTTCACCCCCATCCCTGGGCTCTCCACCCCAAGCCCTTTCCTGTGTTGGCATACCCATGTTTCAAACCAGAATAACATGGGCACCTTTTGCAAACAGTTACCTTAGAGATGAGGGTAATCAATTCTGTCAGGGGGTCTCTCTATCCCTGCTCCTTTACCTGTAAGCCGGTGACAGGGCACTCCATCCCCGTCCAGGAAAGACAGGAAAGAGTTAAGATTTATGGTGTGCTGGAGAGGTCTTGTTAGGATGTAATCTGCATTTTTTAACTACTGTGTAATAAAAAGTGAGAAGTTTTGAGACACCTTTCTTGATTATACCTTTGGCGATACTTTAGGTTTTACATTTAATTTGCATTTTGTTCTTAGTGAATATTGAAGTCTTGAGTGGAGGATTGAATTTTATTAGGACATCTGGACTGACAATATCAAATCAGACACCAGTGTCCCAAAGCATGCTAAAATTTCAGAGTTAATTAGAACGCAGTGTGTTTAATTAAAGCCAATTATAATATTTGAAATTATCTTATCGATCCGTGTTTCTACAGTTTGGGTCTGTTTAGGTGTTGATTGGCGCACTTCGCGAGCCTTTCGATCTAGAAACTACTCTGGGGAAAGTTTGCTTTGTAAACTGGCGGGGGCAGGCGGGCGCGGAATCCAGGGCGCTGGCTCTGCTCGTCCCGCGCGACTGCCCGAGGCGCCGCTGAATGTAGCTCACGAAATCCCAGCTCTCTGACCGCTGCGCCTTTTCAGGTCTGAGGGACCCGCCCTGCACCAGCTGTCTTCCCAGTTCGGGTGCTCTTCCTGGGCGTTTTGCAGAGGCAACCTCTAAGGTTGCAAGGTGCGTTGGGAGAAGGTCAGCTTGCAAAATACTGGTGTTTGGTTTGAGATTCTTGCCCTGGCTGAAGGGATGACTGGGAACGCTGGCCAAAAAGCAACCAAAGGAATTAGAGAAAAGTTAGAAGAAGACAAATAACTATCTCTACTAAGTTGGGGCGCTCTGCAAGGCGTTTTCAGTCCGGCTTGGAGCGCCCTGGATTTTCAAAGGAGAGGTTCAAGGGCATTCCATTTGGTATCCACTGCACCCTCAAGGCTGGGCACTTGGAGTGTACCGTCGCCTGTAAGGGCGGTAGTGCGACGCTCACCACGGGGCCAAGTTCCCGGTTCAGTCTGACTTTTGCAGGCACATGTGGGTGGCAATTAGGCGGGCGGACGTTTCTGTGCACTCCTCTGGTTGTGGGGTCAGCAAGGCCTAGGTGCACCAGACGGGTTAAAGCCCCGGCCCAGCTGTTGGCGCGGAGCTGGGCGTCGCTGCGGCCACCTGCCCTGGGGTAGGCGGAAAGCTAGGCAACTCGGCTCTCCGCTCTGCCGTGGCACTCTGCTCTCCCCACCCCAGGAGGCGCTGTTTGTCAAACTTGGTCGTCTTGGCAGGACGCTCCTGCACAGTCTCACTTGGAGAATTGAGCCATTTTCGAAACTCGGGTGTCGGACTTCAGGAACCTTAGCTTTACAGAATTGACTGGTCGTGGGTTGTGTGCGTGTATGTGCGTAAAAAACGGGGGTTTGAGGCACACAGGATTCGCTTTCTGTCTGGATCCAGCCAGGCCTGTCGAACCTTCCAGCGCAGCGGAGAGGAACTCTTATGCACCCCGGGTGACCAGCCGGGTGCCCAGTTACTTGCCTTCAAGCACAGGCCTGGCATAAGGCCTGGCTTGGGTTCAGTCGCACATGCCTCCCGAGAGTCCCGCGCTTCCATCTCAGCTTATAGAAAGCGAAAGCAGGCTCTCTGGACCCGGAAAACCCACTCGAACCTGTCCCATCCCCTCTTGTGCACAACGTAACAAGTTGGAGTGACTCGCATACGGGGACCCTGTTACCCGGGTCTCCTCTGCCCAAGGATGAACATGACCCCCGCGGCATAAGGCGAAGCCCAGGTTTGAACGACACTGATCCACAGTGGGTAGGGCCTTCCTGGCTGTTCCCCATATTCCGCAGTTCGCGGGACTTTCTAAGTCCGCTCACCAGGGATTCATCTATTCTCTGATCTCCGGGTCCCTACGACCTCCTTCAGCAGGGGCCCAAGGTCAATCTGGCTCTCAGCTTTCGGGTTCTTTCCTCGGCCTTTGCCTGTGCATGGCGTCCGGCCCGATCCCAGGCGGGAGCGGGGCTGGAGGCCGGCTAGCCGGCGCCCTCTGAGCGTGACCCCCGGGCGCGGAGGACGTGGGGGCGGGCCGCGCCTGCAACTCACAGAGGCGGCGGGAACAAGCACCGCTGGCGTGCGGCGCATTGACTGGCACCCTTTCCCCAAGACTGAGTGGCCGGGTCGTGCAGCCTGGGCCTGAGGCCACAGGCCCTTCTAGGGCGCCGCTTCGGACTGCGCCCGCCTGCCGCCTGTTCCCTCAGGGGCCTCGGCTTCCAGGAATCCCGACCGAGGTTTCTCAACGCCGGAAATGCAGTTTATTACTCTTTGGAAGGCTGGTAGGGAGGTCGGCTGGCTCCTGGGCTCGGCTGCGAGCGAGAAAGGGCATCCAGAGTGCCCTGGGCGCTGGGTTGGCGCCGGCCTCACTCACTTGGACCCCAACTTGGATGAAATTTCTGGGCGGCTTGGAGGCTGGCACCAGCACGGTTCCTGCCCTCTGGGCCTCGCACCGCGCAGCAGTGGACCTGGGACTGGGGAGGTGCGAGGGGCAAGTTCACACGCGCCCGAAACACCTCCCTCGCTGTTTCGGCGGGTGGGTAGCGGGCGCGGGCGGAGGGATTAGGCGCGCATCGGGGCCGGGCACTGGGCACCCGGCGCTGGGCGCACGGCTCTGCGCGTTCCCGTCGCGCAGGGAGGCCGGGCTGGGGCTGGGTGCGGGAGCTGTGCTGGTGTACCGCCCGGCGCAGCCTCTGGTGCTGCCTCGGGTCAACCGCCGAGCGCCGACGCGGCCCTGCGCTCTGCACGCTGCTCCCGGTGCAGGGCTCCGGGGGCGGCGAGCGCTGTCTCTTTAAGGTCACTGCCTGCTGCGGCACGACGTGGAGAGGACAGCTGGGCACTGGCCATCTGACTGACTCCGGCGTGACATCTGGGAGCCCACTGGTGTGTGGCACGCGAAGCGCTTGATGCCGCTATTTAAATGCAAATGTGAGGGGGCTCATTGAAGCCTCTCCCCGTAAATCCGCACAAAAGGAATACTTCCCACCCTCGGAGGAGGAGGAGGAGGCGGCTGAGAGGCGGCGGCGGCGCGAGGGCCACCCGTGCAAATCGCGTTGAGCGCGGGCCTTGAGTGGTCGCCGCCGCTGTCGCGGCCTGCGGGGCTCTCAGCGAAGGTCAGGCCCCGCCCGGCTCGGACCCCGGGCGTCCGTCTGGCCCCTGGGAGCGCTCGGAGTGCAGGCTGGACCCGCAGCCGCAGCGGGTCAGCGCAACTTCCAGTGTGTCAGTCTCTTCCCCCTCTCGACTCTGCTCTACCTGGGCCTGGGGGCCTCTAGTTCCCCCGAAAAGGAGAGGGGCGGGATCACGGCTCCCGCGGGAGGCGGCCGGCGGGACGCGGGAACGCGCTACCAGCGTCTTTCAAAGCAGACTGGAATTGACCTGCAGTCCCCTTCTCCCTCCAGCCTGGGTGCTCCATCCCTAGCGCCTCTCCGCTGCTGCTCCCGCCTATCAAATCGAAAATCATGGGTGTGCTGGGGGTTTAGGGGACTGCCCTCCTAGGCAGCTCCACAGCAGGCCTGTGCGGAGACCCTGCCCAGTCGGCGGGCGAATCCTGGTGCCCGCAGTCGGAGCCAGCAGCGGAGTGACAAAAAAAAAAAAAAAAAAAAAAAAGATAAAGTTGGTGAATGATAAAGACCGTATTTTCCACGCTTTGGGTGCGGGACCAGATGATCTAGAAAATGAGCTGAAATGGATTCAGCCTCCGAGCCTGTTGTGAGAGCAGCTGATTCCCCCATTTCGGGCCAGATGGCTGCTGAACACAGATTTGCATTCATTTTCGCTTAATATCGTCCAAAATAGTGGGCAGCTGCATTTGTTGTCAAAAAGGTTTAAAACCCCCTTTCTTTCTGGGGCAGGATCGTTACCTTATGTGATGGGCTTATAGAACTTTTTTTCCCTCTTTAGTCAACAGTATCAGATTTAGAAGGATTTGTTTTTAAACCTTCTAATTTGGTAATCAGATTTAAATCGCCTTGGCGCTGTGTAATCTGAATTAAAGATACTGTAAATGATTTTAAGCATGATACTTTCGTTAGCGCAAGAAGGGGGCACCTCCAGTCTGGGCTGGACATTTTAGGGAGTGTGCTACAAAGGAAGCATTGTTTCCTAGTTCCAACTTCATCTTTCCTGAAAAGGCGCTCTGCATATTGGACAATAACGCTGGCCTAGGCGAGGTTCCTCTAGGAGCCCCCAAGCAGCTAAACATGCAGACACAAAGCCATATCTCAGCCCCACCCTCCACTGATGACCAACTTTATTTTGTGTTGTCCTCCTGGAAGAAAGTGTTTCCTCCTCTTCTGAGTCTGCTGTATGTGGAAAGCCTTGGGCTTATTAGGAATACAGAAATTTTCTTTTAATTTATCGTGAATAGTTTCCATACACTTTGATTTAAGGTTATTAACATTCTATAGACAGTGGCATCTTTAATATGTGGCGATCGCTTCTAAAGACTAATCTCATTACCCTCAAATAGTCATAAAATATGATTTTATTATACTTACGTATTTAATTAGACGGCCGGCACCGTAATGGATTTTGAGATGGGACTGGCGCAACAGCTTTGATAATTCACTTATCTTTGGCGATAGTCATTAACCCCCAACACCAGCAAAATAGATTGCTTTCCAACACATCTTTTTTCTCACCCCATCCAAGAGGCGTGGGGGTCCCCAGATAACGTAAATCGGACTTCGATTTTCCCGATTAATTAAAATATTAACGCACACACGCTGCTAATTCAGGAAAAGGAGTGCAACGTCCAGACGTGGGGAAAGAGGATGCACTACGACCACGTGCATCCTGCACCTGTTTTATTTTTATTTTTGTTTGCTTGTTTGATTTTAATCAAAAGGGCCTAGTTTCCCTCGTCAGGGAAGTGCCAGGACAGCTCCAGGTCGTCCCCTGGGTCTCTGCTCTTGGTCGCATAGACGTCCTTGGGGCGGGTGGAATCCCTGCTGCAGGAGCCGGGCGGCCAGGCCCACCCGCTGCCCGCACCCCGCTGCCCTCTGGATTCCTCGAAACTGGGTCGGGAAGTCGCGCGTGGCACGCGCTTAACTGGGCCGGGCGGCTCCGAGGGCAGTACCCCGGTGCCGGTGGCGTCCGCTCCGCTTTTACAGCGACTGACTCCGGAGGGCAGTGGCTGTCACGCAGGGCGCGCAGTCGGACACCCGGCTCCAGGTCGCTGGAGGGGCCGAGGGTGCTTCTCGTCCGCCGGAAGAGTCTGGAGCCTTCTTTGTCACTCGCCGCGCCTAAGGACTGGGGGACTGGGTCTCGCGTCGCCACCTGGGGAGAGAGTATCTGGAGGAGCTCGCCTTCGACGTGGGTCCCCAGCTCCGCGCTTGGCGACCTCCTCCGGGCAGAAAACAAGGATGCCAGTCGAGGCCCAGACGGGGCCAAAGCCGGCCCCCCAGAAGCCTTAGGTCTACTCAGAAACCAGGCTGAGCCGCGCGCCCCGCCTTGGCGGCGGGGGAGCCTGGCCCCTCCGGCCCCTTCCCTTCGGCCTGCCCGGCTCTTGCCACTTTTCCCTTTGGGCCGCCCTTGGGAGCAGCGGCTCCTAGCATTTCGGGCACACACCACGACAACTTGGTGCGCCTCAGTATTATCCCCCCTTCTCCCCTCTGTGTTTTGACTATGGCTGAGTTGGGGAGGAGGTACAGTATTATTAGGAGGGCCAAGCGGTATTTTGCTCTAGTGTTTGTTTCAAGGTTTATTTGGGCGACTGGTAACTTCCTCGGCTGCGGGTGGGCGCGAGGAACCGCGGCGCGTGGCTGGGGGCGGCGGCGGCAGCGCTCCGCGGCGGCGGCGGGGTTCGCGGGGCTCGCGGGGCTCGGGCCGGCTCGCGGCGCCGTCAGGCAGTCAGTCGGCGAGCGCCGCGGCGGCGGCGGCGGCGGCGAGGGGCGCGGCGAGGGGCGGCCGCTCCCATATATGGCGCAGGCGCCGCCCCCCGACGTCACCCTCTGACAGCGCCGCTCCCGGGGGCTTCGAGTTTTGGCTCCCGGGAAAGGGTCCATTCCTCGGGGAGAGAGGGCTGAGTTTTGTGCGCCTCCGTCCGCTGCGCGCGCCGCTCCGGGCCCCGCCGCGCCCCGCCTGCGCCCGGGACTGCGCCGCGGCGCTTACTGCCCCGTTTATTTGTCTTTGGAGCAGGCGGGCCGCGCCAGAAGCGGGCGATCCCGCAGTGTCCTGCAGCCGCGGACGCCGCCTGGCTAGGATGACACCACGTTGAGCGCGCCTGCAAACAACAACAACAACAAGCCGCCGCGGCCGCCGCGTCCTGCTCCTTCGAAGCGCCGCCGCCGCCGCCGCCGGTGCAGCCGCCTCGGAGCCCCTAGCCGTCCGGAGCGCCCGGCCGCCGGTGTATGTGGCGCCTGCCCGGGACGGGCTGAAGCCGGCGGCGGGCGGGACCGCAGGCGCCGAGCAGGGCGAGCGCGGCCAGGGCAGCCGCCTGCCGCCGAGCCCCGAGCGCCGCTGCTCGCGGAAGCGCTTTCGGCCAGGAGCTGCGGCCGCCGCCAGCAGTTTTCATGTTTGGGATTCAGGAGAATATTCCGCGCGGGGGGACGACCATGAAGGAGGAGCCGCTGGGCAGCGGCATGAACCCGGTGCGCTCGTGGATGCACACGGCGGGGGTGGTGGACGCCAACACAGCCGCCCAGAGGTACGTACCGGCCGCCCCCGCGCGCGCTGGCCCGGCGGCCGGGTTCCCGCAGCCGGCGGGCGCCGCGCTCCTCACCGGGCCGCTGTCTCTTTCCTCCCGTAGCGGCGTGGGGCTGGCGCGGGCGCACTTCGAGAAGCAGCCTCCTTCCAACCTCCGGAAATCTAATTTCTTCCACTTCGTGCTGGCGCTCTACGACAGGCAGGGGCAGCCGGTGGAGATCGAAAGGACCGCTTTTGTGGACTTTGTGGAGAAAGAGAAAGTAAGTGCACATATACAGCAATCACACCCTCCGTCGTTCTGGAAGCGGGAGGCAGGCGGTGCCCCAGCGCGGTGACTGAGGTGCCCCCTTGTCGGTGGCGACCGCTCCGCTCGGCGCCCCCGCTGCTGCTGCCGCCGCCGCCGCCACGTGCGGCCGCCGGGGTCGACCCAGGGCTGGGCAACTTCTCCGCGCCCTCGGACTTGTTCCGGGCGGGGAGACGGCAGGGCTGCCAGGAGGAAAGTGACATCACTCGCTGCTCGGAGCTCGGAATCCAGCCATGTGTGGGGCTGGGCCGCGGAGGGGGACCGAGCGTGGCGGCCGCGCCTGACATCGGCCACACTAAATGCAATTATTTATCGTTACTTTCAGGAGCCAAACAACGAGAAAACCAACAACGGCATCCACTATAAACTGCAGTTGTTGTACAGCAACGGTAAGTAAGTGACTGTTGCCTGGCTCCGTCCCTGCCCGGCTAGCTCCCCTTCTCGGAGATAGTTAAAGGACATAAAGATTTTGAGATTAAAATGACATGGATGTAAACACGAAATCTTCTCATGGCATAGAAGGAAAACAAAACATAAACGATCAATAAGTCGATGACACTTCACATGATTAACCGGTGGGGCTTCAAGTAGAAAGGAAAAGGGGATCGATATGGGCCCAGCAGAACATCACTTTTAAGTGACTTTTTTCAATTTTGCAAATTAATGTTAATTATTGAGATGGGGGTAGCTCCATAAACCGGGCATAACTTACTTCCTGTGCATGAGTTTTTAAAAAATCCTCGAGAGACATTAGAAAGAGTTCAGACTCTCAGTTTCCATTTAGTGCTTTCTGTTTTCTAAAAATAAACATATGGGCCCACCTGGTGTAGCAACCAGGCCTGCTCAAAGCCCAGCAAATTTGTTGCACCTTTCAGTGTAAACCCTAAACATCTTGAGATTCTTATGAGAGAAAAGAAAAAAAAAAAAAAAAAAAAGGAAAGCAAGAAATGATTGGGGTTCCCTTCTTAGCCTTTTGAAGGGTGGAAGTTTTGCTACATCACAGTGGCTGTCCCATGCGCTTTGCTAAAATCCTGGTGAGAATGTGTCCCTGTTTTTTTGTTGCTTTTTTTCAGGCGTCCGAACGGAGCAGGATCTGTATGTTCGTCTCATAGATTCAATGACCAAACAGGTGAGAAAGTTTAATCCTCTGCACTTGTTTTCGTTGTTGATCTTTGGTTGCTCTGGGGTTCAGAGACCAGGGGACTGACACATGGATCGCTCCTGTTTGTTTTTCATTTAGTTTCCTTGACATGCTAATGAGGATTCCATATTTATTGGAATAAATAAAGCTATTGGTAAAATAGTTTATGTTGTCATTAAAACAGGACATAGATGCTTTATTAAATGGTTTGTGATTGGAATCAAATTCTGTCTTAATTATGGTAATTCATATTTGACAGAAAAATTTCAAGATTCCCCCACCCCTCCTTTTTTTCTTAAAGCTTTCTCTCTCTCATTAGAATCATTTCATCGATTTTTCCCCCTGTAACAAAGGCAACGAACTTCCTTCCAAAGCCCATCGTGTTGGACTTGATTAGCTCATTTTTTTTCCTTCTTCCCAGTGTGATAGTCTAGTAACACAAGACGTTTATTTGGATTTAAAAGTTAAATGTGTTGGGGTGAAAAGTCACCTTGTTCTCCTCTAGTCCTTCTTCACCTCTCAGCCCCCCATCTCCATAATTCAAACTCCAAGCTCCAGGGGTCACCCAAACCCGTCCACTGCTCTGGGAGCAGTCTCTGCTACCTCTCCAGCCTCTGTCATACCTTGTAAATAACATAATTACAAGCGGTTCCTTATTAAATTATTTAACCTGTCTTGGTCAACTTTTCCTATGATAACTATTGGCTATCAGTAATGTGATTAAGAGCAGAAAGTGCTTCATGGCTTTGTGAGATTGTGCAGGCCAGTTGATTTTGTGCTGGATAGTATGTTGTTTAGCTGTTGTCAAGATCTGCCCCCTCCCTTTTTCTTAAAATAGTGTGTGTGGGGAGGACGAGTCCAATAGCTAAATTAAATCCACGGGGTACAGATTGATTTAAAATACACTTCCAGGCTGGGCTTCACGCTTAGAAGTGAAAGTAGCATCTTCATTTTTGATGCAAACTTTTAGGAATTGTGAGCCAAGTTAAAATAGCTCCTCCATGCTTCCTGAGGCCCAGCAAGCGTGCTTCCTACTCCCTGCATGGCAATTAGTTTTTGGACTTACTTCCCCTTGAAAAAGTTTGTCCTTTTCTAGGCAACAAGCGTGTTAGATTTTAATGTCTGCAGCAGTAAAAAGTGTGGTTTCCTTTTAGAGTAAAACAGATCTGACAGGTAAAAGGGACAGGCGGTGTGCCCTTCTGTAATGATTTCACTCGGATTCACAGAAGCCGCTGGAACTCGGGTTGCTCATTGACAGGGCGCTTTTATTTCCTTTGCATATGTGGGCTCCCTGTTTTCGGAAATCGCTGTAGTCCAATTAAGAGGTTGACGTAGGCAAAGCTATTTCTCTGTTGTGGCATCGGGAAGGAGGCGGCTTGGTTTTAGGTACACTTTTATTGTTCACTTAGCTTGTACCTTTGCAGTCTAAACAGGGCTGAAAATAAAGGCATTTATTCTCCTCTTACTGACGGGGATAGAGAGGGGAAAAAAAGCAAAGAAAGAGCCCAGTAACTGATCAAAGAGTCAATGGCGCTGAACCGACAGTTTATGGATTTCTGTTTGTGCTACAAAATAAAAAAATAAATCAAATATAAATACGGGGCTCCATCCGAGGACAGCCTCACTCAGAAGTGTTGATGTTCTCGCGGCCACGCGCCTTGCAGCCCCAGGCGGCCCACCCGTCACTTTTGTGGTTTCGAGTGGGATCCGGAGGGCGGCTGGGGAGGGAAGCACGCGGGGGCATTCTTCCTTCTTCCCGGAGGGCAGCCCCGGGGTTTCTGGAGAAAGAGCTTTGTCCGCCTGGAAGTAGAGAAAAGTGTCAGAAGAGCCCGAGGAGGTTGGAAGTAATTTCCAGATAATTTTCAGGGAGGGCGGGAACTGGAGCAGGATCCCCTCCCCCTTCCGTGGAATTTTCTGCCGGGAACTTGCGGCTCGGCCCCCGCCCCTCCTCCTCCCCCAGTGGCCTTTTCCCCTTCTTTTTTTTTTTTTTTTTTTTCCTTTTGCGCGGCCAGCCGGGCTCGGGTTCCCGGTGGCGGAGCCGGGCTGAGCGTGGCCCACAGCGCACCTAGGGCTTCGCACCATCTGGCGGAGCCTCTGCTCAAAACCCACCCGAGCGTGTGCGCAGACACTGCCTTTTTACCCGAGAAAAATCATTGTTAGCAGTTTCAAAATAAACACCAGATTGGCCATTAGCACTTTCTTTCCAAATATCGGGCGAGGAGCACGTGGCCGCGTCGGCCCGGTGCCCCAGGGCCCCCATACACTCCAGTGGGGCGTCCGCGAGGCCCGGGCCGGTGCGGTCAGAAGCGTTGCTGCGCCCGGATCCCTAGACCCCCTGCCACGTGCGGAGTCCAGGCCTTGGCCCGCTTGGCAGCGCTGCCCCGCGGGGTCCAGGCGGCTGCGGAGCCAGGGCGGGAGGCTGAGCAGGGGTGCCTGAGTTGGAAGCCGGGGAGCGCGCAGGGCAGGGCCGACATGGGACTCAGCACCAGGCAAACTGGTCCTGCGCCCTGGCGGCTCTTCCACGCTACTTCAGCCGCAGCGTGTTCTCATCCACCTTCTCCGGCGCAGATGGGAACTCATTGTAGACAATGGCCCGGGGACGCGTTGCGGTGGCGGCCACCAGGCAGCGGAAGGGCCCGGAGCCCCAGGCACCGGGGTCGGTGCGGCACGCCCGCCTTCTCCGGGCTCCCCGCTCTTCCCCAGAGCAGCCCCGGCGGATCTCGCATGCTCTGTCCCTGCTGAAGCCGAAGGCCCTGCTCAGGCCCAGCGGGCGTCCGGGAGGGAGGCTGCCAAGCCAGCCCCGCTCCGGGGCGACTCCACCGGGAAGGTGGCCGGGGTTGGTTGCGACGCCTCCCGGAGCCCGCCGTGCACCTGCCAACCCAGAGTCCCGCAGCGCCCCGGGGCGACTTGGCGCCAAAGCCTCAGGCGCCGCATAACCCCCGCCTCTGCTTGTCCCCCGTGCAGGCCATAGTCTACGAAGGCCAGGACAAGAACCCGGAGATGTGCCGCGTGCTGCTGACGCACGAGATCATGTGCAGGTGAGCGCGGGCGGCCGGCGCGGGCCTCGGCGCCAGCTGCGTCTACAAAGGACGCCGCGTCCAGGCGCCGCCACCCCGCCCAACTTCGGGAAGGGCTTCGATTGAAATGTAATCGGCCCGAGGCCGCTCGCGGGGCCACGGAGGAGCCGGGTCTCATTCCACACCCCCCGCCCCGCTCCAGTGATGACGATCAGCGCGACCGGCTGCTCAGCGGAGCGGATTAATATGTTGGCCGTGTCGCTGCAGTGTAGTCAAAAATGAGCACGGGTCCTGGGCGATGCATCTGTCCCCGAAGCAGGAGGAGTCAGAGATCACTGGGAATCATTTGACTACTTCCTGTGCAAGCGCTCCATCCTGAGATATACAATTGTCTGTTATTGATAAAAAGGAAACTCTTTTGTACTTATTATAGAGCTCGCGTATGTGAGAATTGGATTGTGATTCTGTCAGTTAACCTCTTCCCCAGAGCAGCCAGGCATCGTTCATATTGTTGTTAGATAGCGGGAGCGTTACTTGAGATCTCTGTCAGAAGAGCAATTTCCCACCTGTTTTTTTTCTAACTACCACAAGAGTTTCACCCCTACATGGCAAATAAAAATGCATCATTGACTTTGTATGTGCGGCATGTGAAATATAGTTGCAAGGAATAATAAGGACCTGCCTTGCCGGCTTCAGGCTACAGTAGCAGGCCGCAGACTCTGAGGGGCATACTCTGCCTGGCTACCGTGCTTATTGCCTAAATGCCATTTCTGAGCAGACATATTGTTACAGCACTAATATACAAAAGCTGACTTTTTCTCATATCAGGTAATAAATATAAATTACAACCAATAAAGTGGAATTTCTTTATTATCCACTTCTGCATGTACTGCAATTAACATAGAAAGCGCACAGATGTGATTTAAGCTCTAAGTGGAAGACTGTAGACTTTCTTTAATCACTTTAGCTGTCAGCTTTAAAAGGCTTTATATACTTTGCCTACCATATGGTGTTAATTTAGCTAATTTAGACATGTAACCATTATACAAGTATGCTTTTTTAAAATGCAAGAAGCATAACATTTTTGTTTCATTTCTGCTTTAATTAAAGTTTCAATAACGGAGTTAAGGTAGGCTTAAAGAAGGAACAATAGAAGTTTCTGATAGATTGATGCATGCTTTTGTGGTTATAATTAATAAATGCCCCAAAGAAATATTGGTTGAAGGTGGCATCTTGCATCTTTTCCAGAAATAACAGCTTGACAATTAGAGGTAAACAAAAGCTGAAGCTGTGAAAAGTTATTCCCCAGCCTCCTGCCTCCCCTTCTCCTCAGTTCATTGGGAAGACAAACACCCACAACATGTTTTCCATATTTTAGCATCACAATTTATATAGTGGCTCTGTTACCCTCCTCGGAGTAACAGATATGTTCAACTTGGCTCCTTCCGGTAGAAAATTGCATCATGAGTATAGCCCCTGAGAACACGTGAACTGGCTTCCTTACATTTGTCAAACTGCCTTGGTGGGATAACTTATTTTCTTAAATCCAACCATTTTACTGTCAGACAAAAAATAAAAATAAAAAAATAAAAAAATAGGTCGAGCATCAAAGGATGAAATGCATATTAAAATCACTCTTTACAATTACTCCACAGCCGGTGCTGTGACAAGAAAAGTTGTGGCAACAGAAATGAAACGCCCTCAGACCCAGTAATCATTGACAGGTAAGGATGATTTCTTTATTGTTCAACACAAAGCCGCTGCCACAGCAAACCCTTGGCCTTGCTTGGTTTCCAGTGGCTCCATATTTCTGAGTCTGGTGTTGAGCTCATCTTGTGCCTTGCACCATTTGTTGTCCGCGTGTGTTACCATGCACAGGTGGGTTGACTTGGAAACCTGGTGTCTCGCTCTGTGGGGATTCAGTAATTGCTTGCGAGTTGTCAAGGGAAGCAGTTTCATCTGCCGCTGCTCTCACTGTGAGGAGCACTTTATGCCTAGAGAGTTTCTGGCTTTAAACCCAGAGATATGTCATAAAATGTTTTTTGCTAATTTGTTAACAAGTCTTTCATTTTTGCATTATTATTATTATTATTTTTATCTCGGATGATAGTTGAAGTTGAGACTTGGGTGGTGTCACTGTAGTAATTGTTGCCCAGTGTGAGAATGAATTTAATCTGCTCTCAATTAGTTGCAAAATGTCTCCTAATTTTTTTCCAATTGTGGCTGTCATTGTATGTCAAGTAGCAAATATGTAACTAACAAACCAAAGTTGTTATAATTGAAACTAATTACACATGCTGGTTACATTTTCCAACATTAATATCCATCACCAGATTAGCTGTATGCATTCTTTACATTTGCTGCTCTTCATCTTGCTATTTATCATATTCCTGCATCCTTTTAAGATACTAATCACAAGTCCTAATAGTGCTAATGTGCATTTGGCATTGCTTTCCGTTGACGCAACAAAAACATTACCACCCTCCTTTCCCCACACTCACCCAAATCAAATTGCTGGGTTTCGGTGACCTGGAGGAGAGGAGGATTTCTTTCCTTCCAACAATGGTAGCAGCAAAAGGCCCAGTGTGTGATTGACTGCAGATTCTGAAATTGGTACCCCAATCGAATAAATGTTAGACGGGCACATCTGACACCAGTTTTGTGAAGCAGAGGTTTAGACTGTTTTGAAGAGGGCTTGAATTTCAGCAGCTTTCATTACAAAGTTATCTTTTGATCATGAACTTTGCTGTCCAGTGTCTGAAAAATTAAACCCGGAAAACTCTGTGAGTTAAGCCTAAAGAAATATGCGCCACCAGTGGAGAGCAATGCTAATGTTTAACTAGCTGAAATAGCTGTTTGCTTAGTGGAGAATGTTCGGTATCTGACAGAAGGGACAGCTCTCTTATTAGTAATCAAATAGGGTTGACCAGTTGTGGCCATCACTCAGGCAATTGAGAACAAGTTCAACACTTTATAGAACTTGAACTACAAAAATCAATATAATTATATTTGTCCTTAGTGTTGTGGCTATGGAAATCATACAGTCTTGGATCGTTGTCTTCTAACTGCATTTATTTTATTTTTATGATTGACTAAAAGTATTTGAACAGCTATTGGAATCTTGTCTGAGAGTCAGATGCTTGAAAAGACAGTGTATAGTGAGAGGATGCTTCTGAGATAGGATTGTGACAGCGTTTCAGCTTTGGAGTTGTCTTCAGTGTGTGATATTTAGAAATTTGAAAAGATGACTTGCTTTGACATTGTGAGGTTTTTAAGCTGGCACAGTAATGAAGTGGCCGTGTTGATTCAACTAACATTTTGGATGGTGTGCTATCCCTTCAAAATCACTCTGGTTTGATGTAGCATTCAATCATTTATTGACCATTGACACTGAATAACTTTTAATCCACATGATGGGAAATATCTCCCCTAGATACGTGAACATATTCTCCTTAAATGTTGTCTGAGTGCACGCTTGCCTATGTTTGTTAATTAAAATATGTGCTAAGATTACAGCACCTCTCTGACCTAAGAGAAGTGTGCAATAATTTGCTATTCTAGAGGCATGAGAGGAGGGGGAAAATGTAAAAACATTTGGTTAATGGGTTTACCAAGTTTATTTGAATAAGGAGGATTGCAGCTCCATTTATGCTTGGCATAAATGCTTTGGAGGTCTTAATTATTGATGAAAAATCTGCTCTGCTTCTAAATTCAAAGATATGACAATTTTATAGGAATTTTAATCACCTTCCATGTTAGGGATTTTAAGGTAAGGATAACTTTATGTAATGACAAATACAATGTACATTTTTAGCCTTCTTAAGAGAGCTGTCACTTAGAATGACAAAATGCTATTTACATTTTGTTGCTTGATGCAAATCCTTGTGAAATGATGGCACACTCTCTAGTTTAAGGCGTATTTCTTGGGGAAAAATGACGAATTTAGTATTTGCTAGGGCAAGTTGTGTTAATAAGAGAAATAAAAATACCTGTAGGAGGAAACGTCTTTACAATAATGCAGACTTTCGCAGCTGAGATGCGCTTCAGTTTCATAGTGATGATCATTTCTATGGGGTGTGCATTGTCTCCTAAAATTAGTTGCTTATGTTGAGTTTCTAGCCTGTGTTTCCTCTTGAGTATTGCAGAATAAAATATCCCATCAGATTGGTGAGTCAGCCTACAGGTCCCCATCAGCAATGTCATCACTTGGTTAGTTGGCTTAAAAAAGAATTATGTACAATGTGCTTCGCCGGCTTCTTGTGGCCTTTGGATACATTTAGCAGGTTCTGACCAGATAAGGCATATTTGTCCTGAGGATATAAACCAATAATTCCAACCTGAATTGAGATCAATGGACCCACATTTGTTCTAACCCACACGAGCCTCTTCTGGCACGTAGAACTGCTTTTCTGTGTTATGAGAAGAGAGGCAAGCTCTCCGCTCTGGCAGGGAAATCACATTCTATAGACCCTGACGCCTTAAATCAATTAATTACACAATTTAGCTCAGTTATCTTTCAGAAGCATTAAATACTCATGAACAGCATGGAAGACCCTTCAGAGTTAAAAAGAGGGGCAAAAGTGAGGATTGCTTTCCTGTTGTAAAAACCCTTTTAATTTATTGTGAAGGTTTTACTTACATGAACTGTTTTCTTCCTCATAAAGTAAGAGAAACCATTTTTTATAGCTCCGGGAATATAATTATACTACAATGTATTTAACAGAATGTACCTTACGGGAGCACGGAGGAACAGAACTCGCAGGCTCAGGAGCATGGTCAGTTGAGAGGTGCTCCAGGAGGAAGCCTCTGGGGTAGGTTTCAGTGACCTGCAGGGAGCCAGGGTGAGGAGGGACACACCCCCACCGGATGTAAATAGGTGCGGGTGCGTGCGTGCGTGCGTGCGTGCATGTGTACACACACACAGTGATGCAGAATTTTTTATGGCGTTGCTGAAAAGGATGGGAGTATCATTTTCCTCATGGAATAATGTTTTCTGGGAAAACACAAAAGCAGATGGTCTTCATTAGGAACAGCCATTGTCCACATATCCCAACTATGAACAGATAAATCTCTCCTGTTTCACTCGTACATTCCAAGGGCTGTAAATGATTACAGGATGTCGGTGTAGCTGCTAAACCGAAACCACACTTGGCTCTCCTCCTCCTCCTGTGCCATCCCAGTGCGCTGCTTTACGGCCTCTGCAAGTGCCCGGGGAGGTCCGTGGGTTTCCTGTGCCCTCCTTGCCTGGCCTGGGGGCACTAGAGGAGTAGAGTACAGCCATCGCCACCGGACAGGCTAACTGCAGCTGTGGCAGGAGTGACCATCCACTGGGCCGGGTCACACACTGTGTGCCCCGAGCGGTGTGCTCTGCGGGGCTGTTCCAGATGGCACCATCTCAGGCGTCCTACTCATGGGCATCTCTGTGGCAGGCGGTGCCCCCTCCCCAGTAAATCTGGCATGGGTTTATAGAGTTTGGGAGACTTATCATTCCAAGTCTGTCCTACTTTCCTGTCTGGAAGCCAGACATCTGTTTATCCCATTTTCTTTCATACAGAGTTTGGAATAGCTTTAGTTTGGGGTGTGTGTGTGGGGGGAAGTTTTGTCATATTTAACAGCTGTTACAAAATTTCAACCCTGTGGGCTCTGAAAATACTTTTCAGCTGACCTCAGATTTTTCTACATAATTGACACTGGGTTGTAGAAAAATATTATTTACTTAACCTTTCATTGTCTGCAAGTCCGTATTGTCTTGAGTCAGATGTGCTCACTCCCAATAATTTTAGCTCTGCACACCCCCCCACCCCCAAGTCTCCCTTTGATTCATTTATGCGTTTTAAGTTTGCACCTTTAAAGTGATGGCAGAACGGTAGCTGAACCGAGTGGAGAGTTTCTTTCTTTCTTTCTTTCTTTTTTTTTTTTTTAGTCAACAGTGTTTCCTTTCACTTCCTGTCACAAAGGTCAAAGAGAGCCGACCTTTGCTGGCAGTCCCCCTCACTGAATTATTCATGGCATTGACTTTTTGTCAGCACACACAGTTGTGCTCTGGGACATTTTATTCATTTACCTCATTTAAAGCGCCTTTCTGCACCTGTTCAAGTATTAATATCATGTAATTTGGGCCTAATGCCGATTTTGCTGAACACTCATTATATTTTTTATTAGCTATATTTCCAAACGATTATGTATGATTATTACCAAGCCTTACAAACAGCACCGGGTTATTCCCCAGCCCCTTACATCTTCTTGTCAGGTTGTTTTCAGAAGCGGGGAGGATAAACATTTGACCAGTCCCAATGTTTTTATTCCTACTCCATCTCCAAGCAGAGAACTTAAAGCCGCCTCCCTCATGGCTTTGCACGAGCGTGATTAAATCCAACTCCGAGGGAGCTGTACAAATGCCAGCATTTATAAGGTCAACGCTTTTGTTAAAAATGCTATGTAAATGAGGATCTGCAAAAAGGGACATTAAATAAAATTAAATTCATTGTCTTCTTTAATGTCATTTACATTTTGGCTAAGCCCCGGCCTGTCAAGGAGGATTTTAAAAATAATTTTAATTACACATCATTTAGGGATCCAAGGTTTTCTATTCAGTCGCATTTGGATAACCTGCAAAACAGAGACTGTTTATTAACTTCTTAAACGACAACTTGTCATTTCAGCTGCATAAGGCAATGAAAACAGTATAGCTGGGTGTTAATTTTTCCTTCTTGCTTTTCTTAAAGATGTGAATATAATTATCATCATATAGGCCTGGGGACCCCCAGTCCTTCTTGTGGTGTGGGCTGTGTGTTTGAGACGCTCTCTGGTTCAGTCTGTTTCAGGACATTGGGATTTCAGTGAAGGGAAAATATTGGCTAGAAATGCAGTATTATTACAGCATACTTTGGATGAATGAATGTGGCTACAAAGAATCTGATTTTGCCTGGCACCAGCCCCTTTTGGCTTTGCCTTGCTCAGGTGCGAATGGCTGTTTTATTCCCTGGCATGCCGCTGGAGAGAGGCAAAAAGTTCACCATGATCATTCATAATTTAACTTTTTTTTCCCCGTAAACTTCTGAAAATAAACAGAAGGGGAAGAGTTGCATTATTGAGTCACAATGACATGCTTTCACTCCACTAGGGAGACAGCAGAAACAGTTCCCACTTTGTATGTTTCTTCTTCCTGGAAGCTCTGGGAGGAGAGTCTACAGCAGGGCACTTCTGCTGCTGTGTCCTTGTGAGAGCGCAGTCCCTGCCACCATGCTCAGGGCCAGGGGGAGGGTTGCCTCTGCCCCCACTGGGCCTGGCCTGCAGAGATTGATGGCTGCCTGGCCTGGGGAAGGACTCCAGGGCCAGCCCAGTGGCAGGCCGGTTTTTAAAAGCAGCCACACACCCATAATGACTTCCGCAACACTGGGAGAGAACTCTGATTTTTGTTCGCCTTTGCAAGGGAGAAATGTCTTTGGTGCTGCTAGCCCAGTAGCTCACTGCTGCTGCCCAGGAAGAAGATGCAGGGGGAGGGGGATGGCAGAGGGGAGGGGCTGAAAGCAGGGCTGTCAGAAGCTATACTCCAGGAGGTATGTTGACGTAAGCCATCCCGTGCCTCTGCGGCAGCCTTATCAGGTGAAAAGCGAAGATATTGCCAGTGCCTGTAATTGTGTTAGGATGGCTTGGATGAATTGGATTACCTTATGGAAAGACGTCCAAACTCGGGGTTCTGTTACGCATGCTTACAGGAAGCAAATAATTACTCTCTGTGCACCAGGAGATAATTGGGGCTGGCCAGAGGCCTCCTTGTGACGCCGAAGACTGTGGTGAGGCTGGCCTCGTGGAAGCATTTAGGAGCCGATTCAGGGGGCCGGTGACCCCAGCTACGGGGAGGCGCCTCCTGTAGATGCTGTAATTTCGGTTACTTTTCAGAGATGGTGAATAATTTATTGGAATTCAATCTCACGTTAGAAGAGATAAAAATTCCAGGCTCTAATGATGGAAATTGTCATTGCAGACAGGAAGTGATTGACAAATAGGGGTACAGGAAGAGAGAACTCAGGGTGCTTAACCTGCATTTGGCTAAGCTTCTGGAGAGAACACTCCAGAAAATGCAAACCATTCAGCCAGTCTGCTGGCCAGGACACAGCTCCTCCTGTGTGTTTATCTTCATAGCAATCTCCCAAAAATGTTTGTGGTCAAAACTCCATATAATGAGGCATTATGCTGATATTATTAATGCTTTTAAAATTAAAATATGGCTATAATTTAGAAAAATAAGTAGAACAATTTTGTGTCTTAAGGGGGTTTTTGGTCCTATTTTATAAGTTTCTTAGACTTTGGGGTCACTAGCGTTCGTTACATTGTAGAAGCTCGAGAACTGTTTTCAAAGCCATGTATTGAGAAAACAGTCGGCTATATCTGTCACCATAATAAATGCTATACATTTGCAAATATTGGATGAAGAGCACGGGAAGGGTAGAGGGAAACTCTTGTTTTGCTTGTTTCTGAGTCACTCTTTGCCCTCCCCTTTAAGAACAAAACAAATGAAAAACCTCTCTCTGTAATTTCTTTGCTGGAAGTTGCTCAGCTAGCACCTCCTGAAATGCATGCGGGCTGTGGTGCCAGAGGGGACGAGCAAGCACATCATCTGAAAGCAGCAGAGGGGTCCCTGTGCCTCCCCAGTAATTCACTAGGAAATGAGTTTAACATGTGCGGAAAGGAAGGGGCTTGCGTTGGTGGTGGTGTGGGACATGGAGCCCAGGCCCCGCTAGCGGAAGGAGTCGGCTCCACTGTGTCTCTGCTGGATGTGAGCAGAGCTGCTCTCACATCTGGGAGGAGGCCGCTCTCCCCAGACAGGCAGCTCCAGCCTCGCCCCTCTCTCCCACAACGCCCCCCTCTCCACCTCCTTCCTCCTCTC
>RJWH01001545.1:334983-336809 GCA_004363575.1 Solenodon paradoxus | reverse complement strand
GTGAATTTCCAAAGGTGGGAAGATCAGCCCAGAGCCTTATGGTCTGTCACCCCAAGAAGATGTCAGGTGGTTTCAGTTCACCGTCCTGTAAGTTTTGCCTGAAATGACAGTCTGGACATTATGAACTGTGGAAGGGCACATCTGGAGGCCGTGCCCCATCTGGACCAACTGAGGGTAATGGGCACAGCATGCACATGGTGTAGTGCTGCCGAATCACCCCACCTCTGGGGGGATGGGGCCTGCACAGAGGGCTCACTGGGGGAGGACACCCCTCTGTTTTAGATAACACCAAGCAAAGCTGACTAGTGCTGGGAGGGGTCAGAGGTGTTGCTTCTCCCTGAGGGTCTGCTAAGTTTTCTAAGATCTTCAGCATTGTCGGTGTGGCCAGCAGGACCTAAATGCAGCTCTGACAGGTTCAGCAGATGTCCTTCCCAAATTGTCATGGCTCAGCTTGCAGCTTCATAGCACAACTTACACAGACTGGAGGAAAGGTTCAGAGACACCGGCGGGTGCTGGTGACTGCAGAGCAGGAACACTGAGGTCACTCCAGTGACAAACCACCAACTCGTCATTTTCTTTCCTGCATGGAGTATAGATTTCAATGAGCTCTGATAACACTACTTAGAAAAATGAAGAGACTCTTTTAGAGCTGTTTTAACTTCACAAGAATATGAACAGAAAGTCCAGATTCCCTTATGCCCCTCCCTCCAAGTCCCCCAGTATGCATGTTGCATTAGTGGGCACATTGTCACAACTGGTGAGCCATCATTGATACATGGTGATTAACTAAGCTTCATTGTTGACACTGGGGTTCACTTAGGGTGCTGCATATTCTTGGAATTTGGGTACATGTTGATGACATGCATTCATCCTCTCAGTGTCATCCAGATGAATTTTATCGCCCTCAAATCCCCTGTGCACCCTCTGTTCACCCTTTCCTCCTCCCGAACCCAGGCAGCCACCAGTCGCCTTACTCTCGCCACACTTTCGCTTTTCCAGAATGTCATATCTTTGGAATCATAGTGCGAAGCCTTTTCGTATAGACTTCTTTCACTTTGTCACATTAATAATTCCTTCCTGTCTTTATGTGACTTCATCATGCACCGATACTTTTTTAAATTTCAGTGTTTTGTTTTTGGCTTAAAGGCTTTCTTCAGGCAGTATCTTCCTTTCTTTCAATGCTCAGTGTTTTTGTAGTGAGCTCTGAACCCCAGGGCTCATCTCTTTGTCCTGCCCAAAGTTTGGGACCCCTCTGGGTTTCTCCTGGCTTCAGAAGCTTATATGGCCCACCCCGATTTTTTTTTTTTTTTAACAGTTGACTGAGTTCTTTGCAGAGAAATGAAAACATTTAAACATTTTACCCAGAGGACAGTTAAAAGTAGCATGACTCAATTTTGCTTATTATTGGGGTTTTCCTAAAGAATACTATTTTGGAGTATTTAAATAGCATGGGTCATAAAAAGAGAATGATTAAATTATTGGGAAAGCAAATATGCAACCCCATGGTATAAACAGGGGATGAAGTCAGCATTCAGTATAGTTGTTGGCTGTTTTGGTTTAATAAATTAAACTACAAATTTTCCTAATTGCCAAACAAAATGTTAGGCCGCTTTAGCCATTGCTGACAGTAAAACACAACATAAACCCTGCTGAGAGTTATATGTGGTATTTAATATGAGACAGAGTAACGCAAGGGTTTTTATGGTTAAGTATGAATTCACACCCACAGCATTTGGTTCACATTAGGGAAGGTTTGTAAATCAGATCAGCGTGCGGGGATGGGGCGGTCCCAGCAGTCTCTCTCCGGGCTCTCCTTCCCAATATTT
>RJWH01001545.1:294983-329983 GCA_004363575.1 Solenodon paradoxus | reverse complement strand
AGGGCTGAATCCACATCACCCCTCCCCATGGCATCAGACTCTTCCAAGCTGAGTCTGCTCATTTTTCCCCCCTTTTCTCCTTCTACCTGCACCCCTAGCCACCATCCTTGGAAGACCCCTCCCATGTCTAACTTTCTGAATCTGCCCACTCTGGGCCATTTCAAATCCTGCTTCCTGAGGGCCCTGTGCTGTGGGCTGAGCCACATCTCCTGAAGCCCTGTCACCCCTGTACCTCACTTCTGTGCAGGGTCCTGGGTGGTGGTTTCCCTAGAAGCACTGTCCCAACCTGAGGCTCCCCGTAGCTCTTAGAAAGGGCAGATAGACTGCTGCTCTGGCCTTTGGTCCTGGATGGCGCATTTGGACAACCAGAAGTGTGCGGCAGAAGTGCATGCTGTGCAGTGCTGCCTCCTGCTTGGGGGAGGGAGGTGCAGCACCGACTGCTCCTCTCCAGGCTTCACTGCCCTGAAAGCTGACACCCTTGCTAAGTCTTGCTAAGCTGTTGCCGGTGTCTTTCATCTCTCCATCCTGAGATCTGCCAGCAGGCCAGATTTTGTGGTAACTTACCTCAGCCTACCCACCTACCCCATGTGCTTTACCTTCCAAATTTAAAATACATGTGTAGCTCCATGCTTTGTTTCCACTTCCAGGAAAGTCCCAGGAGCATGGCTCTTTCTCTGTGGTGGCATGAACCTGCTGCTCACTGGAGCAGCTTTGGACCAGGCCTGGGCCCGCCTTCCAGGCCGGCACACTGTGGCCTTTTGGGGTTGCCCGGAGGGCTGGGAGGAAGGATGGGAAGTGGACATCAAAGGTGGCCCTGGCTGCATGTCTCTGGGTGGGAGTCGTTCTATAAGTCCACTGGGCCAGACTCCCCAGGATGCCTTTGGGGTTACCTGTTATTAGGCAGGAGGCTCAGCTAGCTCCCTGTCCTCTGCCCGCCCCAGTGCTTCTTAGGGCTGTAAGGAGGAGTGGGGGGCAGCTACCAAGCATGGGCAGCCTATGTGCCAGATCACTCACCGACTAAGCACAGCTCACTGTGAGTGGTGGGCTTCCTGTAGGAGATGCCCTCAGTAGCCCCCAATCTTTGATGATGGACTAGTGCCCCCAGATTTGGGGACAAGCTGGGAAGGGGTGCAGGCAGGCCTTTGGCCCTTCGTTCCCTCAGCAGTCTGTGCCAGGTGAGGTGGTGGGCGCAGAGAAGCCCTCCATATATGGACCCAACTGCCCATGGACCTCATGTTTGGGTGGGTTGGCGGACTCTGAGTCTGAGCTTCTGGTGTGACCCAGTGCACCCTTCTCTGCTTCCTTGAAATGAGAGGGTTTTAATGATGACATCTAGACATAGGGTCTGCGAGACGCCTGTATGCATGTCTGGACAGCTGTGGCCATGCACACAGAACAGTCCTTGTCTGGGCGTGGCCACGGGTAGCACTCCCGTGGTATGCGTGCGGTGTGGGGCTTGGGTCTCAGAGTGATTTGCAGGGTCATCTGTACTCCTGTGACATGTTGGAGCAATGTGTGTTCAGAGCTGTACTCAGAATTGGCGCTGACTAAGACTCCCTGTCAAAGCAGAGCTGCAAGCCAGAGGGACACACAGCCCCTCCGACCTGGGTCCACACCCACAGGATTGGGGTAATGGCCCATCTGTTGTCAGAACGCTGCATTTGGAAACGTTGCAAGTACTCTAATCAAGATGATACAATATCTTTGGCCAATAAAAAGTTTAGACCTTGTCTAGCATCACCTTATGTGTGACATAAGTTTGCCATCGACACGCTAGGGCACTTAGTTCCACGTGGAAACTCTAATTCAATGAGAAGTGCTGAAAAAGCTTCAGTTTGATTATGTTCCGTGACTGGAGAAATCCAGGTGTGTGAATCATACTACTGGGGATGTCTGTTGTAGAAAATGCAAATATTGAGGCCATGTTGGCTGTCTGGATTGCTCTTAAATCATTTCCCCCCAAGTATGTGTGAAGAAACAAAGACAAGTCAGTCTTGAATGGAAACCTGCACCAGAAGTGCCGTCATGCTTGGCAGGTTCACACATGTCAGGGCGATGGTGAAAGCATGCATTATCATTCAATTTAATGTTGATGAAGTTTATAGTTGTTTATGCTGACTTAGAGCATATTACTGTCTTTAGAGCTCAAGCTGCACTCAGCATGTTGTTGGTCACTTGTGAGGGGACAAGGAAGGTCACTGTGCTGGGGGAGGGGATGGTGGCAGGCAGCGGCAGTGGTGGACAGGCCAGGGACAGTGGCAGCCAGTCACCAGTCTCTGCCCAAGAAGTCAGCTTTCAGCTTGTTTCGCCTCTGCAAGAGCAGAGGCGAAACAAGTCTTAGGAAACTGGTACCTGCATAGATACCACTTGTGGTTGGGCCAAATGAACTGTGTCCGAAATGGCATGAGCTTGAGGTTCCAAAGTTGTTTTGTGTCATGGAGTGGCTTTAGCCTTTCAGATGAGGAAGAAATACACAAAGAGGTCTTGTTTGTTTGGAGAAGGTCAGAGGTTCAAGGAGGCTCTGAAAGGACCCAGTCGGGATAATTGAGTTATCAGATGCCAACTGGGAGCTTCCGTGAGCCCACGTCTCTGTCCTCTGTCAGTGTGATGGGATCCAGAAGGCAAGCCAGTGGGCTCATCCTCGTTCTGCCCCAGGTGGCTCCATGAGCCACGCAGGCCCCAAGAGCAGCCTGTCATGCTACCCCCTCCCAGGGGCTGTACGTGCTGGTGACGGTGGCGAAGACAGCCCCTTGCCCATCTGCCACTGGACACCCTGCTCATACCTGTCTGTGCTGTTTGTCCAAACGTCCTTTCATTTTCCTGTCCCCTGACCCACTTTTAAAAAACACTGTTTTATTCTAGAACAAAGACATGCATCCTTCTGGAGGGGCTCTGCAGGAAAGGCTCCTGGGGGAGGCTTGAGCAGGCACTCACCAGGGCAGGCACGCGCCGCTCTCCCAGGGCATCTGAGTCCTGTCTCTGCTGTTTGTGCAGTTGTGCGGGATGTGTGACACGCCAGACAAGGGCCTGTGCTGCCCTGACACGTACTCACTCGTGCGTGTTACAGCATCCGGTCCGTGTGTCCACGTCAGAGAAGTGGTTTTGGTGGCATGGCAGAGGGGAGGGGGAGGGGCTGTGCTGGCCTTCAGCAGGGTGGCTCCCTGGTTGTGGTGTGACAGCTCAGTGACTGTTCTGGATTCGAGCAGTGTGGGGGACAAACAGTCTCTGCCAGAGCCTAGTCGTGACCCAGACCCTGTGCGGGGACATACCTGTCGGCAAGGAGTGGTTCCTTAACTGGACCCTCAGTTGTGGTGTTAGACAGCATAGGCGAGCCCCTCTGGTCCCTGTGTAGCCGAATAAGTGTGTAGGAGGACACCTGGACCCCACAGGCCTCGGGGGGTTTAGAGAAGAGGGCTTGCAAAGGGCTGATGTGTTCGAGAGCTGGGAGCTGGGACAGGAGGCTCGCTCGCTTTTCTGGTCATCGCCGTTGAGCTCCTCTGTCTTGGGTCCTGGCCTCTGTTCTCAGGGTGCCCTTCCCAGAGTTTCTGGGCAAGGCCTCTTGGGGCCTGTGACTGTCCAGTCCTCTGTCCTGAAACTGGACACAGCCTTCCAAACCACTTACCCTTCTTAAACAGGGTGTCTCTCTGCACCCTCGGACCTAGGGCTTCCTGCTCAGGGCCTGCTTTCTGCATGTGGAGGCTCCTTCCAGGTGTTGTCTCCTGTTGGCAGGCTGTGCTGCCCTGTCCAGACAGCCCTTTGCAGTCTCAGGGTTCTGTTCGCCCCTTCTCGCAGTCTGCTCCCTTGCATATACTGGTGGGCTCTCTGCATGAGTCTCCTGGGCATGTGTCCTGCAGGTGATACTTTTGAGGAGTGACTCAGTTATTCTATAAATTGATCCGTGAGATGCGCCCTGGTGGAGTAGTGGTTTGGTCCGCTGCCTTTGGCTGAAGCACAGTCCACATGCATCCCAGGGATCTGGGTCCATGCTCTGGACTGCGAACAACCAACGTGTAGACCTACATAAGAAGAAATGGGGTACTTCTTCCTCTCCTCCTACTGCCTGTCTACTCACTTTCATTCCTACCTGCACCTTTTCTTTAACAAAGCAAAACAAAACAAAAAATCTTCCATGAAGTTTGGCATTCTCAGGACCAGGCAGAACCCTCTGTCCTGTTTGTGTCGGGGGTTTCTCAGGAAACCTGGCTACAGCAGCATGGCCCTGCCTGGTGCATAGGCTGGTCTCCCCTCTGTCTCTCCCACCTCCACCGCTGGCAGGTCCTCAGGAAGCCCCATGTCTTACTGCTCTGCTCTTTCAGCTGTCGACATTGATACCAGAGACAGAGGCCCCTGCTGGCTCTTTGTACCCTTCTGCTTGGATCTGTGGGTGTGGGAGGGAGGGTGGCAGGTCTCTTTGAGTCCCACCTGGTGGCGGTGGTGACCTGGGACGAGTTCTCACCTTGAAGGGAGGGGGAATTTCCTAGGCTGTGCCACAGCTTCCATGAAGGGAAAAGACAGACTGTCAGATGGGTACAAGAGTTTGTTTGTGATTTTTGAAAATTCTGTAAACAGAATTTCTTCCGTTTCCTAACTGGTCATTGTGGCTAGTATGCCTGTGTTGCACAGCCCGTAACTCTGCCTCTGCCGCCATTGTCCGGCCACCTTGGGCCCCACCTGACCTTCAGGAAGCCCCTTGCAGGGGGAGGGGTGTGGGTGCCGGGGACTGCACCCTGCTGCGCTTGGTCTCCCTGCTGTGGTGTGTAGGCTGTTCCTGTCATTTGTCCAGTTCTGTTCTGAGTCCTCTCCTGCATGAGGTTGCCTGCTGTGGCCAGGTCACAGTGTGGCAGGGGCCAGGCTCTGGGCCAGACAGGCCTTGGCTGCATCCCTATATGATAGCAACCTGCGGGGTGTGTGTAGGCCCTGGCTCAGCACACTGATAGACAGCGCAGACCCTCTGGCTTGCGGTTAGAACAGTGACCACGAGCTGACTGTGCAGGGCACCACGGCTCCCTGTAAGTGGCTGTGGTCAGGAGTCACCGGCCTACTGGGGATGTGTGTGTGACCCTTCTGAGGAGCTCCTGGCCTCAGACTTGGTTCTCAGATCAATTCTGGGGGCCTGTGGGCACCTGTCATGCCCTGGAGGAGGTACATGATGGCAGGAGTTTTAGGAAAGACCGGGGTGCTCACCTGTGCCTGCTCTCCACCCTGAGCACAGGTCTCAGACAGCTGTCAGAGCAGATGTGTGGCCAGGCCCTGACTCCATGTTGGGTGCTGGGGTCTGTGGCTGCTGAGAGAGGCAGGAATGGGATCCTCCAGACTCCCCCAGAAGCAACAGTCCAGGCCCTGAGTGTTCCTGTTCCCACTCCCCGACTGAGCCCACCCATGAGGACAGTGCAGACCCCAGAGCCCCAGATTCTGGTTAGGTAACTGCTAGGAACATAGCAAGTGGTTGTGGACGACAAACCTGATCCAAACCTGGTGCACTGGATTCCAGAGGGCTCCAGAAAGTTCCAGAAGGCCGCTTTTCGTGAGGATTGGATCTGGATTTCTTCGAGGGCTTGGCTGTGTGTCCTGCGACCTCAGGAGGGGTGGCTAAGGTCAGTGTGAAGCTCATGGCACAGCTGGAGGCAGCTTACTTGATCCCTGAGCAGTGCCTGGTGGGTTCACAGTCTCCAGCTCACCCTTCCTCAAGGGGAGCAGAATGAGGACCAGGCAGCAATGGAGGAAGAGAAGAAACTCCCAGCCACTTAACAGCACGAAAACGAGCTCGGTGCTCGCAAGGGAGCCAGGGAGGATCTCACCAGGAAGAGCACCTACTGTGTACAAGCGATAGCTCCGAGCTTGTAAGACAAATACTGAGGCCCGACCAGCAGCACGTGACTGTAAACAGGGTTTTGCTCTGAGCCCTGGAGCCCAGGAGGAAGCCATGTCTGTTCAGCACGAGGGGTCGTGAAGAGTGAAGGCGCTGAAGTGGAGGGAGGAAGGTGCCACAGGCCAGCAAGGAGAGGAGTTTGGGGAGGGGCTGTGCTCAGTCAGGTCTCAGGTCACCTGTGAACTGTAGTTACTGTTTTAGGGTATGTCCTGAGTAGGCAGACTTTTCCTAAACCCCTAGTCCTTGCTTTTGTGAAATTCAGACTGAACTAGGCATCCCACACTTGTGAAATCTGATCACCTCCATCAGGCCATGCCCATGGACTGGTCCTCGCTCCCCAACCTGGACCACTGTTAGAGGAGGTTTGGGGGGAAGTAGGTGGTGGGTGCGGATGAATGTGGGTAGAGTGAGAGGCGGTGCTGACCTGCTAGCAGAGGGCAGTGGTGCCCAGGACCACCCAGTGGTTGGCAGTGTGCCGCCCCGAAATGCTCCCAGGACTGTGCTGCACAGCCCGTGACTCTGCCCCTGTCACTCCTGTCCAGTCACCCTGGGCCTCCTGCCCCCAGGACTGACCTTGTCCATACCCTCTGCCTCTCCTAGTGATGTAGACCTGGCTGAGGGCACAGTGGGGTGCCCCTGGGGTCTGGGCGATGGGGTGAGCAGGGGGAATCTAATGAGGCATTGGGGTTCTTAGAGAAACACCACAGTCCCCCACTCTTTGGAATCCAGCCTGCGGAGTTCCACGGGGCACCGTCCCCTCTGCCCGAACCTGGTCTACTTGATCCCCAGCGGCTTCTGAAGGTTCAAGATCCTTGTGCAGAGGAATCATTGTGACCCTAATCAAATGCCTTCTGTGATGCTGGCCAGGCTCTTTCAGATCCTGAAATATGTCTAAACACTCACTGTCAGTCCCAGTTTTCAATATTGCTGTTTGGGTTTGGCCCCTCCTGGTGCTCAGGCCCCCTCACCTCTAGCCAGGCGAGCCCCTGCCCCCCGCCCCAGGCACACCCATGTGTTTCATGGCAGTGATGATTCCGAGCGTCTTCCCAGGGGCCCCCTTTCCTGGTTTGGTGGGGGGGGGGAGGGAAATCTGCTTGGTGCCTGGTGCGCATGCGCCTGGAGGTGGCTGGCCCAGGAGATAAGGATCACCCTGAGGAACCAGGACAGACCTGCCGCTGCGAGTCGGGCTGACTTCCAGCAAATGCGATTTCAATCACCTGTCACTGCCGCCGCACTTGCTCTATATTTATGATAATTTTGGGGGTCTTTTTATTGAAATCAGTGTTGACTGAATCAAGTAATCCTGATTAGCAATCTTACTGTACCCAGTCAAGAGTGAAATGCATCCCGGCCTGGTACACAGAGCATTCTGAAATTGAAAAAAAAAAAAAAAAAAAAGGGAAAAAAAAGAATGCGGCAAGTTTGTTTGTCTTGGGTGTAGGTGCGGCCGGGTGCTGGAGCCGCAGCTGTTCTTAATTGTTCCCATAACCCCAGCCTCGGCCGGGCCTCCTGCCCGCAGGGTAGCGTCCTGGCTGGAAGGCCCTGCTGTCGGACAGATGAAGGCAGGCCTGACTGTGGGGCCTGTGATTCGAAATGTGAAATTTGCCATCAGAAACATGGTGTGTGTGAGAGGGAGGCGTGTGTATTCACAGCCCTGCTTACGAGAGTCGCCTGGAAGTGGTGACGTATCGATCTTGGGGAAAGCGAGTGAGCTGCGAAGGTGACGAATCCATGTGTGTGATGAGAGCACTCCTCAGCTTCTCGAGAGGGACAGACGGCCGTGAAGTGGCACTCAGATCAGTGGCAGTTCTGAGGTGTAAAGGGGTGTCCTTCCCACTCGACCAGCAAGCATCCTCATCAAGGCGCCTGGGGAGGGCGGGCCCAGGCCAGGGGATTGTTGGCCAAGCCTGGAGCTTTCCTCCTCCCGCATCTTGATTCCAGCTCCTCAGCGGCGAATGCCCCAAAGTGAGAAGTGGGTTATCTACTAAGGCCCAGTCTTAGCATTCCGTCCACTTCAGTTCTGAATGCAACGGCAACGCCTTCTGCTTCCAAGAGATCACTTAGCAAGTCCAGGGACTTCCCAGGCCCCTCCGCAGCCCCTGCTGCAAGGCGCTGCTGCCTGGCGGGTGACCAGCTTGGCTCCAGGCTGCCCTCACCTTTGCCCCTGAGTCATGAGAAGACCAGCTCCACCTCTGTGTGGCACCAGGAAGGTGGGACACAGTGCGCTCTGCTTTCTCGGCAGACCTGCTGTCCATGAAGAGCCCCGCGTCTTCACTTGGTCACTTCTGAAGAAAGCTGTGCTGCTCGCGGTGGGCCGTGGGGGCGAGGGATTCCCTGCACCAGAACTGACCCCGGAGCCCAGCTGGACCCTGCCAGAGAGCTTGCAGGAGTGCAGCCTGGGGAGGAGGGCCCCTCCCACCTCGCCCTGTGCAGGGGGTGGGGAGGGCCATGCACAGGGTGGTCCAGGTCTTGTGGTTGTCATGTCTTGCTTTGTGCAAGTGTATTCCTCTTGGTCACATCAGTGGCTGAAACAGACAGCTCCAGTTACCTCTGTCACCAAGGCTGGTAGGACAAGAATGAGAAAATGAGACATGGAAGTTCCCTGTCTAAAAATTTTGGCATGCACCTCTGATGGTGGGCTCTGTTAGTCTTTGGTGACCAGGTGAGACTGGCTCGTGACCCTGCCCTCAGGCAAGTCAAGGGCTATTTGGTTTATGCCCTTTCAGGGCCCAGTTCTCAGGCAACTGGAGAAGTCCCTCTCCTGTGGTGTTGGTGTGCCATCTGGAGTTCCCTCTGGTGACTGGAACCCATAGTTTGTGACAGCCACGCTGAGTCCCTGACCTTGCTTTCCAGGGGACAGTCCCAAAGAGCATTTGGCTCCCCAGAGAACATTGGGGCCGGTACTATCCCCACAGTGACCTCCCATCAATAGGTATTCTCAAGATACTATCTTTTCTGCTTTTCCTTAAATGCCCTGCTGTCCAGGGCAAAGAAGACACACTCATGTTTGTACAGGCTCTAATTTTTATGACATCTTAGTAACTCAGTTGGGGAATGCCTCTTGTAGCAAAAAGAAATTGTTCTGCATTAGGATGCGTGTTTTCAGAAAGCCACACTGAACCTGTTGCTGTGCCTGGTGACCCCTCTTGTGGGATAAAGTGTGGTGCTCAGTGCCTGGCTTTGCCTTCCTGGAGTGGCTCTAAGGACAGCCCACCCAGACACGTCACTAACTTCAGTGTTTCTCCTTCAAATTCAATTCCCATCTTATGTCTATTAGCAACTCATCACCACGTCTTCACAATGCATTATTAAGAAGGCCGTTCTCCTCAAATGTTTACATAGCATTATATGTCCATCTCCATTCCACTCTCCACTGGGGGAGTTTATTGGAGGAGAGTCTTTCTGAGGAATGAAACCTGCAAGTCTCAGCAGTACCCCAGCACAGCCTGGGACCCGTGTTCCAGCCAGTAGGGGCTGTCTGTCGGGCCTCCTCTGATCCCAGTCTTGTACAACCTACCTGCTAGTGGGTAACAAAAACGAGCAAAAGATATGGAAAGTCCACAGAAGACACCCAATGACTGAGGCACCAAGGGTTCATCAATGACAAATCAAAGGATTATTGAATTGTCAATTGGACGTGAAGAGCCGTGAGTGAAGAGGTTCCCTGTGACATCACAACAGAAGTGGGCAGCACTGTGTCCCACAGCAGGGAACGGGGAGGTGAATACTGGAAGCCCATCCCACGGATTCTAGGCAGTGGTTACAAGATAGATTGGTGAGCACATTGGGAGCATTCTTACTACGTAAGGTACAGTGGAAAAGGATATAAAAATGTTTGTTCCATATGATCCCATTTTTAAAAATGCAGGGAAGGGACTATCAGGAAATAATCAGAGGAGTAATTGTGCTTAGCTCTGGGTGGTGGGTTTATAGGTAGTTTTAATGTTCTCTGTATGCTTTTAGGTATTTAAAAAATGAGTACAATGAGCATCAATGATTTTTATGACTACAAAAATGTTCCTAAAACCTGCTACTTTGCAGTGGTTCAAATGTTTTGCATGTGTGTTAGGTTTCTGAGTCACCAGCGTCCGAAGTTGACCCAGTATGTCTCCACGTCTGGCTGCTGTGTTTCCAGGACTGGGCTTGAGTGACCCTGCGCGGTCTCAGTGCTATTAGGCTCATCTCCCCCTCCTCCTGAATTTCTGGTGGCAGAGAGGGGTACCTGCAGAGGCAGGCACAAGGCAGCGCTGGGCTGGGACTGTCACGTTCTCTAGAAGCACTTGACAACTCTAAGTGCGCCACCAAAAATACAGTTTTGCAGTGAGAAGTTTCCATTTTCCCCACATCTGTGTCCTTTCTGAGCTTAGCCCATGGGTGGTGAGCACAGAGGAGGGCGGTGTGTTGGGCACCAGTCTGGGTCTGGTGGTTTCTTCCATCAGCCCTGGAGCCCTCACCTAGAGGACAGAGTATGTGTGATGTCTTCAGGGTCTGAGGGAAGGTCTTGGGGCAGAGTGCCATTTTCAGCCATGGGCAGGCTGAAAGGTGGATGGTGAAGATGAACTGTGAAGCCCTTGGATTCTGGAGGTACTTGCTTATGGTGGAGCCATGGCCTGGAGTGGGTGGGCTCCGCATCGCGGCCAGGCCATGTTTGGAGGCCAGGGAGCCACTCAGAGGCACTGTTGGAGTCCCTCTGGTAGGGCAGTTGTTGGGGATTAGATACAATTTCTAGCTGTGGCCTCCAGGCCTCCAGTGCCTCCTGTTGGTCAGGGGAGAGTGTGGTTCGATTCAGATTACGTGGAGGATGCTCTGGATCTTGTTGCTGTAAATCTGAGTCTTCATGGGAGCACCAAGAACTTTGATTCAGTGGAGGTTGGAAGAGTGCTGCGTGCACTTTCCACTTGAAATGCCAGCCTGGACAGTGCGGCTAAGCACGGATTGAGGCTGGTGTGGACCTACTTGGTCATCTGGTTTGCATGGCCAGGACCAGTCTCTGGGGAGGCAGGTATCTTGACTCATTCTGTTCCCCTCCTGTGGATCTTGTCTCATTCTCCTTCTCAGGCAACAAGTCTCTGAATTGACTGTTTTTAGCCGATTAGCCATTTGGGCTTTGTGATGAAAAAGGTGAAAAAGACAAGGCTTCCACTGGTCTCCAGCAGCCTCCTAAGTGCTCAGACAGTAGCTCCCAGGGCTGCTCGGGGAGGACTCCACACAGGAGTCAAGAATTGCCAAGCTGGGACGTGACTTCAGGACGTGACTTCATGTTCCTGCCTCTGGGGAACTCTGGGAAGCCTTTCTTCTTGCACAGTGCTCTCCATGGACCTGACTCGAGCCCCTTTCCAGGGGATGCTAGGCAGCGCCCTGGGGCTCCACAGGGCAGGTTTGGGCAGTGTGCACCATGGGCATCTGACCTGGATCCTCCCTTTGACATTCAGGGCCTTGCCTGCCTCCTACAGTGGGGGGCCTGCCCATTTCTAAAGCCCCCAATTCCAACCCTTCCCAGTGTTTGCCTACACTCACTCCCTAGGGGACCTGCTGGCTTTTCTTCTGTTTGTTCCATACCTTTTGGTCTTTTGAATGAGCCCATCCTATCCATCCTTAAAGACCAGTGGCCAACCTCTCTGCCCAGCTCCTTTCAGGCTCCCCATCCTCATAGTCTTGGAGTCTCCCATCTGGGCACTGGTGTCACATGAGGCCTATGCCGCTCAGCTGGGCACCTCTTAGATTATTCGAGTCTTTTAGCCCCAGCTCCTGGTGCTGCCCCCTGCCCTCTGCCCCTGGACCCAGGCCCTAGCCACAGTTGCCTGATGTCCCGCATGTCTGCAGCTGCATACACCTGTCCCAGCCCCATGAAGCCACTTCTTCACTCCCACCATGCCCTGCAAGCCACCCACCACCTCCAGACCTCACCCATGCTCCTACCTGGCAGACGGCTCACCTGTGCTGTCGCCTTGTTTTGCCCAGTGCAGACCTGGGTCTTTCAGATGCTCTCTATATTCATTATGAATGAATGAATGCATCAATGATGGATGCAGCATTTCAGGAAGCAGTGAGGTGCCATCTAAGGAGTTCTTCCTGGTGGACAGTCTGTATCGTCCAGTTCTATGACTTGTCCTTTTGTCTCCTAGTGTCCTAACATCACAAACTTGACCCACTTGGTTTTCTCCGGATGTTTTATGTGCAGCAGGCATCTGAGGTGCTAGTTCTAGTTCCGTCTCAAAATATCCATGATGTGAAATGCCAGTGAGGTGGGGCTGCCCTCCTAATGTCTCTAATTCTGGACCCCCAGCACAGGAGGTCAGACAAGGACTGTGTGCTGAGTGGGACTTAGTGTAGGATTTTCCCTCCAGACAGCTCTGTTCTGGGCTGATGCAGGACAAATACCTCCTTTATCCCATGCACAACCGACAGGAAGGAAGTCACACTCTCTCTCTTGGAAAATAACTCTGGTCTAGAGCTCTTCCATGTTGTTGCTATAAGAGAGTATGGAGGACCCTTGGCTCATGGGTCACAGACTGTGTAGGTCAGGTGGTGGTCATGGACAGTGATCTGTGGAGTCATAGACTGGGGTCATGAGCCATGGGCAGGTAGGAGCCATGGTTGGGTGGGGGTCATGGACTAGATAGGGACCACGGACCACCTAGGGCTATGGATTGTGAGCTGCAGTGGGTGGGCATGGACTGGGGTCATGAACCATGGGCCAGCTGGGGTCATGGGCTGGGCTGGGATGTGGGCTGGGTAGGTGTGTGTGCCAGGCCTTGGGGCTGTTGCTCTGATGGGTTGCATTTGCCCTCTGGATGGCTGGCTGCCTGGCTGTGGACAGCCTGTGTGTGTGTTCTAGGGGAGGGTCTGGAGCCAGGATCCGAGCACTGCTCCATCATTACTAGCTGTGTGGTTGGGTGGTCAGCTCTCTAGCCTCTGAGTTCTGACCCTGGGGACCAGTGGCAACATGGGCAGTGTGGGGGACCCACAGCACGTGAGCTCTCTGTGAGGGGTGGCGCAGAGCTGCTGGTCAGGGTGCTCTGAGGTCAGGGACACTGGGTGCTGCCGCAGAATCCAGGCCCTCAGTATGCAGCTGGGAGAATGTGCCATTCCTGCTGCTGTGGCTGTCGGTGGGTGCTTCAATGGCCCTGTCCCATTTCAGCTCTGTGGATGTGGCCAGAGGCATCTCACCACTCATTCTGTGGAGACAGAAACTGAGGCCCAGCGAGGTGAGGTGACTCAGCTGGAGCCCAGGCTGTGAGCAGGATGGCCTCTCCCGAAACCCACTGTGCCCTCTTTCATGGACTGCAGAGGCGCCCCCGACAGTCCTCCTTCTCGGAGCCTCCCTCGTGTGAACTGGACCGTCCCCACCTGGGCTTCAGCCTCTCATCTGTGAGAGGTGGGCAGCTCCTGGTGGCCTGTCAGCTGTGGCCCCAAACAGGGTCCCCTGGACCTGTAGTATCATAGCCTGAGCCCTGGACCCACAGTTCTCCATAGCTGCGCGCAGGGCACGCAGAGGGTCATTGTGGCCTGTCTGTACAGACCCTGCGGGGCTCCGATATTTCCCGAGCTGCCCAGGACCAGGCCTGTCCTCTGCGGGGCAGAGGGGTGACGAAGGACCCAGAGTGTGAATGCCCTTCTGCTCGGTAGAGTTTGTTGGTGTGCAGATCGCACACACAGTGTGACCTGGGTGTAGACAGCACTCCCACCCCCACTGTGCAGATGTACCATCCTGGGTGAACTCCCTCAGCCCTCGGTGCCATGGTTAGGGGGCTGCATCAGGGAATGTGGAGTTCTGAGCAGGGAGACCAAGGACCACACGGAGTGGAGAGAGGACACACTGGCTGGCCATAGGGCCAGGCCCTTTGTCCAGGAATAGAGAATTTGTGTGGGGTTGGCACAGCCTTCCTTTGGGGCCAAACCCTGACAGCGGTGTGCAGAGCATAGCAGCGGGACCTGGGAACTGGGCTGTTCCAAGAACAGACTGCTGTTCTGCGTCAGGGCATCTTCTGGGGTAAATGTCACGGGATATGAAGTGGGTGAGGCAGGAGGGAGTAGAAGACTGTGTAAGGCTGCCGTGGGGTGGGCTGACCTGGCCCCTGTGACAGGACAGCTGACCACCCCAGGGTCTTTAGCAACAGGGCACACACAGGCCATCACCTTCTTCTCAGAGAGCACCCTGTGACCCTCCCTCGGGCCAGTTGCCCAGGGGAGGACAGCAGGACCTCTGCTGACCCTGCGGCCCCAGTGAGTGTGTACCATGGGAACCATAGTCCCTTTCCCAGAAAGAGTGACCTTGGGCTGGGCAGGGAGCGGGTGGATCACTCTGCAGATCTCACCATGGTGCCCCCAACCCTGTGTTCTCAATGTTTGCTGCCAAGTCATTGTCTGCAGGGTTTGTGGACCCAGAGCACTCAGCACCCAGGGGGGCCTTTGACAATGTCCAGACACCATTCTGGTTATGACAGCTGGGGTCAGAGGGTTGGGAGATGGGATGCTGCCCCTGTGCCCTGATGCCCACCACATGACACATACCCCAACCCAGCAGCTGAGCTTGAAGAAGCTCTCCAGTGTCCCTCACAGCACTGCCACCCCAGCCTATTTGTCCCTGATCCCCTAAAGCCATTTTTCCTGGCAGGTGACTCCCACATGTGTTCTCAGCGCCGGCCTGTTGGGTTTGCTCGTGCACTTTGAGCCAGTGATGCCAAGTGTCTGGATCTTCCCTGAGCTCTCTGGCTCTGCCCAGACAGCACAAGGCACTTCTTTGTGATGTCCCTCTCCATGCTGGCTCCCCAGGGCCACCTCAGCCTCACAGCAGTCTTCTGGAGGCCCCTGGAAAGAGGAGGAACTCAGGGAAGAAGGCTGGGACTCCTGCTCCCACTCTACTCAGAGGTCTGTGCATCCAGCCCAGTGACCATCCTGCTGTAGACGGCTGTGGTCGCCCCTGAATGTTTGCCAACCCCTCACACTTCTCAGTTTTCCCAGCCCTTCCCCATCCAGCAGCACACCTGATTCCAGGTGCAGTAGCGTGGGGTCCAGCTCTGGGGTGAGAGCTATCAGTCCGGGTGCTTTCCAAGTGCTACTTTCTGCGATTCTTCTGAGTTTTAGTATTTATATTAATATAATATTATAATCTATAATGTGATGCAATAATGATTTAATATTTCTTCCTCCATAAAAGGAGCTGCATGTGGGTGAGGGCAGTTGAATGTGCTCCTTTCGATGGTGGTCGTACCAGCCCCAATGCTCCCCCAGGCCGCATGAGCCTCTCCCGTCCAGCCTGCAAGGAGTGAGCGGCCCAAGTGCGGTGGGAAGGCCACAGCTCTCCCAGCCTCATCCTGGGGGCTGTTGCCCACCACACTGCCAGTTGGGCCTGGAACCCAGCCTCTGCTGTGCTGTTGCTTCACCCAGAACACCTTCTTCTTATCTGCTCCTTGGGACCCAGAGCTCAATTCAAATGTCGCCTCTTCTGTGGTGCACTCCCAAGTCACACCATCCTGATAGCCTATGGCTGAATCACTGTGGCCCATTTCTGAGCTTGCTCCCCTCAGAACTCAGGGCTTGGCTGGCACTCTGTTTGGTCATTGGCATGTCTGCTCTCAGCTCTGTCTCTAAATGTCTCAGGGGCATCTGGTCTCTTCCCCACCCTGTCCAAGATGATGCTCCCCATGCAGTGCCCAGGGCTGACTGCCCTTGGAATTCATGACTGGGGAGTCGCCTACAGCCTACCAGGGCATGGCTCCACATTTGTTAACTAACTGCCATGTGTCAAGGACAGTGTTAGGTCCAGGTGTCAGGGATTACAATAGATACCGGACTGAGCCTAGAGGGCGTAGGGGATGAATGGTCACCTTGTCCTTGAAGGACAGCCTCTCTATTTGACCAGGAGACCCAACCCTCTGCCTGCTCAGTGAGGTTGCTGTGGCCTCAGGCCCTGGGTGCCACCCAGGGGCAGACACGGGACATGAACACAAACGCATGCACGCATGTCTGGGCTCCACCCACAATGCTTCTGACCCTTTGGCCCTGAGGCAGGGCCCCATCCCTGTTAAGCATCCATGTGAACTCGCAGGGCTCCTTCTGGGGCCCTGCCCAGTGGGTGATGCACAGGACGGCAGGGCAGACCTGCTTGGGGGACAAGGGCAGCAGCTCTGTCACTTTCTCAGAACCCTCACTTGGTCTGGTGGGCCACTTCGATTTCTGATCTAGACCAAACATGTTTTCTTAGATTTTCCCCCAAGTTGGGTTAGTCTTGAGGCTTGATAGAAGCCTTGACCTCTCCTGACTCTGCTTCTTCTTTCATAAAGGTGTTTGGGCTGGAAGTGAGAGCTCATCCTCTGGACCCAGCTGGATCTTTTGGGATCTGCAGCTATGACACAGGGTCCTAGGGAATCCATGCTAGATGACGAACCCTGGACCTCAGAGAGGCTGGCGGGAGAGTCCCCCAATATCCCGCACCCATGGTTGCAGGGTGGGGTCCCTTTCTAACCATATGACAGCTAATTAAATGCCTTCATGTCCTGGTTTCTGCTGGGTCCTTACTTCAGAGCATAGATAGGGGATTAAAGGAAGAAAACGCAAACTTTTCTTAGCACAATCCTGCCCTCTAGGCAGGACAGTCCATTTTTGTGATTAGAATCTAGTTTTACTAAAACCACCTGTCCTGTTATCCCACAAGCTTCCTCAGAAGGGGGAGAGTGTCCTCTGCCCACCCCAGGAGGACCTCCTGGGTCTGCCTTTACATGTAAATGTCTCAGGGAACCAGTGGGACACTTTTGCTTCGGAAATAAATCCTTTGGTAAAACCCCAGGATCATCACATCACCTCAGCTTCTTTGCTTTGTGTTTGGTGAGCTTGGCTCATTCACCAGCTGGGTTTTCTTGGAGTGAAGACCCAGGCCTGTGAGTGCTAAGCCCCCTCCCCAGCACCTGTAGCAGTGGTCCACAGTCATAGGAGAGAGGTGTTTTGTTCTGTGTTTGGTTTTAAAAGCCAGTTATTCTTATTGTTAATGCGACTTCTAGATGTTGTCTCTGCTGATGTTTTTGGAAGCTGGTGCCTGGCCATGGTCATGGGGTCACCAGACCCTCTTGTCCCTCAGAAATCCTGCTTGAGGGGGTCTGCAGCAGAAGCCCCACATGCTGCCTCTGAGGAGGGCTCCCGAGGGCCCGGCTGACCCTCCACGTGGCCGTGGAACAAGCAGGACCCCCAAGAATTCAGGGGATACTGCAGGATGATCAGTTATTTATGATTGGGGGTTCCAGTGGTCATGCCCTGAAGTCTGCTTAGAGTTTGGGGTGCCACCTTCCCTGGCATCTCATGGTAGCGGTACCTTCTCCCTGGAGCATAGCTGACCCTGCTCTGAGCCCCACACACAGAATTTTGGCTCCAAATGTCTCCCTGGGCCACCATGTCCAATTTCCCAGACTGCACAGGGCATTCTGCTCTGCTCATAATTCTTCATGTCCTGGCTGAGCACTCCAAGAATGGACTCTTACAGCTGCACTAAATTGAATTCACATGCACAGGGCCAATTAGGGGTGTACAGAGCATTTCCTATGCATTATCTTATCTAATTTGTCTTGACTGCAGGAGGTGACAGAGAGGAGGAGGTTATTCCCATTTTGAAGATGTGGAGACCAATCACTGAGGCAGTTCACTTGTTCAGGGCACGGAGTAGACAGGGGGACTTGGGCCTGGGCACCTGTCCCTGAAACCCTGTGGGTACTGCCATCTCATAGTCTCTGTGGATCTGGGTTTCCAGGGGAAAGAGCCTGGAGTGCCAGCTCTAGGGGCCCCTCCTTCCCCTAGGACTCCAGCTCATTCTCTGGACCTCAGAGGCTCTATCAGGAAAGAGGGGATAATGCTTTGTACTTATTCTGCAGAGAAAATCCTCCTCTCTCATTGAGAAAATAGTTGTGTGACCATAAGGAGTCCCCCCTCCCCACCTCCCCAGTGGGCACCTCCCTCTGCTCACTCCAGAAGGAGCCAGACTCCCAGGGGGTTGGAGCCGCCTCCCCTAACCCCCTGTTCATCTTGATTCATCAGAGAATTGAACACAACCCACATTTCTAGACAAAACAGAAAAAACACAAATTGTTACCAGGCATTTTCAGGTGGCTATGTTTGGTGTCATGTGAGAATGTATTTGCATTTGGATGTTGAGATAAAATATTGTGTTTTCTCCAAATGCTTGGCCATCTGTGGGCACAGCTTTCCACTCTCCTGGCTGCTGGTGTCCCTGATGTGGGCGTCTGGGTTCTTGCTCATTAGAACTAACTTCATACAAGGCCACACCTCACGCGAACGGGCTCCCTGAGCTGCTCCCAGCTACACTCAACTCCTCTTGGTTGGTCCCTGTGTGTGTGTCATTTTGTAAGTCAGAACTCTTCTGGATCAGGTGTTTTTCACTTATTTCTGAGTAGAATATTTCTAGTAATATGGAACTGGGATTTCACATTGCCTTTTCCTGTCCCAGATGCCAAAAAGATGATATCACATTGGTCATTTGGGGGTCCCCATTCATGGGCTGGGTCTGGGGCCTGGGCTCTTCTCTTTCAAGAGGCCAGCCCACCTCCCATAGTGGGCACCTGACCATATGTGTTGGCCAGAGTGATTAATGTCACCTTTCCTCTCTCCTTGTTATTCCCCATCCGTCTCTGTAACTGACCAGGCAGGGAACCCTGACCTCAGGCAACAGCCAGCCAGCAGACCTGTGTCTGCAGCCTCCCATTTGGGGGTGTGGTTAGCATCTACCTGCTCAGGTGCCCTGTGTGGCACCCTGCCTGTCACAGGAGTACAGGGAAAATTCCCTGGGCTCTGTCCTCCACCCTCCTGTGCCCTCAGCTTCCACTTACTGCCTGTTCCAGCCCTGAGTTACTCCTGGAGAGACCCAGAGGTTCTTCTCTCATTCCCTTTTCTTCCCCATCACATGACCCTCTTTGGTGACAGGCTGGTGGCTGATCTGGATATCTGATGAGTGGAGGCTAGGTCAGCTGGCAGTCTTCGTCCAGCCCCCCAGCATTTCACAGTGAGGTGCCCAGCACAGTGAAGGCCCTGTCGGGCCCATTAGGTGGACAGGGAGAGCCCTGTGCCATTCCTGGCTTTGGGGACAGCAGGAGAGGGCCTCGAATTCCATGCGGGCGTCACTCTCACCACCTGGGACGAGGGGAGACAAAGACCCATGGTTCCATTTTCCCGGCAGAGGGTAGACATTAGACTGAGAAGCCCTGAACTGAGCCTCCGTGAAGGTGCCAATAAACCAGGACGTTGAGGTGTCCCCTCTTCCACATCTGGCCAGAGGAACCAAGGTGCTCTAAAGTTGCGCCTTTCTTGCCTGCTCTCCTAAACAGCTTCACTGCAGGCGTATGTGTTTTCACTGTGCCGTATGTTCACATCTGGCCTTTAGAAAGTGCTTTTCAGGGAAACAGTGTGGTCTACTCACCGGAGCGAGGCGCAGAGCAGAGCACCCCACCTTCTTCCTCCAGTGGTCGCGGAGGGTTCTGGAAGTCGCCCTCCCTGTGCACATGCACACCTGGTGCCAGGCTTCCCCATGGAGTCACAGGGTGGGGGTGGTGGGCGGTGGGTGCGGTCAGACCCTCTGTTGGCCCCAGTCCCTGTGGGAGCCTCCCCTCCCTTGGGATAGGTTCTCCCATTGGACTTTGTTAGTGAGGGTGTTTTTGTGAGAGGACACGAGTTCTAGCACTGCTGGCGTCCTGCCATAGGATGAGAAATGACGACCATGATCCAGAGTCATCTGGTAGAATTTCCATGAAGGAAATAATGAAATTAATGCAGAGGATTTGGCTAGAAATCCTCTGGCTTCAACTTTGGGGGCCTGGAAAAATCTAGGACTCAGACAGGAAAATGGCATCATGCAGGTTGACCTGAGAAGGTGGTGCTCCTGTACAGTGGCACAGATGAGGACACTGAAGCTGGGAGTGGCACTGCCCAGCATCTGATGGCTGAGGGCTGGGCAGGGTGACTGGGACCCCAGCACAGGGGTCAGGCCCCCCTCTAGGCTGCTGCTCCGCACAAAAGTGGCCATTCCGCCTTCTCCACATCCTCTGGTTTCCTTTCTGGCTTTTCTCGTGTTCCTGCTTTGTGACAAGGAATGCGTTTCGGGGAACCACAGCTCTGGGGATGCCTGAGGTTGCAGTGTCAGAACATCAGACTAGCTGGGAGGTGGTCGCTGCACAGGCTGATCCGTGAGAATCTCAGCCATTCGTCATATTACTCGGACCACATATGGTTTCAGCAATAAACTCTGCATGTCTGTTCATCCGGGAAAAGAAGAAGGGTGCTGCGCTGGGCTGGCCTGCTCCCTGCAGCCTGGCAGGCTGCTCCACGGAGGCTCTGGTTCAGTCGGCCTTGGGCCTGCCCGGTACCCTGTGTGAGACCCCGTGGAGCTGCCCCCGGAAAATGTGTGCAAGTGTTAAAAGGAGACACCCGGAGATGGTAATGACAATGTTCTGTTCTCTTTATGCTGTTTTCTTTGCATGCTTGTTAAAACGTGGGGCCAGAGTGTCTGAGTGCACCTAACAAGTCCCTTCTAATCAGTCCTGGAATGTTCTGTCAGGCACAAGAAAAATGCTTAGCTCGAACAAAGCTGCGTTTTCCCCCCAAGAAACACATTTGTTTAAAGATTGGCCTGTCAATTTGTGAATCAACATTTCGGCTTTTTGCTCAGACACCATGCTTGTGCTGCTCTTCCGCCAAGAAGCGGGAATAATACAAAGCTGCTATTTGTTGTTGGAAGGAAGTAAACTTCATCAGGTCGACTTAGATGTGTGTTTCAAATGTCACTCAGTACTGCTTTCTTGTAATGAAACGCTGCATACAGATTTCTTCCTGAGGCTCAGGGGGATTAGACCCAGTAAAAGAAGAATTCAGTCTTCCTTGCTGTGGCGCATCAGAGTGAGAAGTTTAAAATCCACAATTTATTCAAATATTGATATTTCTACTTGTCAGAAGAGGGGCCTTGAAATTTCCACTGAGCGCTGTTGTCAGAAGAATTGCAAGAAATGTGTCAGATAATTCATAAACGGAGTTCACTACTGTGAAATCAGTTGGGAACAGGGAAAAATATATTCTTGTCGATGTAGAATAGGGGCAATATAACAGAAAATAGCACTCACTTTTCCATCATGTCAAGCAAATGCTCAATTTGGGCCAGGTATTTTTTAAACAGCCTGCTGCTTCTAGAGAAGACTAGAATGCGTGAAAAATGTTTTGAGTTCTGCTTTGTAGACAAGAGATCTGTTTGTTGTTCTTTCCCCTCTGAGACCCCTAGTTCCCATTCAGCAGGAGCCAATCGGAGAGCTGCTGCGGGCAGGGGCAGCCTGCATATGGTTTGCATTAAGGCCCTAAAAAGCTGTGAAGGGCCCGGCAATGCCATGAAGGGAAGGGCCCGTGTGAATTCCAAACAGTCACTAGCAGAAACAGGGCTTCAGAAGCTTCCTGAGTCCCTTCCCAGGGCCTGGCCTGTGTTTCCTTCCATGTGGGACTGCAGATTGGAGAGTGCTCTTCCACACGCAGGAGAAAGCTGGCATAGTTGAAATTCTTGGTGCACAAGGACTGTCCCGTTTGTCCTTTGTGGGGGCTCTCTAAGCTGTGCACCCATTCCTCCTGTGGGGCCAGGTCGGACCCCCTTTCTCTGGCATCCCTTCTCCATGGGGGAGTCGTGGCGCACAGGCAGATATGTGCACGCAGATGCTGTGAGTACGCCTCCTGCCCACGCAGCCTGGGATCACGGGGACGGAAGTTCTGCACAGGCAGTGAGCACATGGCCTCTGGAGGCTCTAGTGAAAGACCTGTGCCAGCTCAGTGTTTCCTCATTGCAAACCTCCCTTTAACCATCAGCATTGTCGAGTGTGCATGATGCAGTGTCTGCAGGCCCCCTGGTCCCGGGGCTGTAGGAACCTATGGTCCCCATGTCCATGTGCACGCTCCTTCCTTCCATCTTTCATGGCAGCACGTTGGTATACATGGTTCTGAATACCAGCTTGCTAACTGTCCCTGCTCTTATGTGAACCTGAGAGAGCCTTACAACCCTCCATGAAGGTTGGACCACTGGTGGAGACTGGGCCTTTTTCTGGAGGACCGGATGATACTATTCCAGCCTCCAGGGCCTGGGTGAACATGGGGGTTTTGAAGGGAGATATGGACAGAAGAGGATAGGGATTGGAGAGTTGATAGGGGAAGATAATGAGGACAAGAAGGAGTGGGAGAAGGGTCCAGGGTGGGTCTGGAGGGAAAGAGTAGTTGAATAAAATGAGGACAATGCTCTAAGCCACATGCAGGGTGGTGCTCTGTAGTGGAATGGAGTGGGGGTACTTTTGTTAAGCCTGCTGAGCTTGGAGGGGACAGGGGAGTGTCCCTCTCACTGCATCTAGTGGTCAGGTGCATGTCTCCTGCTCTTGGAACTGGAGGCTGAGCACCTGGTGGTGTGGGGGTCCAACCACTCTGTTATTTACAGGATGTGTCCTTGCCCTTGGGAGCTCAGGATGGGAGCGATCTTGCAGGTGTGGGGAATTTGGAGGGACAGTGGAAAAAGCAGTTCCTGAGGTGCATTAGCACTGGAGCTGGGTCCCAGGTCTCCAGACTGTCCTGTCATGACCTTGAGTGGCCAGGGCTGTGGACAGTCTGCTGCCAAGCAGAAGGTCGAGGGCCCAGAACACTTCTAGGGATATTCTCAATGTGGACTCAGTGGACTGACGTCTCATATCTGGGGTCCCTTTGTCACTTCAGTTGGTGGGGAACAGGGCATGTAGGGTGAGCAGTTAGTACACGTGTTAGTTTTGAAGAGAAAGGTAGAGCCTTGAATGGAGGCAGTAGGATTATTTTCACTGAGACTTGGTGTTGAGCTGACAAATTGGTGGTGGGGGCAGACTCCACAGGTTCTCCCAGTCCAGATTTTAGGATGGTGTGTGTAGTTATTTCTGACTTGGCTTATGAGAATACGAATGTGTGTGCACGTTTATGTATGCATGCACTTATTCGTGAATGTTTATTTTTTTAGTTTATGTTTACTCAGTAAGTAGGTTATGGGGCCAGGAAAGGAGAAGAGCCATCTCTTTTATTAGAATGGGTGCTTCTGGGCCCTGCATGGGCCTTTGGGACTTGAGTCTATGCTGAAGGGAACCATAGCATGTCACCTCTTAGAGTGGGACCCCAGCCTTATCTGTGGGTTCTTACCTGCAAGCAGAAACCTGGGGTCTCTGCCCTTGCAGCCCCTGGCCCAGAGGCCTGGGTGGACCCCAGCCTGGGCAGGCGCGCGGGCTTGTTAGCACTGCCTGCTGTCGGCCTCCACGCCTGCCTGCGGCCTCCACGCCTGCCTGGGCGGCCGCTCTGCACGCTTGCTGACTGTCTGCTGGGTGTCGGCGGATCTGTCATCGGCGCCGAGCAGAGCCTGAGCCTGACAGTGAGGAGGTAAAAGCTCCCTGCCTGAATCCCCCATTAACTTTGTGAGGCGTATTGATTTCTTGTAAAAATAATGATATTGACAGGCCTTCCAGGAGTAATTGTTTCCAGAGCGTGGAGGTCAGCGTGGCACGGGAAGGGTTGGGAGCGAGGCTCTCACAGGCTGTGTGAGCCCCTGGTGGGCGCCGCTGTTCCAGTGGGACCCCTACAAGGACGCGGCTGCCCCTGGACACTGAGTCCCTGGCAGGGTCTGTGGCAGCCTAGGGGTGACCAGACAAACGGGGGCCAGTGGGTGACCGGTTTGCATGGCTGCTCTGCTGCCATCCTCACCGAGTCAGACTCGGTCTTTAGAGTGTAAGAGTTGCTCTTGGGCTGAGGTTTAAGCCTTGGCTGCTGTTCCGGAGGTGGCTGACCAGGCCAGGGACTTGAGTGCCAGGTCCTCTCACCAGGAGCCAGGGTGACATCCATGTGCCCTGTCCAGAGGCTCTGGTTCCTGGTGGTGGTGGTGGGGCGCTTTCTTTGAGAGCACAAGGGAAATGGAGAGACTCTTGGGAATGCAAGAGCAGCTGGAGGCTCCTTGAGAGGTGGCGATCAAAGCTGCTTCAGATGGTCAGTGCTTTCCGCAAACTGAGGGTGTCCAGGCTGCCTGGGTTTGGTGAGAGACTGGAGGTCCCCTGGCCACGGATACAGGATGATCTCTGTTTCAAGACAACTGATCGCCCAGTGTCCAGCCTTCAGTCCAGGGCAGCTGAGTGGGGGCGCACCGAGTTCCAGCTGGTGGCTCGTCTCAGTCCTAGAAAAGTCGAAGGCTCAAAGAGCTGCCCTCGAGGAAAAGTAATCCCAGCTCATTCACTGTCAAGTCCCAAGTGCCAGCAAAGGCATAGCTTTGTCTCTCATCGAGAGGCCCCTGGCAGTTTGTACTTAAAATCGGAGTGGCCAGGTCATGTCCATGTTCTTAACTTGACCTAAATTTTGCTTATTAAAAAGATGCCTTAAGAAGCAGAAGTCATGTACGTATTGTCTTAGGGACTGGTCACATTGTACTGACAGCAAGCATCTCAGAGGGTTGGTGGCACTGTGCCTCCTTGAGACATCCCAGGGCAGCAGTGTGAGAGAGGCAGGGCAGAGCTCATAGCAGCCACATGTGCTCTGGCCGCCCCGTGTCCTTCCCCAAAGGAGGAACATCTCATCAATGAATGAAGGAATTGCAGGATGGGGTGCCTCCTGGCCAGGCCAGGGCTTTGTCTGAGCTTCTTGGGAGCCATTGGTTGGTGCTGCCCAAGGGGGTACCCTACCTGGCATACCATCCTGTCTGGGTTGAGCCCTCCCAGTGCTACTTAGGATGAGATTTGTGTGCGCCCTAATCTGATAATGTCGCCCGGGACAGCCCATGTGGCTCTATTGGGAAATAGTGTCCAGGCTATAGCAACATCTAATGGGTATTAGGTGCAAACTAGCTGTGAAGTGTTAAATATTTACATGTGGAATGCCAATAGTAATTGTCCACTTTATCTGAGCTAGCCTAGGGAAATGTCTTATTTGTTTCCATGTTACTTCAATAAACAGAAGCTGGAAAATCCTCCCTCTATTTCTTGGGGGCTTAGAATTAATAAAGCCAGGCGGTATAAAATATGTGCTTTGGGTTTTTGAATGATCACTTCTGCACCAGGTCATATAATATGGCTTTAACTCCATGTGGCCTGTCTATTAAGCAAGACAGGATGAGCCTCACAAATAATAAAAAATATTTATGCTTTTCTTAGTGATACTAACAAGGTAACATATCAGAGGAGAAATGGCAGGAGAAGAATAAGGTAACTGTGTCTTATGAATTCACGGCTCAGTGGGGTCCCGGCCGACTCCCATAAACACCCTAGGATTCTCTGCTCGGTACCGCTATTATTCCACAAATTGTATTTTTTTGCTTTTTGTTTGTGAAATCTGAAGTGTCATGAATGCCTCTGTCTCATCTATATTTGATAGTTAATATTAGTCTCAACCAGGAAAGTGCACTTTACATGTGACAACATACGATTACCTGAGAGTGTTATTGCAAAGGAAAAAATCAATACCAATTTATAATTCACGATCGCAGTCTATCAGTTTTTATGGCTCTCTATCCAGACTCATTAATTTTTTATTATGATTGACTGAAACTGAAAGATTTTTAACATGTTTCGCTGTTATTTATTCAACCTTAATAATTAAATAAACCTTAATTGGCTGTATTTCGAGGCATCTTGGCGCTGTGGCCAGGCAGGGTTGGGGTGACCATCCATTATTAATGTGGCGCACCTCACATTTTTTTCTGAGGCGGCCCGCAGAGGGGATCTGCCACCTACCGTCACCCGAGCGAGAGAAATAGATTTTGTCGTCACCTAATCAAATTCTGTTTAAAAGGAGACCATTTGTTTTAATTCAGAATATGAATTATCAATAGCACCGAGAGAAGCGTGATAAAATATTCCGGGAGCGCTGTGAGTCGGTACCATGTACCTGGGCAACTTTGATCAGTGGCTAATATCTTGATTAATGAGGCCAAGGGGCCTGGCGCAGGGAGCAGAAATGGGGACAGCCCGGCAGAGGGCCGCCTGATTGGTGGTTACCAGGTCCCTTTGAAAGGTGATTGACAGATGGAAAATTGCACTTTCAAATTTCATCCGTATTCATTTCAGCTGTTCTTCTCCATGTCAACTGCTCCCTCTCTGGCAGGCCACGGCCGTATGCATTAGCTGTTTCCACAGCGAGAAAAGAAGGAAGACAATCCCATATCTGAGCGCTCTGAAGGAAAATCAATCATGTCATAAGTGAGAAGTATGGATAAGTTTGAACTGTGGCAACTTTCATCATTTCATTTCTGGCCACGCTGGTGGGTTTTTGAGTGGACAGGGGCCGCGCAGAAGCAACCCCAGCTGGAGGGAGAGAATAAGGAGTATAATAGAGTTGGGTGAAAAAGGAAAACAAAATTTTTTTTCCTGGTATTTGTCAAGGAAGTTTCTCGTAGTATTGCACAGAAGGAACATCAAACCCTAAGATTATATACACTGGACATTTTGACAGAAGTGAAAAAAACACTTCTATTGACTATGACAGGATCTACCAACCTTCTCAATCAAACAATCGAGTCTCTGTCTGATGTTTTTTAAAATTTTTGTTTTCGCTGGACTCTTCTCACAGGTGCAGTGGATTGAAGGCTGTTTCCAGGAGGGGGCTTTTGTTAAGGCCACTTCAGAACTTCAAGGGGCTTCCTCTAGCCTCTAGGCGCCCCTCCCCAGGCTCTGTGGGGAGCCTGCCGGCACCCTGGGGAGGACCCAGTGCTCCCCAGGGACGGGTAAAGGGGGTGCCCGCCCAGGGCGTGGAAGGATGCAGCAGTAGGTCGGCTGTGTGTGTAGTCCTGAGCGGGTTTCCTTTTATATTGGAAACACCGTGAAAACTGTGGGAGACGAACATGTTGCAATTTCACAATCTTGTGCTTAATATTATTGAAAGAGAGCTCTTCTTGGCAGTAATAAATTTAACACAAAAATCAAATACAAAACAAATTTATTCTTCCCGAGCCGATGCCCCAGTCATTTCTTTCTTGTCTTGCATTAAGCTTTAAAATCAACTGTCACTCCCTATCGATTGCATCTGAATTGTTATCTATATTTCTCAAAAGCGCTCTTGACAGTTAATACAGTGTAAATTATAATCTGGGGAAATGCCGCTTGTGTTCGCCAGCAAATTGCTTAGATTCTGAGTAAAGCTGCTTTTATTCACCACCCTTTTCTTGTGGCCATCTATTTTAGCAGGGATCATTCGGGCCAAATTATTCTAAATTTACCCTCAGCTAGTATGTAAATCATATCGTGGAAATCACTTTTGGAATCACTCTGGGGTGGGAAGCAGCACTGGAGTGTCTGAGTTTGGCATTAATGAAACAAATACTACCTCGGGGGCCTGGTCCGCAGGGTGGCTGGCGGTGCTCCCCGGGCTTCCAGAGGGAGTTTCCTGCCTGTGGTGTAGACCAGTCCAGTTCCATGGGTTTCTTGGAGAAACCAAGGTCCTGGTTTCCATTGAACTGTGTGGTCCCCAGGGATAGCAGGGACAGTGGCCACTATCCACAGGACTCCCCTCATCCTCGATTCCTCATGGCAGGGTGAGACCCGGTCCCAGGTGGTTCCACTGAGAGCCAGATCACCCTCTTGATCAGGGTCAATGGGATGTGGAGCACAAGCCGTGTAGATCATCTAATCCAGTAGCCATGTTAACAAAGTAAATAAAGCAAGACAAGTAAAATCATTTCAGCATTTTTCATTTAACTAAATGGAGCCAAAAGGTTATCATTTCAATATGTAGTCAATATAACAAATTGTTGGGATAATCACAGTGTCTTCTTTGCTGAGTTTTGAAACCTGAGACTCACTGGACACTTTCACATGTACGCGGGTCGGCCATGTTTCTCGTGCTCAGTGCCATGTGTGGTGCGACCACCAGTTTGGACGGCGTGCTCCAGGGTCCTGCAGTGGCCTTCTGGTTGTCATCAGGCAGTGACAGAGCATGCATCCAACCCCAGACTGACTGAAGGCCAAGGGTGGGGAGCAGTTGAGGGTGGGACCCTTCGGGACACCTCACCCCAGAGGGTACAGCCCTGCAGGGAATGAAGTTGCCCTGGGGTGGTACACACTGCCACTCTGTCCCCTTACATGGTGGCGGGATCTCCATCTGTGGACCTGTTTGGTCTTACCTCAGAAGGGTTTCGTTATTATACTTGTAGCTGTGCCTTTCCTCGATGAAAGTTTGACAATTGCAGCAGGAAGAGATATTTAAGGAGTCCCTTCCATTCCTTTAGGAATAACAAATTGTACGTTTATTTATTCTTTCAGGAAATATTTATTGAAGATCTATTGGTGTAAGGAAAAATGGGTAAAATATTGTTTCTGATCTAAAGGATGGGTGGGTAGGTATAGATATCTATATGTAGAGATGTAAGTAGATCCATTTGATATCTTGTATCTATATCTGTCTATAAATATTTATATTTACATCTATCCATCTCTGTCTCTGTCACTTTTATATCCTTTAGTGTGTTTGGCAGGAGGTGGGAAGATAAACACAGGAGATAAAGTATGAGGGAGAGAATTCTGGGGATAACCTGCAGAAATGCGAGTACCCTGGGGGTTCGGGGGACATGGGAAATAAAGATGGAGGCCCTGTGTACCCCTAGAGATAAGTTTGGGAAGGCAAGAATTCCAACGTAAGAAAGAAGTAAAAGATAATGTTCCCTCAGTCAACCAAGGGATATGTCACAAGGTGGGTCATCCCCTCTTCCAGGAACAGCAGTGACTTCCCTGGAGGAGTCCTTTGGAGTCGTATACCGGGTTTGGGGGACATGAAGAGCAGAGAGGAAGGTCGGTATCTTGGCTGGGTGGTCAGCTCACTTCTTTGCCTCTGTTTCTCAAGTTTTGATTGAACTCCGTCTGAGAGGCCTCTCTCACTAACCTTTCATCTCTGAGGTCTTCCAGCTACCCAAGGGCCCCTACCCGCTGCCCCCATGACAGCCGCAAAGTAGCTCTCAGCACATGGAGAGGATGAGGACTTCACCCTTACCAAATATCAGATCCTGCCCCAGGTCCAATGTATGTTCCCTCTACTGCTTTTGTGTCCAACTCAAGAACTATGAGCAAATGATCCAAATAAACACTTTTAGGACAAGGCACTGGAATCTTAGGAAACATCTCCCATAGAGTACTCAGTACTTGACAGTGTGACCACGTTTAAATGGGATTTTGTCTGCACTTTGTGGGGATGGGCCTGTCCCCATCAGGTGGAATCACATGCGGTTTCCAGTCCTCACCCATGCCTGTGGACTGGAACTTTAGTCGATGCTGAGAACTGAGGTGTCAAGGGAAGGGTAATCACCCTCCACGACTTTCGTCAAACTCTTGACTTGTTTGCATCTCTATTGGTTGTTTGCTTCTGTGGCTCTTCAGCCCATGGGAGATAATGGTGATGAGTTAGTTCATGAAGCATCACGCACAAGTTTTAGATATTCCCGGGTCCCACTCTCTTGGACGGGGATTGCGTCTGCAGGGCCTTGTTAAGCCCGACTGCTGGGCTGGCGGAACCCGTGCGGAAGGCCCTGCCCAGCACCTCGCCCCACACTGGTTCTTGCGCAAGCCCTGTGTGTCTTGTATTGTTTTAATGCATTGCTGACCCCAGGTCTCTTGTTACGGGAGTTCTTGTCAGACAGTTGGTTACACCCTCATAAAGACTCCTACAAAAACGCTGTAACAGGCTAACAGTTGTTGCTCAATATACTAAGTGTAAGTGTCACCAGGTAAGACTGGACCGAGGCAGGGAGGGTAAAGGTAGTTATTGAAAAATATGCAGCATGGGGCCTCCCTGTCGGGCTGCCTGTTTCGGGCCTTTCCGCAGCCCTGGGTTCCATGATGAACATCGTGTTGGCCGTTACAACCTCATTATAAACGGGCCTGTACAGATGTACCTCCCCATGCAGTACATCATGCTTCAGTGGCCACCGGCCACGTGAGGGAGACCGAGTGCCCCGCTCCCCAAGTCACAGCAGCCCGGGAAACAATTAACGCCAGTTCGATGAAAGCCTCCGCGGGCCCAACGGTTAGCATGCCTTGGAGTTGGGTTGACCATTTAACCGCTAAGCTGGAGAAAGTAGGTGAGGTGTGGAACCAAGTAGCAAAGGAATTCTCCGGAAATTCCTGATGTTTGCCTCAACTAACTGGTCGTAGGGGACAACTAACTGGATGAATCCTTGCAGGGGACGGAGGAGGACACCAGATCAACTAAACATACTCTTAGTTTCCCCTGAACTTTCTCAGGGGGAGAAGTTAACAGGTTGCTTCCTTGTGGATATTATTGTTAAGTAATAGGTAGGGATTCCAGAGAAAGTGCTTCAGCCAATATGGAGAGAGTTTGCATTTCCCAGGGTTGTGCAAGTAGGAGGTGAAGAGACAATGTGAGAGTGTTTGTACCTGGGAAGCTGCGGATTCCAGCAGAGTGTGATTTTCTATCTGGCCACACTGGTTGGGGATCTGCATTTGGGTGTGAGCTCTGCTGTCAGTCAGGGGTCCCCAACTGTGCCCTGCAGCCCTCGCCGGGAGGCCCACCCCAACTCATTAAACCAGAGCAAACTGTACCGAGGGCGCCGCTGTGTGATTTTAATATTTGGTGCATGTGACAGGATCATTTTAGTGATTTGCAGGATTTATCTCCTCTTAAAAGTACTGCCTAAGGCTACTCTAATTGGTAGGAAAGCAAATTCCCTCTTCTCCGCCTGTCAGTCTTTGTTTTATTTACTGAGAACTGCCGAAACCTATTTACACAATAATGAGGATAAATCACCGGGATGCTTTCAACACAAAGAGAAATGTGGCGCGAGTTGAAAGCTGTACAATTAAAACAAAATTCCAGATATTCCTGAAGTGGTGTGTGCAGTTAGGGAGAGCAAAATAAAATTAAGACAAATGGTAGGATTGTACCCTGGACCAGCGCAGGAAGCTAATCAGGATCAGAATTCTAGAGATATTTTATGATGGGCAATTTCACTTGAAATGGCAATGAAGTAAATGCCTGTGAGTTACCATCAATATTTGTAATAAAAATAAACAATCATGCATTCCTCTAGCCTGCAAATAGACAGGGTAAGTTTAGGCGTCATAATTATGACATTGCCAGAGTGGTGGTAAGTCATGTAAAAATGTCAGCCGCGCGTGTGCAGGCTTTGGCTCATTCCCAGCAAACAGGGCCACAGCCACTTGGATGAGACACTCCAAATGTACTTGACTGTATGACCTGGAAGGACCCACTTATTTAGATGTCAAGAGCCTCCTACATTTGAGAATGGTTCTTTCAGTGGGGCAGGCCACAAAGAAACTCATCAACCAAAAGAATGAAACACTGATTCTGTCCTTGAACTGGGCTCCCATGGATGTTGGGTGACTTGTGTGCTCAAAAGCTCCCAAACCCTTGAACTTGGCCCTCATGGTGTGGGGCGAGGCACATTCTCGGTGACTTCAGGATCCCCAGGATCCTACTGGACCTCCATCTGAGGTGGTCACAGGTGTGGCCTCAGTCCGACTTGGAGGTGGTCCTCCCATGGAAATCCAGCCAGGAGGTTGCCCGTGGATGATGGAAGCATATCTTGTGAATCAAGGAAGTTTGTGAGCTGATTTTTAGGAACCATCAAGAGCAGGAAACGTGGAGTAAGTCACATAACAACCCACCTCAAAACGTTCTCAGAGGTAAAGCCCAACACAGGACAGTCAATTATGTGACTATTCAGGATTTCTGAGTTTCTAGTGAAAGGGATTTGAGTTAAACTTTTTAAAAGTGGTAAGAACTTTAGGCCCTTTGGTACCAGGTAATGGGTCCAGGAGGAAGAGGGTGGGGGCCCAGACTGGCCGTTTCTCCCCTTGGCCTAACCCTGCTTCAGCTTCCACCTCCTCAGGACCTGGACCAGATATCCCTGCGAACCTCTGTGTTTGGACCATCGAGGTATCTGTGCTCCAGTGTCTTTCTTCTTCCCCTCTCCCACCGCGTTTCTCCTCCCTGCCCCGGAGCTCCCACCCCTCAAATCAGTGCCCTGCTCTTGGCTAACACAACCACCGGCATTTCTCTCTGCATCCTGACAGCTTGGGTGATAGCTGCTCAGTTATCCTGGAAAAAAAATAATTCACATAAGCAGATTTTAGCACATTTACCAGGTCTTTTAACTTCATCTGACACTGTTTGGATGGAAGATGAGAGAAGTATATTTTTATATCCCAAGGGGGATCCTTTATGATGACTCTTTCAAGGTGAATATTGGCATTTATTTAGCCTGAGCAGAAAATAAAAAGGAACATACAGAAGCATGAACATAGAAACACTGGAGTCAGCAAACAGGATTTTATTTTGTTGCTTTGAATTGCTATCCCTCAAACACAGCTAAATCTAAGTTAATTTAAAGTTTCTCTTGAGGAATTCATATCAAATTAAAGTGTTTCTCTGCAGTGATGACAAGAGTAGGGAACACATCTAAATTTCTTCCAAATTATGGTCTATTTTTACAGTCTCATAAGGTTTGCCTTTGTGGACCTTATTCCACTATCTTTGGGAGAAAATTAATTTAACTAATGACAGCTGAGACTAAAACATCAATCAGAAGAAGACAGAAATAACATGACTATCATTGAGGAGTGTGGACAGGTAAGACTCCACCCGGCGCCGGAGCTTATCCTTTCCTTCATTTTTTTATGCACGGGACCCAGGCCCCATGTCCTCCTAGTTCTGCAAGCCTGTCCCCCGTTCTGTCCTCACTGGAGGACAAGCTTCTCAGGCCTCCATCTCCCGCTTTCCTCAGTCTGCAAAGACCCCCCTACAGAACCCCTGGAGAGCTGCTGGTTTTTCCTCTTGGGTCCCCTCCCAAGCCACCACTGCCTTTGCTCCGCACGTTGGGAAGATTTTTATTTATCTCTGCTGTAGCCAAATGGTTGGTAGTACCTTTAGCCTGTTTGAAGTGACGCAGGCCATGCAGGGCGATGGCCTGGGCCCCTGGTCCTGCGGCATCATCGATCGTGAGCTGGGGACGTGCAGAGAACAACTTCCTTATGTTCTCAACCATCCGACACACATAATGGGGCTTTGTGGCGCTCTGTTGGCATCAAGAAATGCCAGCGGATTGTTGAGGAAATTTAAGAGGTTTTCATTGGCAGTTGATTTAGCCGAGCGTCCACCTTGTTGATGCAGAGTCCGATTTATGAATGATGAAGTGGAGGACATTTGCTATCAGAGGCTCACAATGTAGCTCTTAATAAAAGATTAAACAAGGAAGAGGAGGCCGTGCGGATTTCTGACACACTGCTGATAAGGAGCTCCAATTCAAGGCTGCGAGGAGGCAGGAGGCGACAGTGACAGATGCTGAATGGGAGACAATGAACACATGTTGCTCCTCGCACTGTGACGTGTAGCCATGTGGAAAATCTGTCCGAGGAACTTTTTACAGATCAGACACCGAAAATGTTTTCTCCTTACTCGAGGCTATCCGTTATCCAAGGGTGGAAAATTAATAGACATGCAGAAATGACGGCGGCCAGCGGCCGGGCGGCCCTGCTGCCGGAGAGGGGTGCGGGCGGCAGGAGGGGCGCAGGCAGTGAGCTGTCAGTTTGAGAAATGAGGAGCGTGAGAGGCTGGGACCAGCTTGGCAGATGTGCAAGAGGAACAGGGAGCATATTGATCAATTAAATATGCAAATACCTCAGCAAGGAAAGACAGAGATGAATAAACTGACAGAAGCATCAAACTGCACATTAATGATTCCACGAAGTGCCCAGCCCAACAGCTTAGTTTTAAATAAATGCTACTTTACCAAAGTCAGTTTACCAGGCAGTTAATGGCTTGGATGGGCCTGGGGAACACGGAAGGGGTGCCATCCTCTCTGGGGGCGGTGTGCAGCCCCAGGCTGCCCCTCAGCCCAGGAACAAGGGGAGGAATTCAGGTTTCTCTACAACAATAGCTCACCAATAGCCATTGTTCCCGACTTTTTCAGGCCGTTTCTATATCGTTTCCTTTCTCAGCCTCCCCAAAGAAAGCCTGATTGTTTCGGACCAGACTTTGCTGGCAGTCTCTTGCCCATGGGTGAACCCCGTAAACCCGGGGACCCCGGATTAGATTTCAGTCCTGCGCCGCAGACCCGGCCAGGCTGGACCTGGCCCTTTTGTTCATGACTTTTACTCTGTGAAAGGCACCTAATTATGACTTAGCTCTTCAGACTAATGAAATTATCGTCTTGTTCTCTTGCTTCTGTACTGTTGTCAAGACTTTGAAACATGATCGTTTAATTACTGACACCTACTGTAGCTCATTTTATGCATGCAGAGCTAGAAAATGCTTGTCTCTGGGAGCCCAACAGGAGCGCTGAGCTCTGCCCTTTTGGCTGCATGTGTAAAAGTCCTCTTTTCATATGAAAATTTAATACAGCAACGGGTCAGCTTGGGCTCTCCTCTGTTAAGCAGGCCCAGATTTAGTCATTTATAACAGAATTATTTGAAATTCCTAGCTGGGAAAAGGGCAGAATCGCAGCGTTTGGAGGATCCTGGAACAAAACCCCAACCAAGTTCAGTGCTATCTGCCCTTGGCCGCCCGTGCGTGAGTGGAAGACACGCAGCCCCATCACCACACATGGAGAAAAGTAAGATGTCATGTAAAGAAACTGGGGAAAATATTCAGACTTTGACATTTGGGCTGTTTTTCCACTCTGATAACATCAAAACTTGTACTTCTTGATAATAAATAGGAGAATGTCAGCTGTCAGTCAGGGCTCTCAATGGGGCACAGGGGGCCAGAAACAGACAGTGGTGCCCTCCAGAATATTTTTGGGCTCCGCCTCTCAAATACAAGCATGTGCATGAGATTTCCAGGAAGTTCCTGTGTACGTGTGGCTCCCCGCACATGAGGTCTATCTGGCCCCTCTAGATTTTTGGGGTAGCCAGTTTGCAGGTGAGAGTGAGCCCTGGAGGAAGGAGCTGGGCACCCCAGGCAATGCCCTCTTCCAGAAGCATGGTACCTGGGGGCTCTGTGCTCATCCCACAGAGGCCTTGCGGGCTCTGGTGGTCCCCCCAGAAGCTCGCCGCTGAACCCCTTACTTTGCTTTCCACCATGTAGGATTAGAGCAGGAAAACTGGTGCTAAAGTGGCCCTGGTATTCTGGGGTTCTGGGTGGTGGTGAGGGAAGTAGAGCC
>RJWH01001545.1:282483-289983 GCA_004363575.1 Solenodon paradoxus | reverse complement strand
TTCTAATTATACAAAAGGATTCTCAAAAGTGGCCCCCCTGAGCTCTGTGTGCTTGAAACCAGAGGGCCCCAGGACCAGCAAGGGGTGCTCAGAGCCTGCCGGACCCCTGGTGTACACAATCACCACCATGAGTCTGACTCTGGGCTAATTGCAGTGAGTTCATTTAACCCAGACTTGTGTCCCAAAAGATGTCAACATGGAGGGGAAAACACAACAGTCGTTTGGGTGAAGAACAGCCTTAGGACAAAGAGAAAGAATAAAAGATGTCTTTTGTATTTACTTGAAACAAATGAATGGTATCAGGTGAAAAATATCTGTCTGTGCTTGTTCAGATTTAAGGCCTACAAATTTGCACCTTATTTCAATTTCCTGCATGCACTGGAGGAAGTGAGAATAGCTTATTCGGAGGCAGATTAATGCAAAAGAGATGAGGGGGGACATAAATCTACAAGCAGTGACTTGTACCATCATGTAAGTGTAATGATTATCAAACTGGAATCAGGGCTCAGAGTATCAGCTTAACACAGAGAAAATTTGCTTGATGTGAGAGTATTAAAGTCATGCTATAATATATCCATATACTGTGACTAAATTTTATAGTTCATGAAGCATATTAGTATTACACTATATCCTGGTACATTCAAAAGGTGATTTCCATTTAGATGCTCATTTTTCATGAAGATAAATATGACATGAATCATAATTTCCCTGAAGTAAATATTACAAATAATAAAATACTCAGGCAAGCAAGTTGAGGAATGACAGTAATGTTTTCCATTTGTATGGTAAGTGGCAAACCTTGTGGCCTATCAAGTAACAAATTGAATGTTTAATCTTTCTCCATGCAGATTGAGGACGGCAAAGTAGCAGCGGTCTCACAACAAATTGAGAGTTCTCGGGTGGCTCATGGAGTATCAGCTATTTTGCCTTTGGAGGCCAATAGAGGGTGTCAGCAGAGCTTTGTCAAAATAGATCACGAGCATGAAGTTGTAAAATTGCAATTTACAACAAAAAGACTTTGGGATAACGGGCAAATCTTAGGCATGCTAAATACATAGCAAATATTTAGAGAGGCTTTGTAAGCAATTTAAATATTGTTAGGGGAAGTTGCTCAGCATCTGTGGCGCATCCCAGAGGTAGAGAGCAGTGTATCCTCCAGAATGGTAGGTAGTCTATTCTAAACGATCAAAGTAGTCTTTAGCCACCAGCTGATAGAGTTAAGATAACTGTTTGAAGTTCGTAAAGTTGTGCCCCAATCCAGGCCGGCAGCGGCCAGTCGTGTGTGTGGCTCTGGGTGCCATGGTGCTGTTCGCAGGATGGCGTCTTTGTAGTTTTGTCCTCAAATTTTGGAGTCCCTCTGGGTGTTGGGATTCCGGTGAGTCAAGTGGTGTTGGCACAAGGGGGTGTCAGGACCATGCGCGAGCCTGCTGTCACGCTTGGGCCGTGGCGTGGGAGCATGCTTGGCACAGCCAGGGCACGCTGATTCTATTCAAGGTTCTGTTGTATATTAATTTTAAGTTGCAGTGTCTGCACTCCAAGATGACGCCTCTAGCATTTTGATGAAGGATTTTATACATGAAAACGTTTTCATTATCCGAGTTCCCTGAGACCTCTGGATGGGTAGGCTGTCTGACCCGCAGCTGTGTCCGTCAGGGTGGTGGCCCGAACAGGGAGGCACGCCCTGTGCTGTTTGCTCTGTCACGTGAGCAATTAACGGGGCTTCTTACTTTCGAGGAGTCAAGACTCTTTACAACTAAAAAGGGAAAATATTCCCCGAGATGATTTTCGCTCATTTTCTCTCTGATGTCAGGAGTGGGAAGAGGTCTCTTCAGTTTGCATTTTTGCGCATGTGAGAAAAGAAGTTAGGGAATATGACCTGCTTTTTTCCTTTCTATTAAAAAAAAAAAACGATCTCCAATTAATCCATCCTGGTTACTTTCTTAATTCTTTTTAACATCTGCTCAAGTTCGGGGAGAGGATTACTCATTAGAAGGTGAGTGGAAGATTCGTCGGGTCTTCTCCCAGACGAGGATGCATCTGCAAACCTCACTGGGGCTGTGTGGCTGCCCGTGGAGGTCCCAGGGGCTGCTGTGGTCCTGGGCACTGTGTGCCGGGATGGCGTCCTGACCAGGAAGTCCGCTGGCAGAGTAGAGTGACAAGAAGAGGACCCTCACAGAAAGGGTCTGTCCCAAGTTTGTCCATGTCCCTGAGCCAGGACCTCTGAGGGCCCATGAAGCCCTCTAGTGGGGACCAGTGGGACCGCGCTCTTCTCTGGTCTGGTCCCTCTGCAAGTACCCCCAGCTCAGCGTGGCCCCCATGCCAGCAGGAGGGCAGCCAAGTGGGGGACAGAGGGATATACATGGTCTGCAGGTCCCAGCACAGCCATGGGACCACACCGTGCTGCCAGGGCCTGACAGCAAGCAGGGGTGACACGCCGTGTCCTTTGCTAGGATGCGCCACGCGCCTTGTCGGCCGAGGCTGGCTCTGTCAGTCCCCCTCTCGGAGAGCTTCGGTTGAGTGGAGTGCGGCGTGCTGCCCCCAGGCCTCACGGCCACCCTCCCAGGGCTGTGGAAGGTGGGTGGAGAGTGGGAGAGGAGGGGTACACTGGCACCCCCTCTGCTGTCACCCCCTGGCCGCGAGGTGCCATCTGTAGAGTCCTGCTGCACTCTGCTCACACTGGGATTTTGATAATTTTCTACCTTTTTTTGTAATTGCAGAATCATAAAATATTTTAATTTCAAGGTTAGCAATTTTCTCTTGCATACTTAATTTATAATTAGCTGGTTTATAAACCTGTTCTGCGAATATAATTTTACTGTTGCCAAATGTTCTTCATGAATAATTAAGGGCAAATCCCTATTTATCAAATTATTAATATACCTAATAGTCTTGTTTTCATAAACAATGCATTGGGGTTGGATTTAAAGAAACCCTCTCGGAGGGATCTGGTGTTCGGTTCCCACCACGGGGACGACTCGCTCTGCGTGTCTGCACAGAGGGACGCTTGTGCTGTGCTGGTGTCACGGCCCCCGGCCTTCTTCCCTCCACAAAGGCCCAGGTATCAGTCGCTGGACAAACACAATGGCCATTCAGCGGTGGTGCTGGCCTCCTCGACCAGGGGAACAATGTTGTTGTTTGTTCACCAGGAGCGTTTCTGCAGGAAATGGAACAGATGAAACCATCCTTTCAGCCTTTACAGATCTCTTTTGGCATAATCCTACCCCCATTAGGGGCGCACTGCTTTTCCAAGTGAGGAAAGCCGCTGTAACATGTGAGTTTGGACATAGACCCTAAGTCTGTCTTGGCCGGACAGTCAGTGCTCCAGACACATAGGATCCAGGCCTGTTCATGACCTGGAAAATGTAGAATTCAGGTCCGCCTCTACCCGACCATGTAAGGTTCAGGCCCGCCCAGGCCCCGGACCATGTAGGACTCAGGTCTGTCCAGGCCCAAGACCGTACCGGAGCCACATCTGTCCACGTGCTTGACCATTAGCTCCAGGCCTATTCATGCCCTTGATCATGTAGGACCTAGGTCTGACCATGCCCTCGACCATGTAGGATCCTGGTTTATCAAGGCCTTGGACCATGTAGGATGCTGGTCCTTCCAGGCCCTGAATCACGCAGGACTCAGGTCCTGAGGACGAGGGAAGAGCCCTAGACTGCACTTCTGTTTGATAGGAAAATGAAAATCTCTCTGGGGATTGATTGTAACTTCCTGAGACTCGAACAGCCCCTCCTTCCTCAAACTTCCTTGCATTTCACTGAGGACCACAAGGCTGTTTTTCTCCTTGCACTGTTTTTCAGATCATCCCTTCACATCTAGAAGGTTCCCAGTTTGCACCTATGAATCGTTTGAGCAATTGAAACAATAAGCAAAGCCATGATGCTAAATAGGAACTATTCATTTAAAGCAAACTTGTGGGGTGTATCAGCTTAGAGTTTCTCCAGCGGCTGGGCTGTGGTCTTCCCTGCTGGGTGTTTAGGGCCCGAGCATCCATCACGGGTGAGGAGCCGGCAGCCAGTCGGGTGGGCCTATTTTGTGTTTGCTTATTACCAGTCACCAGGCTCCTAGTCAACACTCTGGAAGGAGATGGGGCCGTGCCGTCTTCTTGGTCTGGCATGTGTGAGCCACTCGCCATGTGTGTGCGACTCCATGTGTATGATTCATTCCAGAGCAGTTTTAGTCCTCATAAAATATTCATTTTGGTTGTGCAGGGCCCTGTAATTGCCATCTCTCACCCTGAATTATTTATACCTTGCACAGACTGACAAAGCTTTGCCATGCGGCCCTAGATGAATCAGAAACACGGATCTTTGCTGCCAACAGCATTATAGTTTCACAAAATATGGCACCGACGTCATTCTGGGCTGCCTCATCTGTAAATCCAGCTTTTCTTGATTTGACATTTTCTTTACTCTTCCATTGTCTTAGGCAGGCAGAAAGGTTGCCTCTTAACTCTAAGCAGCAGCCTTTCTTGCTTGCCTGATAGCCGCTGTGCTTGAGAGAACTAATGCATCTTTATTGCCCTTACTTTTTCATGCTCAGTAACAAGACAGTGCTTGGGCTCACTTTAGAGCCATATATTATACATTAGCGATAAAATGATGCAAATAGTCCTGAATACTCTTCAAACAGAGAGTGGAGATCAGCCTGGATCTAGCTGCTTGTCACAAAAACAGAAAATACAAGGCGACATGTGAAGTTGGGCCGAGACTCCTGCTTCCCATCTGTGGGTGATGCACAGGCCGGGCCGAGGGTCCCAGGTGGGACTGGCAGCTTGTATGGGCTTCTTTGTGGGTGGAGGAAACTCTGGGCTCCCCACTCTCACATCCTAAATGCATCTATTCAGCAAGCCAGCCCTTCCCGGCCTGGGCTTACCCTGACATCTCTGCTCTGCAGCCAGGAGCAGACTGGCATTTCCTGGGGCCCTGCATTCCAGTGTTCAAACTCCTTTCTCACCAGGGGACCCTAAGTGCGTACTCTGGCGCGCATGCTCCCCTGCTCTCCGGGAGCCTAGTACTTAGAATGAAGGATGCTGGGCTCGCTGCTGAATATGAGGAAACCCAAGGTGCTGCGAATTGGGTGCTGGAGGAAGGAGCTCCCTCCTGCAAGATCTTTCCAAACCAGAGAAAAGAAGCCTGGTCAGTTCCGACTGTTGGGAGCTCTCCTTTCTCACTGGAGACAATGACAGCTGTCACAGTCCAGTGGCAAATTCCCATGTGCTGAAGAGCTCTGGAAAAGGGAAGCTGTGAAATATTCAAACAGAGCCTTGGGTGGCGTGGGGAGCCGGGCCACGTTCGTTCGCTGGGATTTTAACACCTTGGTCCTTCCCTGAGCCACAGAGAGGGATTAATTTATGGCTCCTGGCTCATCAACAAAGGGAGGTGAAGAGAGAAGGCGCGGTGCTGTTTCAAGTAATAGATGACCTGGGTGCACATTTCTCTTGTATTTGTTGACACACAGGAGTAATGAAGTTAAAGCTTTGCACACATGTGCCCCCTCATTAAGCTGCATTACCTGCATTAAAACTAATAATTGCCACTCAGAGCGTTGCTCCCATTAATCATTTATAATGTTTTAATAAGTTTTTAATCAGGACCTAAAAGGCTAGAGAGGCCGGCATGGGCAGGTTCGACACTGGTGTCCTGTGTGCATGCACAGGCTTGATTTAAAAATGTGATTTTTTTTTTATTAATAATTCAACCCACCAGACTGAGAGTTCTTAATGAAGCTCGCGGGCGTGGATGGGAAAATGTGCGTGTGAGGCAGCGAAGAGGAGCCGGATCTTTCCCGCTTGGAGATCAGAAACAACAGCCACCAGAAAACCTCATGTTGGGTGTGACAGTGCTCTTCTCCGTAAACACCAGAAATCTGAATGGCAGGCGGCATGTCCCCTCCTCTCCAGACCCCTCCGCACACGCATACGCCCACGTGTGGTGGGAGAGGTTAGCAACCCCAAGTTCGGATAAGCGTACGCACTTAATCTCTCCGCACAAAGTCTCGGCGCGGTCTCCCCTGGAGCTGGCAACAAGTCAGGGGGTGCATCTGATGTGAGCCAAGTGATGCTGGCATTTTTCTTAAATAAGGAGCTTCGTGATCAGAGCCGGCAAATAGAGCAGTGTCCAGAGGGAGTGAGGAAGCGGTTTTAATGAGCCCGCAGCGAAAGACAAAATACAGACTGATTGACAGGGCGAATGATCTGCCGGGGAAATAATGTCAATGCTGCATAGCCCATTAGAAACAGAGAAATAGGTAACGGGGGGAAAAAGAAAGATAGGCACTTGAAACAAGAACCCTAGTGTAAATATAGCGCACTTCACATTTCTTTTGTGTTGTGCAGTTGACTTCTTTTAAAGAGATAACCTTATCAAAACTATCATGAAATATCAGGAACAGTTACAGAAAATACTAACTAGAATCCTGACAGGGAGCTGGGCCAGGGTAACTGACAGAGCGGAGGATTCCAGGATGCCTTTGCTTTTTGAGTGTCTTCCTGGGCTTTACTTATCTGAACACATTAAAGCCACCCGGAAAAGTTTAATGTGAGTCATACAAATTTCTCCAAAAGGAGGCTTGGCAGGCTCGGTTATGGAGGTGGAGGTTGAACTGGCCGGCAAAGCTATTAAATCCCATCAGATCGCTTTGGCATCATTTTAATGAGAATCATTGCAAAAGTACAAGATCATGGTATCTAGAAGTGCCTCTTGACAGCCACTGCTGAAATTGTGATGAAAAGAAAAACCATTATAGCAGAAATTTAGCGATAAGGCTCTTTGGAGGGATGGCGGGGCCTAGTGTGTCTCTAGACCGTGAAGGGTTAATTTTCTAAACCTAATAATGTTCGATAGTGAGGTATTTGTCAGGAGATAAAGAAGTGATAGAATCTGGGAAGTGGGTCCCTTGGCGATTGTAGTACAAATATTGTTAATGCGGTGTGGTTACCACGCGGAGGGAAGTAAAATAGCTCTAGTCCACTAGAGACAGTCTCGCTACAGTAGAGCGAGGACCCCCAGACAAAGGCCAGTAATTGTTGAACTGCAAGTCAAGCCGTGGATATTTTCAAATCCTTCTACATCTACGTTTCCATGCAGGATCTCATGTGTGCCTGGGGACCCAGAACCCACCGTGGGGAGTTGGGCGGCCCCGGCCCTGGCGCCCACAGAGGGAGCCCCTCACAAAGGACATCTGGGCACAGCTGTAAAATTCAATACTGTCACCCTCTGCCCCCTTCATTATGACGTCATGTAGGCACCAGGAGTATATGAGACCCATAACTTGAAATGTACAAGAATTTAATAAGTCTGGTGTTAAAGCAATTTGTCATGGCATATTTGAAGAATAAATCAGACTAATGGAGCAGATTTGTCCTCCCGTATGGCATTAAAGAACGTGAGCCCAGTAATAGCTAATGGCAGGAGTGGGAGAAAAAGAGAGGCCTGACATTAAGACCCTCGCATTTTGGAAATCCGATACGTATTGACCTGTGTACTATCTCAG
>RJWH01001545.1:257483-277483 GCA_004363575.1 Solenodon paradoxus | reverse complement strand
TTCATTTGTCACCAAGCATGCAGGACAATGTGATGATGCTTTTGTCACAGACTTATCACGCTGTCAGGACCCCTGAATCTTTATGCCTCAAAACACAAGGGCAGGGTTAGGTGGGAAACAGGTTGGTATCATCTTCCCATCTCCAGACAGCTCCTGCTTCTCTCTTGCTGTCTGCCCAGTCAGTTCGATGACCTGTTTAGGGTTGTCAGGTAGTCCCTTAAAAACACAGACCTTTCACAGCCCTTCACAGAAGCCATGGTAACCCCTAACATAACACCCATGTCCATCCTTTTCTTGAGAGTGTTTCTATGCCAGCCCTTACACTGGAGTCTTTACAAGTGTGTGCACCCAGGCAGTGGGGTCCTCTAGAGTTAGGGCTGCCAGATAAAGTAGCACACATCCATTAAATGTGAATTTTGGATAAGCAGCAATTCTTTTAGGATAGCTTTGCTTTGGGACACACCTGTCCTAAAACATTATTAGTCATGTATTTGAAATTCAAATTTACCTAAGGTCCAAGCTGGCAGCCCCGTCTGGGGTGGATGTTCCCTCAGGGATTAACTGTCAGCCATGCAGAGATGGCCAATCCAAGTCACAGCTGTAGTAAAGCTGGACACCCAGGAGGTCAAGACAAACAGAATCAGGACTTTCCTGTGTGTTGGAGGTGTTCCCATCCAGCCCTGCTCCCTGCCCACTGTCTTCTCAGTGTCGCCCCCTGCAGGAAAGCTGATAGGTGGTGGTGGGTAGACAAAATCACTCCCCATGCAAGAGTGTCTTTCAAAAAGTTTGTGTCTTTTGTGTCATAACCCTAACAAATATCCATTTTATTTTTGTATTTTCATAGATTCTTTCTAAAGTTTTTCCTCAAGTGCAATCAGAACTGTTTGAAGAATGCAGGCAACCCTCGAGACATGCGGAGATTCCAGGTACATGTTTCTCCAGGACACGGGCCAGGGGCATGGCTTTTGCTATAGGTTTTGATTTCTCTGATACTGCAGTGGTTCAGAAAGTCATATTTAGTTCTCCAAAGGCTTGGAGCAAACCAGAATGGGTTCATCTGATAAAATACTGACATGTTTTCAAAATGATCTGGTATCTTCAGAACTCAGATTCGTCATGTCCGGTCATGGCCCGTGGCAAACTGACATCGGCTCTGAAAACATGACCCAGGCTTTTGCCCCGACAACCAGGTGTGCATCTTAGGGTTGGTGTGTCTCTGAGGGTTGATGTGCCAACTCAGACTTCTGGGTCGGGCCGCAGGATATCCAGAAACTAGAGCTATCAGAGCTGCAGGCTAAATGGGGTCTCTTATAGTCATAGGCTCATAGGAGTGTTTCAAAGTGACTGTTTCAGAATGTTTTCATGTAAAAGCCTCTCAGTGTTAGTCTCTCAGCCTGTTTCCGCAGTTATCCATTGCTGTTCATGCTTGTTGACTAGAATCTGGAGTCCAGGCAGGAGTCGTGGCTCCTTTGACTGAGTTTTCATGGGGGCACCTGAGTGGCATGGGGTCAGGAGGCCAGCCCAGCCGTGAAGGGAGCTGCCCCTGCTGAAGCACATTGCTGGTTCCCACTCGCTTCTCTCCTGGATGACGCCCTATTTCCATGCTAGTGGACCCAGACTAGTGTCTTCTTTGCTTTGCCTGGGAGGAGTGCATGTCAAAGAGTGAAGGGGAGAGTGCTTGTTGGGTTCAGGGATTTGTTCTGAAGAATCTGGAGTTTTCTCACCTTTGGGATGATGTGGAGGTGACTTTGGAGTGAAAATGATACTTCACTCAAGATGAATTCTTTCATTGCTTTTGATTATAAAATTATTCTGGTTGGGACACAATATGCTGTTGGTCCCTACCAACCAGAAAGGAATTTGGACAGCTCACTGAAATGACTGCTAGGTTAGATGAGTTACCAGGTAATTCTTTGGGATTTAGACTAGTTTACCAGAAAATGGTCCAAGATGTTTTTGGATTTTTTGGGTGTGTGTGTGTGTGTGTGTGTGTGTGTGTGTTTTGTTTTGTTTTGTTTTGTTTTTAGAAATTTAAGTAGTTTCATTCCTTTTATTGAAACACGTGACACTTGTCTTTGCAGTCACCAGCAGTCAAAGTGGTGGGGTCTGAGGTTGGGTCAGTATTTTGCACACACACACATTTGCTTCCCTTTTCCTAACACAAGGCCTTCCAGGTGACCTTGGCCCTCCAAGCAGAGCGGAGGTCACATGGCACCTCACCAGTGACATCAGTCACTCCTGGGCCACAGTCACTAGAAGGACTTCCTTGGTCTCTTTAGCTAATCTCCCCGCTCTCCGAAGGTTTAGCTGGACTTAGGGCTCTGTGAGGGCTTCTGGCGTCTTTCCAGCTGGCTTCACAACCTCTGCACCTTTCCAGGGGAGCACTGCAGGCTGGTCTGGTGAGATGTGAGCGCAGCTTGTCTGCTTTCTCCTTGCTGAACTCCACTCTTTTCCCTTGGCAACTGACCTATATAGAGACGAGAGAGAAAGATGGTGTCCCTTTTTTACTGTCAATTTTTACCTGCTGTTGTTTCTTGAACATTTCATGGTCTAGGAACTCACAGAGGGTCAAGTCTGTGCCTCTGTGTTAGCTAGGTATCCGCATCACACTTGAGTGACATGTCAGTACAACGGGGTCGGCGCGCAGAACATCAGGGGGCGCCAGGATGAGCAGGGGCTACCAGACCCATTGGGGACTCACAGTGATGTTGGAGCCCCTCCTTTCAGGCCACATGTGGCACTGAGAGGGGCACTGATGGCGGCCCACACAGGACTTTGAGTCTCAGAGGGGCCGGATACCGCGGGACCTGTTCCCTGGTGAGGGTGCGTTGTGGGTGAACTGTGTACTGGCCCAGCCTTGCTGTCTTCTTGTATAATTTTTAATAAAAAATCAATTATTCACATGCATTCATAGGTAAGTATGTAGTTTTGGCTTTAAAAAAAGTAACTCCTTTTTAATCATGTCTGTTCAACTTTAAACAACAACAACAAATTGACTCCTTTTGTAGAGCAGTTGTAGGTTTATAGAAACAGTTCGTGACAGTCTGACGAATTCCCATATGCCCCTGCCCCCCCAGCCTCCCCAGCCCCCACCCTTCACCTCATTCGCAGCACCTGCTGTGAGCCCCTGCATCGCTGCGGTATCTTGGCTCCTGCTGGCACCAGATCAACACCTTGTGCTTCACTGAGGTACTTAGCATGGGGCCTTTGGCTTTTACCAGTCATTTCAGGTGACATCTAGTTGATGTGTGCAAACCCCACCTTTCTGTCCCTACTCACCCGCTCAAGTGCATGACTCTGGAGGGTCATGGGTCTCACAGCCTCACACCTGCCCAGACACAGCAGGGGAGGCTCCTCACACTCCCAGTCCACGCTCAAGCTTGAATGGAGCCTGAGCGCAGGTCCCTGCAATCTAGCTGCTCTAAAAGTGGAGCGCCACGTGGCCCCGCCTCTGTGGAAGAACGGTCGTGAAGCCGGTGGTAATTTCCTGTTTCCATTAAGGGGTGCCATTTCTGGGTGCGCATCTGGGAAGGTGTCTGGGGTTAGCAAGGCACATACCCCCTGCCACCCTGCCATTGTGGGCATGAGTGTTTGTTCTCTTCTTCTGAAAGAGCCGAGTATCTAAGAAACTTGGTCTTCCGCCTCTGCTCGGGCCCCTCTGAGCTGGGCCCCAAAAGGGGAGCCTTTCAGAAACCCCAGCAGAAAAGACCTTCCATTGCTTATCATCCTGTCCTCAGACATGACCTTGAGGAAGGCTGCCTCCCCTGGATTGAAAACGCTTTCAGCTCTCATACCCAGCTTGGTCTTCTCAGATGCAGAGCAGTGCAGGACCACACTGGGTTTCATTGTGGAGCTGGCCAGGGTCCTCCATGACAGTGTGGGGCCATTCTGATTTGTGAAGCCTTTTTGGGGACAACTCTGAATCCTCACAACTCTGCAAGGGAGGACAGTCTCAAGTGAACTAAGTTTAATTAGATAAACTATCTAATCAATATGTGAACAGATCAATCAAAACAGCAGCTTTAAAATGAGTGGCTGGAGGGGTGTTTCTGAAGTTAATGGCTAGAAGAATATTTCTCTGAATTGAATTCACTTGTTAGCATAATAGGAGATTAAACTGCAATTAGTGTAGCAGGGTTTGAGGAGACGCAATCTTGAGTCAAAACAAAACAAAACAACCCACCCACCCCCATTAGCCAAAAAAGCTGTGAATGCATGTCAGTTGGTGGAGAGTTTCCAAGAATAAGTGTGATTTCCTTTTGTTCTGCACTATCCTGGTAGCTCGTTTTATTTTTATTTTTAAAGGAATGGTGCAGGCAGGCAGAGAGGCGGAAGAAGCACTTACTTTACCTAGTTGCTCACATGGGCTGTGCCCCTGGCTCTAGGGTGCAAACCCCAGTCCTCAGGATGTACGTGGACTGTGCTCTTCGAGAGGCAGCAGACCGCACTGCTGCTCTGCCAGGGCGTGCCTCGGTGGCTTACTCTACCTTACGGGGGACCTGTGCTGGCCTCTGTCAACTCTGCTCTCAAATCCCCTTCGTCTCCGCAGGTGGTTGTGTCGACAACAGTCAACGTGGATGGCCATGTACTGGCCGTGTCCGATAATATGTTTGTACACAACAACTCCAAGCATGGGCGGCGGGCCCGCCGCCTGGACCCCTCCGAAGGTACGGCCCCTTCTTATCTGGAAAATGGTAGGCACATGTTACATGTCTCTTTTTATTTGCGACGCTTCTTTTTATTTACACCATCCTTTATGTTGATTCATGTTGAGCCACCCTCACCAGGTCCCCCTCGTGACCAGACTCCCCCAAGCCAGGCAGGGTGTGGGCCCCTGGGCCCCCTACCCCAAAGATGGCACTGCCCCCTCCTGCCCTGTCCTCCTTCCTCTCTTGATGAGGAACGCGTCCCACTCACCTCACCCACCATAACCTTCACTTTATTGGTTTGTTTCTAAGCTTGCTTTTGCTTAGAGACTTTCTTGCAACTTTAATTTCTTTGGTTTTCTTTTGGCTTGTCTAAGCCCCCATCCAGAAGTTCATCCCCAGATATTTTGTGTTTGTGTCAGTGGGTGGCTACATCCTGGTCCAATCAGCACGGTTTTCCAGAACCTTCCCTGACCCTGGATGGAGTATGTGTACATGTGTGTACACATGAGTAGGGGCGAGGTTGGGGTGTGTATGTGAGAGAGGAAAATAACAAAATATTTTATACCAAATGCTTCCAAGTGATGGACTTCTTGTTTTGCTTGTTAAAAGAGAAGATTTTTGGTAAGGTGATAGTCAGGGAGACGTGTTCTCAGACATTGTGTTAGAATTTAGAAGAACTAAACTCTAGTGGGTCTTTTCTTTCACCTATGCCAGCTGTGCACTTAATGTGCTGGTATCATGAGTTAGCATCTCCTCTTAAAATAAGATATGCATCCTCTATAAAATATTTCATCATCATCATGAGATTCTAGCCAATGTGAATGGAGAAAGCCAGGGGAGTTTTTTAAAAATGAATGGCAAACCAAACAGCCTGATGAGATCCTTTAGAACAAGAACGCACAAAACCGAGCTGTCTTAAGACAAATCCTGTGCACTGAGGTCCTGAACTAAGGAGCCACACATGAGCAGGCAGACTTGTACATAAGAAAGTGAATGAACATGTGCAGACGATCAGGGTGAAATATGATTCAGACATGAAAACTGGAAGACAATTTATGAATCTACTGTGGTCCACAAAAATAAACTAATTTGTTTTTGTACATTAATGACTAAGGTATAAGAGAACAAAAATACAATAATTAAAGGTCGCCCTGGGCGCCAGAGTCATTAGAATCTGTGACGTACTGTTTATCTCCTTCCTATGCACTGAAGGTAGGTGTGTGTTTTGCTTAGCAACCATCACTAATGAGGTTCACAATTAAGAAGGTTGAATCCCGGTCCTCAGTTCCTGGCTTCCCCAGAGAGACAGAGCTCGAAACGTGATAGGTTCAAGCAGGCCCCTCAGCCCTCTGGTGTTAGGTTGAAGTCTGGGTCCAAAATCAGCCTCCTCTAATGAGCTATTATGATCTGAGCAAAGTACAAGTATTTATTTTTGTAAGTAGCATGAAAAAGCATTTGACTGTAAGCAGAAAATATAGCATTTAGAAAAATAAAGGCCACTAGTGGGTACCTTGGAGATAAGGCTCCACTCATCAAAAGCTATTTGCAGAAGCAGTCTAGCTCAGGATTTTTTTGCTGTTATGTTTGTTTCTCAATATCTTACCAAGTCATTTTCTTGTGAGAGATTGAAATATTCTAAACTTCTATTTGAAAGTGACTGATAATTAAAAAATGCAAGTAGGTGCCTAAGAACTCGCATCTACAGGTTTTTCAGAAAAAAAGAGAGTAAGGTGGGCATTTGTTTTGTATTTAGTGTCTGGTTCCCAAGTGCCCTGAAAAATACTATCGGGTTCTCTCGAGGATGAAGAGTGACACCCCAGAGTCTGCTCACTTCCTGGGAGCTGACATGCGTGGAGTTCATGTTGAGGTCTAGCCACACTGTTCCCAAATCCCATTTCCCTCCTCTGCCTGGTTAGTGCATATCCAGGGGTGGACGCTGACTTTGTGTCAGTTCCACATTCTTTAAGGAAAAAGAACCCCATAAACCACAGCTTGCTGCCGTGTGCAGCCTCTCCTGGCTAGCACCTCATTATCCAATCATCTAATATTCACCACCAGTGTGTACACACTCACTGGTGGTTTCCAAGTAAACTAATTCCCCCTGCTGCTGCCATGGACGTCTGCCACCGCGTCCTCTGAGCTCACGAAAAGCAAGGCAGATTATTTACAGTATTGAACACAAGCAAGGGGAAACAACCTCCACCTTCCAGCACCGCACAGGAGAACGCAGCCTTTCCTTTTTTTTTCCTTGTCACTTGTCCCCTCCTAAACGACTCCAGCCCTGCTTAAACCTTTCCTGAGCCCTGCCCAGCACCCGGCCCACAGCACAGAAGCGATTTGCATGCCAAGTGCCGTAATGCGGTTAGGTTTATGCAATAAGGACAGCGAATCCGGGCTGCGGGGCTTTAGCGAGTTAAGGGAACAGATGGCCTTAGGAGAGGCAAAAGGTATAATCCTATCAGCTGGAGTATCAGCCAGCCATCTGGACATCCCAAGCACAATTACAAGACATTTTAGCAGGCAGAACAAAGAAGTCTTCATGAGGCAAGATTAGGCCTGTTTGAGTGCCTCAATATTGTGAATGCAGGGGAAGGTGACAAATGCTGTGATATTACTCAAGAGAGCTCGCTGATTAACGGAAACCAGGACAGGGGAGCTGTTTACTAATAGAATACTGGAGGCGGTAGAGGAACCCCAAAAGAAAGAAAGGGAAACCCCCATGTTGGGGTCAACAGCACTGGTTGAAGTTGCACCACTTTCACTTTTTGAAATCTCTGCCCCAGCCCTGGACCACGCGGGGACCGACAGGGCCAGCAGGCTGGGGGTGTCAAAGTGAGGACATTCTTCGTGAGAGCCTCTGGTCGTGAGCAGGCTGTGAGAAGTCCCTCAGAGTGGAAGCGGGCCACAGCAGCGGCTGTCAGATCTGCTCCCGTTAACGGATCCTGGCAATCCCGGGTCCCGGGGGTGGCAGCCCCACCAGAGCCGGCACACTGGGGGCTGTCTCGAGGGCTGCTTCCTGCAGCAGACCTGCAGAGAGAAGCCGGGGGCACGCGGGGGCTCCTTCTGTCTGCAGTGTGCTTGGCCTCCTCCACTGGCTGCCCTCTTCTGCGGCCGAGACCGGCTCCTGTCATCTGCTTGAGTGTATTCTCACGTATATCATTAGATCTGTAACGCTGTCTGTGTAATTCATTTCACCATGGTTCCCATTGAACACATGTTCCCTCTCTATATGTGCATTGAAATGTATGCAAATGCAGGCAGAAGGAAGATGGCTATCGGCGGCGGAGGCCGCGGCAGGCCCGGCTGCTTTCGGCTGAGCAGCACTCCAAATTCTGAGATGATGTGGCCTTCCGCTGGGCCACAGCTGCAGACGGCAATCTCCTGTGCCTGAAGTAGATCCTGGATTTTTTTTTCTTTTCTCACCTCCAAAGTAAATTTGTTTACTGTAATTTTTTTTTGTGAATTATTTGCCATAATTGGCTGTGCTGATGAAGGTCACTCCCTTGGAGGAGACTTGTCAGTCTTTAGAGAGCTGATCCTTTTCAAATGCTCTCCATGCAATTAAGAAAAGCAAATGTCATTCGGAAGCCTCAGAAATGAAAATTTGTATGAACTTATTAGCATGAAGTCAACAGCGCTAGTTAAGGGCAGGTTCCCAGTGTGTGCTCTGCGCTGCCGCCGCCGAGGGAGATGTGCGAGGAATGAGCAAATATAACCCCCGCTAGTCCAACATTAGAGCAAACAAAGGAAGGGGGCATGTCGGCGTGTGCTAAACAACAATAGCTAATGGTGATTAAGTAGACGGTGTCAGCAAAGTGCTGCCTCTGACCCGTCGGGGAAACCGCGGCACGCAGGCTTCCGGAAAACTCCACTGATGAAGACGTGCCACCAGATCTGACCCAAGTCTGGAAAGATGATTTATCTGAAGGTGTGCGATACAGGGGCTGACTTAAGATGAGCAGCCCAATAAGGCCCCGAGATGTCCTGTGGAGGCAACAGAGCCACGTGGGACCTTGAGGGGCTCTCCTTAGCTACCTCTTGTCTGTCCATGGAGGTTGGGGCACCCCTCAGCCTGGTCAAGTTCCTACGTCTAGGATGCATCTAGCACCCCCTTCCACAATGAGGCAGGGGAGGAACCACACTTTGCGGTGTCCCGGCCTGGAAGGGGCTTCCTCCTCTCTCCCTGAAGGATGGCATTGCAGCTTCCTACTATTTGGGGTGGGACTCTGTGTAATAACATCTACCAGGATACCTGGCATATCTGGGGGCCACTTGGTCATCGCACAGGCCTGTACAGTGTCGTCCTGGTGTACCAATGGCCCAGACTCTGAGCCCGGCGCCCCAGCCTGCCTGCTGCCAGTGCTGGGCGGTGTGTGTCTGAAGACCACTCCCATCGCACAGGGGGTCTGCCTGTAGACCATCAAAGGCCGGGGCACAGATCCACCAGCCCTGTGTACAGGAGGGCTGATCAAAGGCAGAACAAAGCAGCCTCCATGAGGTTCCAGCCTCTAGCCAGCCTCCATGCAGGGCTGCTGGAAGCACCTCGCTGGCCCCCTGCCTCCTCCCCTGCACTGTCCCTCTGCTGTCTGTCTCCCTCCCCCAGCAGGGCTGCCTCTGTGGCAGGCCAGGCCAGAGCGGCCATTGTAATAACTCATGCAAATGCGAGGGCTCCCGAGACAAAGAGAGGTCAGGCCAGCGGCTCAGGGACTCCTGTCGACAAACAATATTAGATGTAAAATGTGTACCTTTGACAAAAGTATTAATATAGTGCTTTTGATTTTTTTTCCTGATGAAAAGTGAAAAGTAGTAATTGTGGAGTGACAGAGGAAAATGAAGTTTTGAACCAAAAGGCAAAGTTCGCGGATGAAAAAACCCAACCCAATTAGCTGCTTATGAGGAATCGAAATGCAAGGCATTTGCTCTTCCATCTCCCTCAACAGTCTTTTGATTGACTCTGCTTAGATCTGTACAGCAAAGCAGATAAATCGACATGCCACATGTATGCGATGCTTAATCATTTGTAATAGTCATATTTGCTCTGACACATAATTTGCTATTTCAAGCCATTTTTCCCCCTGCTCACTAGTATTCCGTGGCTTGGCCTTTGCTTTATAAAACATTTAATAGTTTGCTTTAAACACACCAACGGGCTGATCTACGATTGCCCTATTGTGGGCTGCCCGGAGGAATGGACTGCCTCTCCTCCACTGCGCCTGGCCTGGGTGAGTGAGGTGGGCAGAGTGGCCGGCGTCCGCAGGAGGGGCTCTGAGGTCTGCCTTCTCTGTCTGTGCAACCAGCCACTCCCTGCATCAAGGCCATCAGTCCCAGTGAAGGCTGGACCACAGGTGGTGCGACGGTGATCATCATCGGAGACAACTTCTTTGACGGACTCCAGGTTGTGTTCGGGACGATGCTAGTGTGGAGCGAGGTGAGCTGCGGCTTGGGCCGCTCCGCTGCACGCCTGGCACAAACGGTTTGACCCGCTGTCGCCACTGTGTGGACACGAGACACTCTTGCCACACTCCCTTTAACGATGGTTTGCCGGGGCTTCTCCAGTGAGTGGGTACAGACCCCCTCCCTCCGGGTTTCAGCCCTGCCTTAGGAGGTCCCTGAGTACCCTGGAACAATTAGTGCTAGAATTACTAGAAGCAGGTTTAAGGAGACATATGGTGGCAATTTTCATATGAATGATGCCCTGTGGCCTTTCCTGCAAACTAAAACCCAGGATCATTTGCAGATATTTTTCTTAGAGAACACTGTGGGTCCTGAGGCTCTGGGTGACAGCTAGGAGGAGCATTCCGAGACGAGGGTCCAATTTGTGCTCATTTTGGTAATTATATCCAACTGGCAAGTGTCCACCTCTCGCGGCCAGCGCCGTTGAGGCCTGCTCACTGTGTGCTTCTTGTAGCTGATCACTCCCCACGCCATCCGGGTGCAGACCCCACCACGGCACATTCCTGGAGTCGTCGAAGTCACCCTGTCCTACAAGTCCAAGCAGTTCTGTAAAGGCGCTCCTGGACGATTCGTCTACACTGGTGAGTTCATGTGTGCAGCTGCCGTGGCAAAGTAGTCGGTGCCCCGGGAATGGCAAGCTGGGTCCGCTGGGAGGCCGAAGGAGGTGCCATCCCTTGGGTCAGGTTTCGTTGGGTCCATTTTCGGCATCTGTGCCCTGGCCGGGATGATGCTATGGACAGGTGTGGCACCCTACCGTGTGCTCTTGTGTCCCTGCCCCCCTGCTATCTGTGGACCCTTTGCTTCTCGCCTGGAAAGCAGCAAGATGTGGGCCTGTTAGTAACGACAGTAAACACCCCGCTTGTAGCCTTCGGCTCACGCAGGACGTCCCGTGGCTGCCTGTCTCACCGCCCGTGCCCCTGCCTGTCATAGGGCTGTGCTGGTGCACAGGCAGGGACCTGGAGAGGTTGCAGCATGTCCCAGGGCCACACTCAGAGAGGAGGGCCCTCCAGTTTAAACCAAGGCACTCTTGCTCCATGCCTGGGGCCTCATACTCTATATGCTACTCTGAGGACAACTCTGTTCTACGAGTGTCTCAAACTAACCCATGTCACCAAAAAGGGTCTCTTCCAAAGTTTGGATTAAGTCGTCTTATATAGAGATCAGTTAACCTGATCTGTTTGAGGTTGCACCTGAGAAATACCATAAATAAATGAATCAACTGAAGCATGAGACACATTTGCAATTTGAGTCCTGGTCCTGGCTAATAGTTTTTGAGAGGTTTCTGTCTTTTGATTTTTAAAGGAAAGCTATAGGCAGGAATGAGAGCAGAGGCAGGCAGGCAGGAAGAGAGGATGCACTACTTTTGTCTACTTTTATTTAGTTGTTCATCCTGGCCACTCTGCCCGCTCAACCCAAGCCCCCTTCCCCCTGCCCTTGGACAGACCCCCAGGTATTTGAGGCATATTTTGGACTGCACCAGACAGAGGTGGATGACTAAACTGCCACTCTACCGGGGCATGGCCTGAGAAGTGTTTTAATGATGGACACCCCCTACTGAAATGCCACACTGGTGAAGGGCCAGGTTCCTTGTTCTTGAGTGGTTGTGCACTTGACGTGCTTGTCCGGGAGTTCAGGGGGAGCCTGGGCTGGGGCTGCAGTTGTGGTGGCCTCTCCATCCCCTCTGCAGGAGGCCTGGAGCTGTTCATGTTGGGCTGCAGGCCTCTCTTTTGTCCAGCGGGAGGTAACATGGAGGGTGCTGAAATCCCTTCCACTTTGGAGTTTGAAGTAGGGAAGCCATGACGCAAGCCCTTCCCTGTGTAGGTAGAATGAGCGTGAAATGCAAACTCAAGTCTCCTGCCACTTGCTGTTCTGTAGGCCAGGGTTCCCCAGGCTGGGCTGGCATTGGGTCCTCGCAGAGCCAGGGCTGTTGTCCTCATGGGCCCAGGTTGCCAGTGACACCTGGGGTCCTTGATGGGGAAGGCTACTCTTACCCATGACGTTCAGAACCCTTCTGCATAGTCGAGGTGTGTGGCGGTCCCTCCAAACGAGGAACCACTTTCCCTGGGGGCCAGCATGCTCCCAGGGCCCAGAACTGCTGGAGAACCAAGGTTAGTGGGTGAGGAAAAGCCGAGGGGTGCAGTGCTCCCCTCTTGTGGGCTGAGATGCTCTGGGCCTCCTGATGAGACCCGGAGATTGTGAGAGTGGTTCCACTGATTTGTAGGCTCCCCTATGTATCAAAAGATAGATGGGTCAAATGGAATTCTGAGTTCGAGTGGAGGTGTCTCGTGAGCACTTACACACACCAGAGCAAACACAGGTTCCTCCAGTGTGTCTCAGCTGGTTTGGCCGGCCTTTTACGTGGCTGCGGCTGTGCCTGCGTGTACCTTTGTCTCTCTTCATCAAGCCTGGAGGCAGGTGCTGCACCCTCTGGGGCTCCCACTGAGAGAACTAGAGGGCACCCCATCTTCTCTGCCTGGTGTGGGCCCTGTGCTGCTGACCTCACGTTGCATTTACTTGACCCCACCTGGTGGGATGAATGAGGATCGAGTGACTTAGGATCCACACGGGGGCTCAGCAAGATGTTGCTGAGGTGTAAACTGTCCGCATGCCTGCCTGGCTTGGTTCAGGTGGGTGTGTCTGCTCCACACAAAGCGGAAAAGAAACCTCTTACTCTGTCCGAGTCCACTAGCCACCCTGCACAATTTCTTAGTGCCTTTAGGATCCTCCCCTAAATCTGATTTCTGCACATGTGGGCATGGTGGTGGTGAAATCCGTGTGTCCATCCTCTGTGGGGCATGTGGTGCCTTTTGAGCAGAGGTGTGATGGCAGAGATGTCCAGTCCCCTCCCCCGCCTGTGAACCTGGTCCTGGGGACTTGGAAGGGCACTGAGCATTCTACGTGGAGCTTCTGGAAGCCGGGAGGGTGGGCGAAGCTGCTGGGTGTCACAACCGTAGGCTGCTCCTTTGAGCCAGTGTGGGGAGGTGGTGTTGCGGGGGGCCCTCTGGCAGCCAGGACACCTTCCTTGGGGTCTTCCCAGGGGTTCTGGGATCGAGGAGTCCCCTTTCCTCCCCTAAGGGACGCAGCTTCCCGTGAGTTAGTTCCGGCCACCCCAGCTGGCTGTCGCGCCCCGCCGCCCCCCCCGCCCCCACCTTCCATTTCCGCAGTGAATGCAGTGTTCACGCTGAGCTGCTCGAGCATGAAGTTCAGGGTCCTGGCCGCCCATGGCTTGGGGGATTTTCTCCATCAAGAGGTTCTCCCAGCAATGGGTGTTTCAATGGAGCCATTCAGTGAACTCAGCCCTTGCTAACTAGCAGGAGGTTAATTTATGGCCTCCCCCCATCATTAATGGGAATATACATTTCAAACGATGTGTAAGGGATATGGGGCCCTACACTCTCAGGGAGCAGAGGGAACGTGAGGTCATAACCTGTCTGACCTGGAAACTTCTGTCTGATTTGCATTGCCCTGAAATTGATGGGGACAATGAAGTAATCACTAGGAACTGCCCCCGCCCCCCTGAAAACTGAGCTGCCCTCTGGATGGCAGGACATGGGCGCATGGACCCTGCAGGGAGGGCGCCGTCCCCTGGGCACCTGGCTCCCATCAGTGTCCCCCCGCCTGGAGGCTGCCAGGGCACCCTCACATTTAACCTTCCCGAGAGGCAGCCTCAGGATAATGAATGTGCAGAGGCGGGGCCCCGTCTGCCAGAGCTGGGAGAGAATTTGCCAAAGGCCTAAATGATCTGTTTACAGTGATCTGAGAAACACCAGATTTCTCAACACCAGACCCTCTCAGTCCACCCAGAGCAGGCCGGGCTTTCTGCTGCCCCCCGGCCTGGCGAGAGGCCCCAGGCCCCAGCCACACTGTGCTCTCCGCCACCAGAAAGACACAACTGCCTGGAGAGGCCATGGCAGTCCAGTTGATTAGCACGGTGAATTAAAAGAACGAGCCACAAATGACATGTCCAGCTCTCCCACGCTACGCTTTGTATTCCCCGTGTGCCTCACCCCTGCTGTAAGAAGGTCAAAAATTAGAGCGAGAGAACAATTTTCAAGCGGCTAGCACTTAGGAGCAGAATTAACAATCACTCTGTATGTAATTGCCAGTTAATAGTAAATTGCCTTCTAGACTGTAAAATGCAATATAAATGGGTGGGCACCTAAAATTAAATTAATGAGATATTTGCTGCATTTAAAAGTGAATCGTGCAAATTAATAACTGAGTGCAATGCTTGTTTTAATATTTGTCTAATAGTATATCATTTGCTTGTTTAATAATCATTACCATCGTCCCGCCCACCCTACCTGAGAAACTCGGGGACAGTCTCACATTCATAGAAACACAGAAAATTGTTAAGAGCAATACAAGAAATTATTTTTTAATTAAAATATAAGCATTGCAGAGTTACTTGATTAAGACAAATTGGAATTTGTGTGCTTCTAATTGAAATTATGTTTGTGAGAATACCACTTCTGCAGACACACTTCCAAGGGTGAAACATTCTTGCACAAATGTGTGTGTTACTGTTTTCTAAAAAATGTCCATCTGGCAGAATGGTTTCCTATTACACCAGAGCCACGCTGGTTGGTGGGAGTCTGCTAGTGGGTGTGGTCCTGGGACCTGGTGCAAGTCTTACTCTTGAGCACTGACCTTGGCATCCCAATGTTTGGTTGACCTATCCTCATTTTAGAGATTTATTTTGCTCAATGAAAAATTATCCAAATCTCATCCAGGGGTTGGCATGTCATCTGTCCCAGGCAGAGTCTGTCACTAAACAAGACACTGGCCACCCAGAGCCAGCACCTCTGAAGGGGCCTTGAGCTGGACTGAGGACCACAGGGTCCAGGCTCAGGCCTGCAGTGCATTTCCTCCTTGGAAACATAAAAATGATTATTTTCTGCACAAAGACACGCATTCAATCCCAGCCTTATGAAACCGTTACTCAGCCAGCAATTGCGCACAGTTTGTGTTCCCTCTGATGGAGTATTTATGCTTTTTGGTTTTTGTAAAGTCAGATTGTGCCAAAAGCTGGCGACATGTCAAGGGGAGCCCTGTCCGTGGCTGCCGTCCCGGCACTGTGGGGTGCTGGCTTCTCCGCCACAGCCCCTGGCGGCCTTCCACGTTTAACCGCCACTTCACCTCACTCCTTGGAAGGCGCTCGTGTTTCTGAATTGCTTTAAAGATCTTTTGTGTGCATTCAGATGGGATTCTGTCAACAGCACCATGACATACTGTAGAGTCCCAGTGCCCCTCCAGCCCGCCAGTGCCCTGCAGACAGATGACTTGCATCCACGGAGCAAGTGAACCCTCATGGCCTCCCACAAGTCAGTCTCTTTCCCCAGGCCTAAGTCAATGCTAGTGTTTCCTCTTAAAAGGAAACCAGCTGATTATTCCAGTTAGAAAATTTTAGCCATACTTGTGGACCTGTTGGAGAACCAGACATTCCAATCACAGGTCCCAGAGTTTGGAGACACTTCTGCCAACCCAGACAGTGAATTCTGGCACCTCGGCCTGACCACCTGCAAGACCCAGAGCTCCAGCCTCCACCCGTCCACTCCTGTCTGTAGCCACGCGGGGTCCCTGGCTCTACCTTGCGTTCCGAGGGGAGTCTATGGTCCCTGAGAAGGCAGACACTTCTGCTTTTATGTGAGCTTAGTTTTGTGGAAAGAGAGAGTCCTGTCCAGATGCAGAGCCGTGAGCCACCAGGTAGTGCCTGACACCCCCGGACCTCCCAACCCCACCATCTTCACTTGGTGGTTTAAATATCGACAGCAGAGGATGGATCGTCCCCATCAGCTGGGGTGGTGGGCGGCTCTGGGAGAGGAGTCCAGCTGGCTGTGTCCGGGGTCATTTGGGGGCTCCTCAGGGCCCCAGAGGAAGGAGGGCGCCCACCTGCATGCTGTGGGACGTGGCCTTGGACCAAATAAGGATCAATTAGCCTGCCAGCGTGCTAAGTGGGGCTGGAGGCGCAGCTTTAGTAAGGCAGCCTCCTGGAGGGCCGCACAGGGGCTCGGGGTCACTGCTGTCCCCTTTCTTCCTTGTCTCGGAGGCGGCCAGGAGAATGAGACACACCGTTTGTGCTATTGCACAAGAAGACTATTTGTCCTAATCAGTGACACCCATTTACTAGAATTGCTTAAAATGAACTATACCTCATACAGAAATCGCACATTTAGAGAGTTCCATTCATCATCTGAAAATTGAGGGCCAGTAAACTTTTCTGCTCCTCCAGTGGGATCATAGGCATGCATCAAAATGTTAGAAATGATTGGTGAGAGGGAGCTGTCACCCATTTATCAAGGAAAAGAACATTATTTGCTAATTTCCCAACCAGGCTGGTGACAGGGTGCTCCGTCTTTAGACCCACGGTGACCAGCATGGCCTTTTTGTTATTAGTACAAGTCAAGCGCTTTTGGGCAGTTGCTAACAAGACACATTTGTCTGTCATCGGAGGGGCTTTGGTTGTTTTCCAAGTGGCTGTGACCAAAGTCTGCTCCCGCAACCTGATTGGCTGCACTTTCGGGGCCTTGCTAACCCGGGAGGAGAAACGACTGATAAATCACAAAGTTTCCACGTCAAGGTGAAGGTATTGACTCCCCGGCACCAAACCTGACAAAACGTGGCAGAGAGGAAACAGCCATTCATCTTCCCCAAAGGACAAAAGAGTCATCGGGTCCTGCTCCATGAGGGCTTGGGATTTGGCAGAAAGGGGGCAGCCCGCAGCCCCCAGTGCAGGCAGGGTCCCGCTCCCCTTCTCACCCAGCCAGGAAGCCATGCAGGGAGCAGAGTCGGAGGGTCGGTGGGTCGTGGTGAGATCTTCATGTTGAGCTTCTGGCTGGTCAGCATGCAAGACACGCCTTACACTTCTGTAAGCAGCTCACGGAGGGTCCCAGGATAGGGTGCTATGGTGGAAGGTGGGGGGCTTCAAGCCTCAGCCAGAACAAAGGGGAACATGACAGGTCCACAGCAGAAACATCACGCCCACTGAGGCACAGCATGAGGCAGAGATGACAGGTGGAAAAATAAAACGGCAGAAGCTCCCCAAGTTAAACCACAAAGATGACCAGGGACGTTGGGCTTGCCAAGCTCAGTAGGTAGATGTACCAGGAACACATGGCTTCTTAATGCCAGGAGATGCAGGCCATGCTGCGGCCTGAGAAGAAGAAAAGCCAGCCCTGAGTGTCCCTGGTTTCTGTCTGGATGCCACATCCTGGTGCCATAGCAAAGCCACGTGGCTTGATAGAGTCACGGTGCAACTGCCTAGGTGGGCGGTGCTCACTGAGCACCTGTGTCTGCATGCTGGGCAGGCAGGGATGGTGACACCCTGGAATTTAGGGGCCACTCACGCTTCTCCTTGGAGACTTTCTTTCTGGATGGTCTGTAGACCTGCCATGTCCCGCTTTGTGCTGACTGAGGCTTGAACCCCAAAAGCCTAGACTTGAGAAAAAATACTTAAAAAAATTCTAACTCAAATGAGTTGGGTCTCTTTAATTCATTGTAGAAAATGCAAAACAAGTCTGACTTTTCTTAGCAGGGTTTAAAAACAACAACAATGGAAGGCTATTTATTAGTCAGTGATGTGGTTTGTTACACCAAAAAAAAAAAAAAAAAGTTTTCAAACACTCTTAATGAGCATGTGGAATAACTTGGCCCACAAGGGGCTCGGTGCATGTGGTCTGGCACATGTGCTCTGGAAGGCTCATTACAGAGGGTGTTAACGTTTAAATACAGAAACTCCCTGGAGACGCTAGGCCCTAGCCCCTTCTAGTAGGACTTGGTACAAATCATCTTTGGAGAAGTTCCTTAAAGGTGCCTCTGGTGAGGGATCACGGTTTCTCTTCTCCCTTCTGGGTGCCACCCTTTCCTGCCACCCATAGCCCTTGCAGTTACCCTACAGAGTGAGTCTGCAGGCTGGCACGGTTCTGGACTGCCACGCCCAGAGCTAGCATGTGGCGACCTGAAGGCAGGGCCTCTAGGTGGCTGGCCATGGTGCCAGCAGGTTTCTTCTCCACCTTTCCCCACTTACTCTCCCAGCAGGAGTCCCTTGCCTGGAGCTCCTCTGGGTCCTTCTTGTCTCTACTCCAAGGCTGGAGGGTCTTGGGGGGTCAGTGATGCCTCTGCCGCTCTTGAGAATCTAGTGGTCAGCCTGCCTTTAGCCACAGCACCCACCCACTCCTGGGTTTTGATGCCAGCTCGGTATGTTCTCATGAGCATGTCTCCAGCACAGCAACAGCCCAGGTGACCGCTTGGTCCTGGAGCTCTGGACAGTGAACCAGCATCTCCGGCAGGGGAGGGTGTCCTCTAGTGTCCATGGCTGAGGGACTTTGAGGGCAAGGGACAGATGGTGCCACTTCACGGCATAGGCATCAGCCTTTGGTGTTCTGCAAGGGAAAGACTATAAATTTGCCTTGTGCACTTGTCTGCTTCCAAAGTTGGCCTGGTTTTAATACCATGGAAGGGAGAACCACATATGCAGAGTCTGACACATGACCTGGGGTGGCTCACCAGCCTATAACTTACTGTCACAATCCCAACACGGCCCGGGGTGGGGGCTCCCCTTTGTTGGGGTGACTCACAGTGAGCACCTGTCACAGGCCCAGCCCTGCACCCTCCTATCACTCTGATGCCCGCCTTCCCCACTGCCCCTGGCTCTACATTGCTCCTTTCCTTGGTGCTTGGAAAACACTAGCTGGCAGAGTGGTCTTTAGGGTGAACTCAAGAGTATACCACCAAAGCAGACTGTCAGCGTGGTTTGGAATGTACCCATGGTTTCCAGCGTTCCATGCTTACTTGATGCCCTCCTGGTCCAGGTCCTCGGCTGGGCGCTGCAGTGGTCCAGAGGAGGGAAGCCAGCTAGGTCTCCTAGGGATCTCCTGGGTAGTGGACTCCTTGCCAAGGGATACGGCTGCGTCTTCGTCTTGATGGCCCAGTGCCTGGCTCTAGGTCGCGTTGACAAATGTCTGGGGTTCGAGCCACATGGACAGTCCTGCAGACTTCAGATCTTTCAGGAACAAAACAGATCTAGGAAAGAAGTTAGTCAAATAGTCAGAAAAGGTGCTAAACTCTATGAGAAGAGCGACAGCTGTGATATTGACGATTTATAGGAGGGAGCGTGCCTAGAGAGGTGGCGTGGAGGTGGCTGGGGAGGCTGCCCCGCTGGACTTCAGGGGATGGGCGTGGGTTCCAGGCAGAGGTAGAGGGTGAGACAAGTGTGGAGTGGAGGCCTGGGGGCTGGGCGTGGCAGGACCCGGGGTGGGAGAGGGCCATTGAGGCCAACAGGCCTTCTTGATCCCAGTAGTATGAGATTCGGGGGCCCCTTGTGTGGAAACAGGAAACATTTTACATGAGACACATAATCCAGAGCTGTATGTTCAAGGGTTCCATCATCTACATTAAATGTGACAATATCTTGAAAGGCCATGCCAAAGAACATTCCTTTTCTTCGTTGTTCAGCCTGCAAAACCAGGAGTTAAAGATCCCTCCCTGGAGTTTAAAAAGGTCCCTAATACTGGAGGCCAAGTTATACCCCTCTGTGGAGTCCCTTCCCTCACCCCGTCCCTTCCCAGCTGGGTTGTCCGGTCCACCCTGGTGCTGGTCTCCAATCATAGACACCAGACACACCGTCACCAGACAACAGTCAGGCCAGAAGGGTGTTTCCCCCTGTAGGTAGAGCTGGCACATTCATTTTCCAGGTTAGAAATGTTACTTTCACTAAGCAGTTCTGTTTTCATTCATTATAATTCACATACTATAGTGTCTTTCCCTTTAGAATGTACAATGAGGCGATTTTTAGTTTGTGTACAAAGCTGTGCAGCCATTAGTCTAATTCAAGAACATTTTCATCCCCTGAAAACAGCTTGTGCCCATCAGCAGTGCCCCCCCCCCCCCCCCCCCCCC
>RJWH01001545.1:249666-252166 GCA_004363575.1 Solenodon paradoxus | reverse complement strand
CCCCACTGGACTGGGCCCCTCAGGACCCAGTGATCTCTGGGAGGGAGAGGGGGAGTGCACCCTCGGTGCTCAGACACCTCCCAGATCCATATGCGTGTGCTTGCACCCTCTCCTGCAGTTAAAGACAAGGGTGATTGTTTTCTAGTTCTTCTATGTAAATTTGTGGGACTCCATGGCAAAGCCCCTGGATGAGATTTTGAGCTACCTCCCTAGCCCCCACCCCTCTCTCTCTCACACACACACTCACACACATACCCAGACACCTACCCACCCCTTGCCCATGTCCACGTGGTAGGGACCCACAGTGGCACAATGACATGTCATCCTTCCAGCATCCTGTGGAGCACTGTTCTGATCCTTCGCAGTGCACTGAAGATGTAGATGCTTTTTGGCCTGTGGGAAAGGTGAAAGGTACCCTCACATTTCTACTGCTTTAAAATATTTTTGATCCTGGAGGAGAATTTCAATTCAACTGAAACATTGCAAAATGTCTCTTCCCGAATGAGCGTGTATGGTTATTACAAGTCATAAAGCCTCTGAAAGCTTGCACCGGGGCCTCTATCACCTGTCAGAGGCATTTGCATGAAATCAATAGCAGCCTCCCATCTATCTTTTCTGATCACCTTTCATCAGGCCGATTCATTAAGTCAAACAGTCACGGTGATTAGCTGGGAGAGAGGAGAAACCCTGACATGTTAGAAATGCACAGTGGGCCACCTTTTTTGTTCCCTAATCAAGAAACGTAATACTTTATCTAATCCTTTTTGGACCACGTTGCCTGGTGAGGCCCATCCGCCCTGCTGGCCACATGCTTTTTTGCCTGACACCCTGGTCCCGGCCCAGGCAGAGACATGACAAATTGTCCCCCAAGTCAACGCTGACAGCTTCTGATGATTAATGGTTTGATTATGAAGTGGTTTTACACATATAGAATTTACATCACAGAGAGTTAGAAATTTTGCCATGTCACACACACACAGGCGTTCTGAAGAGCTTTACTCTTTGCAAAGAAAAAAGAGGGCGAAATCGCAGCAAAAGCCATGTCATGTAAAATCAATATGTCGGATCAATGCTTTATTAACAAGAAAATGTCTTACTTCACATTCCTGTGCGGACCTTTGTCTCCGGGATGTATGATGGAATGTCAAATCATATTGTGGTCCTCAACTTTCGGGCGTATTATTGAGTGTACGTGCGAGTCTTCCGGCGTCGCTTACAAGACCCACCGTGGGTGTTGACACCCGCAGCCCGGGCGCTGGAGGATAACGGTGACCAATAATTTTGGAAAGCACTTTCAAAGGCAGGTTCTAACCTTGTTCGTAGGAAGCCGTAGCCTTTGTGTTCCTGGTGCTCTGCAGACCTGCTGAGTTGGGTGGTGTTAATCATCAAATTACATGGTGACTAATGAGTGATGGCCCAAATTGCGGGCTGAGTAATGAATAGATGGCGGCAGGTCTTATTAGTCTCAGAAAACCCCCTGATTTATGTCGCACCATGCACCGGGGCGCTACTCCATGGAAGACCATATCTACATCGAGAAGTAATGTACTCTAATAAGTATTTTCATCTTAACTCACGTCCCTGGGCCTCCGGGCTCAGTTTTTGTTGGAGTCAGGCAGGGCCATAATCGAGCCCGATGGCTCCTTATAAAGCTTGTTAAACAAGAGTGCAGTCGCATGGAGTCCGGACTGTGATTCATTCACTGTACACAGTGCGTGTGCCGCTGATTTATGGCTGCGCACAGTTCATAGTCAAAATTACAATTTGAGGGATAAAAAGATTAATTACTATTTGTGGCCGGCAATTTTGTGAGGCTGGTGGAATGATAGCACTCTACATCAGTCTGTAGTCAGCCATTCACAGATTATTAAAGCTTTGCAAGAGTAAGTGCTCCTCTGCCTGGTTGGTGCTCAGGCAATATGCTAGACAAAAAAGGGCCACGGGATAAATCTGCAGCTAGCAATAGCCGGACATATGTCATAATTGCCAGTTTCCCATAAATCCCTGGCCAGCGTGGAAGGCCCCGCGTGATGTCGGCAGCGATCATGACAGTGGTGATTGCTATCTATGGCCCCAAGACCTGCAACTTTCTGACTGCACTACCATTTTTACAATGTATTGAGTAACCCTTTGACTTTCTTCCAGTCTAATTATGGATTAGAAATAATCATTGCTTTTATGTGCAAAAGAAAGGGGGAAATCCATTCCTGAAGACAGAACTAGCATTTGGGGGTGCTTGCCTTCAAGAGCGTCAGAAAAGCAGAATTACACGTTTATTTGTCAGCGTGCCATAAACGAGGAATGGGTGACATAAAAGTAATTAACCTGACCTACATCTCTGTGTCCTATTACAGCCCTTAATGAGCCAACCATAGATTACGGCTTTCAGAGGTTGCAGAAAGTGATCCCGAGACATCCGGGCGATCCCGAAAGGTTACCCAAGGTCAGTACAAGAGTGTGGGGCAGGCTGTGTGGGGCAGGGGCACCTCTGAGCAGGTTT
>RJWH01001545.1:107166-244666 GCA_004363575.1 Solenodon paradoxus | reverse complement strand
ATGCCACCCTTTCCCTGGTGGCTGGGGACACATGTACATCTGAACCACATGACTCAGTCAAACCTTGTCTGGCCACTGGTGTCCTCGCACAGTCTTCAAGTAGGAAGGACGGCTATTATCACAGGAAAGCAGCCCACCTTGAAATCACCCAGCAGCTTCCGTGGTGGGCACTCATTTCATACCTGGGCGGTGGTGGGGGCAGGGGACAATGTGGCCGTCCTTGACCTGTCCGGGGTTTTCAGGGAGCAGAGACTCTAGGGGGCTTCCTTCTCCATATGGGTCCATTTCTTTGACCCTTAGTCCCATGCCTTCCAGGCCACCCTAGCCTTGTAGGCACTTTGGGCCCTGGGTACAGAAGAGAGCTGGCTTCGTCCCTCTTTCAGAAACACCTTATCTTCCCAAGGGATGCTCTCCTCCCATTAAAGACTCGGGTCCCACTCTGGACCAAGGACCATGGAGTGGCACCTTTATCTACCCCAGTGAGCAAGGCGGAGGGGCTTGCTGTGGCTCTTTGCTCCCGGGCAGTGGTGGTCCCGCAGCCGGAGTCTTGGGGGGCGGCCAGCAGCGGCCTGGCATGACAGCTCCCCATCCTAGGAGATCATCCTGAAGCGAGCGGCTGACATCGCCGAGGCCTTGTACAGTGTGCCCCGTAATCACAACCAGATCCCCACCCTGGGCAACACGCCCGCGCACACCGGCATGATGGGCGTCAACTCCTTCAGCAGCCAGTTAGCCGTCAATGTGTCAGAGACGTCACAAGCCAACGACCAAGGTAGGCGGCGGGCCCTTCCCCAGACCCTCCTTGGGACATGAGATGGGCCAGGGTCCCGCTGGGGAGGCCACCCTGCGGTCTGCCCAGTGAGCACTGGAGGATGTGCTCAGACCCCAGAGGCTTGCTCCTGCAGCTCTGGTGGCTGCCACGTCTTTGTCGGCACTTGTAGAATTTCCTTGAACGTCTTTGTAAATCCTGTATGTGCCTTAAAAGACTGGGCTAAGCCGCAGGGTAGCTGGGCCCTTCCCGGATGTTGCACCGGTGGGATTTGGTTCCTAGGTTTGGAATGAGTAAGTGGAGAGGCGCCCCACTTTCCATCCTGCAGCTTACCCCTTAGCACAGTGATGTGGGTGGCAGGGGTCATGACGCTTTCTGGCCAAAGCCGGTTCTTTGGGCCCATTTTAGTCCTTTGCAAAAGTGACAGATGTAGCAGTAACCCCAGAACCTCCGATCGGAAGCTGCTCAGCTCCCTCCCCTTCCCCCCACCCACCCCCTTGGGAATGAAGCTGCCATACTCCCCTGCCCCCACTTGCAGAAATAGCAACAGTACAAATGAAGACCCCCAAACTGCCTTTGGGGGGAGTCACGGCCACAAACAAGCTCTCCCTGTCAGCCATGGCATTTGAAGGTCTGCAGAGGCCGAAAGTTCACATAGTGTGGGGGGACCGAGCAGGACTGCAGGCTGTTGATAATTGCTTCTAAAGAGAAGTGCGAAAGCCACTGACGGTTAGATCGAAGCGCACTTGGCCGGCTGTCGTAGCCGGCAGATGGAGGTGCTCGGCCGGGATGCGCACGCAGGTAGGGCTGGCGCGATAAGGTTATCTGAAGCGGGAGTGCACTCAGATGGAGGAAAGTGAAGGTCAATGAACGGTGTTTAATATATGACATAGATTTGCGGGGAACCCCCCCCAGTTCTCTCCCTGATAATAACGTTATTTTTGGCCGGGGGGGATTTCAACAGTCGGCTACAGTCGTAATACAAGCAGCGTGTCCCCGCGAGGCTACGTCCCCAGCAGCACTCCCCAGCAGTCCAATTACAACACAGTCAGCACTAGCATGAATGGATATGGAAGTGGCGCCATGGCCAATCTAGGGGTCCCGGGCTCGCCTGGATTTCTTAATGGCTCCTCCGCTAACTCTCCCTACGGCAGTAAGTGTCTGTTTTTGTCACACGTCATCACACAGATTCATGTTCACTGCAGAGTCAAATGTGTGCGTTGCTTGGATGTTCTGTGATGTGAGCTACTGGATAAAAGGAAGGGTGGCCCTGGAGGCTGGGCGTCCATGTGACGACAGTAAATTGACCCCAACGGGCCCCTTGCCATCCCATTGGAAACTCGAAACAAAATGGGGCTGCCCAATTGGAAACGAAAGTCCAACCCAGAGTTTGCCTGTTATCCAGAGAGTGGCCAAGCCAGAAACATCCATGTCTGTTTTGTGGGCCCGGTGTTGGCGGCGAGGCCTGATGCTCTGTCATGTGCGGCGCACGCGCGCGTCCTGACCATGTTTGCTTTGTTGCAGTAGTGCCGTCCAGCCCCACCATGGCAGCCTCTTCGGTCACCCTCCCTTCAAACTGTAGCAGTACACACGGCATTTTCTCATTCTCACCTGCCAATGTCATCTCTGCAGTGAAACAAAAGAGCGCCTTCGCGCCTGTGGTCCGGCCCCAAGCTTCTCCTCCTCCTTCCTGCACCAGCGCCAATGGGAATGGACTCCAAGGTGAGGTGGCACGTTGGCCCCAGGCCGGAGCTCTGGCAGCACTGTTCCCAGCTGTCCCCCGGAGGGCAGGCCCGGTTCTCCCTGGGGCGGGAGCGGCCCTTCCTCCGGGCATGCTCCTGACCTGCTCCGCTGGTGGCCAGTGCATGCGCCTTTGGTCTGCTAATGCAAGCCTCGCCCGTGTAAGCAGCTCCCTTTCGACCAGCCCCGCACGTGCTACAGTCTCCCCCTTGGTGTCCTCGGATGAAAGCTACCTCCTTACCTGCCCAGCACAAGCTCTGTGTCCCGGTGCAGCAGCCCGGAACCTCAGGGAGCGGAGCCACGCGGGAAGGCGTAGTCTCGTGGTGCAGGGCTGTTTCCAGTCCCACTTCGCAAACAGGCCTTCAGGGCCGGCCCTGTTGCAGCTCCCAGCTTGCGGCCTCCTGAATCACAAGGACGCGGGATGGGGGTCCTTGTGCCTCCTGCCTGGCCCATCTTACAGTCAGTCCACTGTCCTGATCGGGCTGCATTCTCACAGCTGCACCCACAGGCCGTGCCGTCCCCAGGAAGGGGCACGCCCAGACCCAGGCCATGCATGCGCCAGTGCTGGACGGGAGCTGCTGCTTCTAAGTGAGCTCTTCGAGGACTGGAGGGGAAGGGCCGGCCCGAGGGCAGGGGGGCACCGCCTGGACACAGCAGCCCATGGATGGGGCCGCGCAGAGCGGGCACCCAGCGCCTGCCTGGTGCCGTCCCCTGGGTGGTGACCCGGGATGTGCGCGCAGGTGCAGGCGCAGCCACATGAGTGCCCCTAGGCCTCGTGAGTGCGCGCGTGGCTCTGTGACTTACTGAGGCCACAGACACTGAGATTAAGTGGCCGTCATCTGGCCTCTTTCAGACACCACCTTTGGTATATGCTCCTCCCGGTGAAAACCATGTCCAGTTACTCCTTAAAAACGATCCATTCCACAGTATTTACTGAGCGCCTACTATGTGCCAGGCTCTCTGCTGGGTGCTGAGGACGCTACCGCGGAGAAGACAAACTGGGCCTTTTGTGAAGTCGGTGGCATATTTCACTTTGATGAACTAATGCTCAAAAAAGGAACTGGAAAGGTATCCGTGATTTGCAATAATTGTCTCACAACATCCGTTAGTGTCTGAGAGGGACGCCCCGGCCCCTGTGAGCCAGCGGCGGTCACCAGACCAAACTGCTTCCGAGCAGGGGGCCAGGCGCCGCAGCCTGCCGCCGTCCCCACGTGAGGCCAGTTGAGACGCGCCACATATGCAGTGCGCGTGCAGGTCCCCCAACCCACAGTTGTAACGGTGAGTCGGAGATAAATTCATATTGTTGGAATTAATGAGCTGAGAAATTAAAGTGCACATCACCCCACGAACAAGTGTATTAATCTGTTATACATAAATTAATGAGAATGATCATTCTGACAAAAATTAAACAACACTAAAGTTAAAAGATTTTAAATTACATTCGTACCAGGAGCTCACTGGAAAGCATCAAACGTACTTGGCATTTCTAGGCAAACTTTTATTCTGAGAAAAATGAGCTCCCTAAGGCGGAGCCTCGACTCGAGTCTCCCCCGTGCTTGGCCGGGAGACGGCGAGCAGGGGCCTGTGGCTTTGACCTCAGACAATCCGAGACTCACCATTACGATGCAGGACACTTGGCAGGAGGTCAGGCAGCGGGAAATGGAGGTTGTCAGGGTCACTCCAGGAGCAAGAGCCAGGCTCAAGTTGCCCTTGGCTGGTGTCGCACCAATGACCAGGTTGGCTCACAGAGGAGTCTCTCCACAGAGGTGTCTGTCCCCAGAGGTGGCTTCTGGGGAGTTCAGGCCTCCGTTTGCCAGGAACAAGCCACTGAGGTGTGTGGGGACGGCAGCCTTCCCACACAGCAAGGCCAGCAGCCTCTCCCTTTTCCAAACACTGTCTTTGCAGAGGGCTGCAGCAGAGAAGGACTCTGGGGGGCGGTGTCCCCACACGCACCCCCGGCCCCTGAAGTAGACGCCCCCACGTGCCTTAACCCTGCCCAGGGCTGGTTAAGAGTCGTGCAAACCCAGCGCCACTGGCGGACCGTGAACCAGGGCGGGCGGGCAGCGCCGCTGGGTGTGCGCACTGGGCCCCTAACCCCCGTCTCTCTCTCTTTCAGCTATGTCTGGGCTGGTAGTTCCGCCAATGTGAAGGGTTTTTGTTTACCTTCGGCAGCACCCAGCACCCAAGGACGGACTTCAGGGGACACGTTTAATACGTTAGGACATGCTGATGGAGACAGTATCTTCAGCTACATCAGCAGCAGCTGAAATGCTACAAAAGACTTTGTTTAAAGATTTTATTTAAACTATTAAGAATCAACATGCAAACAACCTACTTCTTCATGAACAATTCCATTTTATTGACTGAACTTTTCTCATATTTTCACATTTCTCAGTCCTGAAGAATAAGGAGAACAAAGCGACGCCTATTTTGTATAAAGTTTCTGACTCCGTCTTGGCTATGTCTAGTACTTGCTGTGTGTTGGGAGAAACTTCGTGAATGCACCATTTTGATTATCATGAAACACAGATGAAAAATGCCTCCACACATTTTTCTGTGCTCATACTTAGATTCACAATGGTTGTGTATCTCTATAATGTGAAATATTTTTTTGTGGTGAAAAAAGGGGACCAAGGAGGTCTGAGCCATCAACCTGGAAGAAAGGATGCCTATATGGTTAGGAGAGTTTGGGGTGGCAGGGAGGGAGGGAGGGTTTATCATTGCTTAACTTCATCTTAAGGAAATGAAACTTTGTAACTTATTGTAGTTAGAAATTGTAACTTTGATATTGAATTCTCTTGCCTTCAACAAGCACACTGACAGAAAAAAAAAAATGCTACTGTCTGTTGGTTAAAATATTCTCCCACCGCTAGAGCTTCCTGTTAAGCAAGTGTGATCTGCAACATTTTTTCAACTTTTGCTAGCACTGTATACTATTGCATTCTTAGGCTACTGTGAGGTCCATGTTTCTTGTACCAGAAATTGTCCTTTTGACTTCTAGATCCTTCTTCCCTAATGTGTTTTGTATGTGGTTATAAAATTGTAGACTTTTGTGATTTTGCCAAAGTTGTAGCTAAATATTTATACACTTGTCTTGAATTTTTTTCAGATCCACTTAAATATTTAGAAAAAAAAATGAGTTTTATTCCTTATGTATCTTATAAGGAATAAAATGGTCTCCATTCACCACTTTTCCACAAACACTTGCAGTTGCTAAGGGACTTTATTTTGTAACATATCAATTATAAATATTGTATTTATCTTTGAAATTTTGTACATTGCTTTTCCTGTCATTTTCTTTCTCTCTTTTTCTTGTCTCTGTTGGTTTTTGATTATAGCCTGGTGTTGTGATGCTGAGAAGAGCATTGAGCCAAGAACTGTCTCTTTGATCTGTTTTGTTCACACAAACTGGTGTCCTTGCATTTCATTTATACTTCAAAACCTTGCTATGGTTTAGACTTTCCATCCCTTTTTTTTTTTATTTTGAGAAAAAGTCAAAGTCATTGTTTATTTTTATATTATTTTTAAGTTATCTGAACAAATACTTTTGAAAAAAAAGTTCGTTGTATAGTCAAAAGAAAACGGTGCCACCTGGCTGTGACAAATCCTAGTAGAGTCCGTGCATGTGAGACAGCCGTGAAGAGGCGACACCGTTTGGGGCTGTGTCCTGATTTTTTTTTTTTTGTAGAATGTAAAAAGTCATTTTAGCTGCCACCCATGACTTTGCCACATAGCTGAACTGTGTTTACTGGAAAAATTCAGAGGCCTAAAGTTTAAAATAAAATTCACTTCTGATGTTTTAATTAAAATGTTTGCCACATTAACTTCTCTGATGCCTTAAAAGTGGACTTCTTTAAAGAACCTTTGTGCTATTTTATCACAGGCTTACACCACAATTGTTAATCGATATTTCATTTGGAGATTTATGGTGTAAAACACACACACACACACACACACACACACACACACAAACAAAAGCACAAACCTGGTGTTCCATATGTCACTCCTTTCTGTGTCTGCGTCTGCTGCATTCTGTGTCCCCACAGGCCCTCCTCAGAGTCAGACGATTCGGGGGAACCAAAGTCACTGCTGGATTTTAGATTTTTTTTTTTGTTGTTAACATGGCTTTTTTTTTTTTTTTTTTTAAAGGTCAGCTCCAAAACACTGTCTGTCCTTTCTTCACTGGAATGACCTCCTTCAGATCATGTGCCTGTTCGTGCCAAACCCACAGTGAGACTCAAAGGGTTCGTTTTCCCCCTTTGGCATGAAATGATTTGCAGACACAGCACAGCAAACATTTTGCAAAACTGCAGCAGAGATCATATCTAAAACAAAAGGAGGGACTTTTAAAAAACTTTTCTTGATAAAAAAAATGCACAACTTAGAAAAGTGTTCATTCAAGGGACGACAGACAATACACAGTCCCCGGCAGTCAGCGGTCACGCTCTGGGCCTGTGACAGCTGACAAGGCTTAGCTACGTGGAAAAGCCTGAGAAGTCACTTTGGAATGAAATTGCCTCCGTTTTATTTTGTACAAGTAGGGGTTTGATCTACAAACAAGCTCACGTGTACACGTTAAGATGTTTGCAAGTTTCCTCATCTCACACTCGGTTTGTGTTTTAGATTAGTCGGGCCCTCATCGCTTCATGGTCTCAAAACTGAGCGCTTCACTAAATGGTAGATTTTACTGTTAAAAACCCTACAATAAGATTGTTTTATCTGTACATTTTTTCAGATATTTAACTGTATAAAATGTTCATTTTACACAATATTTAATTAAAGTATTTCTTGTCTGTGAATTTCACTTTGGGTAATTTGATCTGTTTTGATTATTTAAATGAGCAACAAAACACACACGTGTACGTGACCTTGGAGATTTTGCTCACATCCTCTGGGCTCCCAAGCTGCATCTTGGCTGCGAGAAAACGATTCACAGGCGAGCCTTCACAAGTCACCGGTCTCCACACACTCAGCTAACCTGTGCAAGAAACGCTTATGGTGACTTGCTGGGCTCTGCTGGGCACCGCCTGTACGTGTGTTGCACACTCCATCGTGTGGAGAAGGGTCCGCCCGCAGGCGCTCCAGCACTAACGTACCCATGAGGCTCACTGGGTCCCCTCCCTCCTGTCCCCAGGTCCTCTGCTTCTGAACTGGAGTGATGTGGGCAAAGAATGACTCTGACTCCTTTAGACACATGCTCCTTTGACCCCCAACTCACTGGGGCAACAGCGGCCTTAGGAGGGCCCCTTGGCAGAGGCTCCACTGGGTGGGTGGGCACCCGGGTACCGGACACCTGTGTTGCTGAGGTCTGCCATCATCACCAATTCAGTCCACCAAGTGGCCCAGCAGACCCCCGTGGGATGCCCGCGGTGCAGCCGAACGCAACCGATGGTAATGAGATCCGCCTTCGTGCCACAGCTCTCATTTGCACAAAGATATCCAGCATTTGCTGCTCCCTTTCCATTTCATTCTGTATTTTTCATTTTCTCCTCAATGAAAGGCTGGTTCTGCATGTTTTGGCTTGCAGCTCTATCACACACACATAAGTGTGATCCAAATTAGTTCTCACAAATGTCATCTTAATTACTTGTTCTGCTGAGCAAAACAGGAAACAATTATTCAAAACAGAAAGAAACTTGTGAATACCTTTTTTTCTCTCCTGTCAGTGAGGATCAGGTTCCTTCGATTACTTCTTGTTCCAGACTTAACGGGATGACAAGGGGCAGGCTCAGGTACAAGCTGACCTACATATGCTGCCCCCCACTTCCCGAGGGGGTGTGGCCCCATTAAACCCACCTCCTTCCCTACTCTCATGCCCAGATGATGCCCAGCTCTGTGGGAGGAGGGGCCCCCTCCCTGAGGCTGGCTTGTCCAGCCCTGTAACCTGGGAAGAGAGAAATAATTTCATGTTTGTGTTTTGAATCAGAAGCAAAAGTTGTATTCTCTCAAAATGTATGCCAATTATTGTCAGTCTGCCTTTTAAGATCTTTCAGGCTTTTAAAGATTATTCAAAGCACTTGAAATAGGCTTCCATCTAATGCCTCATTTCATTGCATTAAACAGCCTAGTTAATAAAGAATCAATATATTCAAAGGGCAAGGTTATCTTTTGTCTATAAGAGGTGGTGTCATTCTGAACCTTTTATAGTTCAAATGCTGAAAAAGACCTCATGAAATCCATACTCATCAAGTGGGTCAACGGCAGCAATAAAGAGGCCCTGAAAGGGAAGAAAGATGGCCCTCCTTTAAAACAACTCGGGTCTTATCTCCCGCTCCACGTGCCCAGAGAAGTCCTCAGAAAATGTCAATTTCTCATCAAGACGAGAGGCCACGATGATCATTGCTTCCAGAATACATACAATTAAGAGAGTACAGAGAGCAGCCAGGCAGCTCTGTGGCAGTCCTGTCCCCACGAGCGCAGGCCCCTCCTCACAGATAATACGGGTTGTTGATAACTGAAGTGTCAATATGCCAAAGAGCCATTTTTGAATGTGAGTCCTTGTGCTTTGAGCGCAGTGGCCGATCCCAGGCCCCGATAAGGGCCGGCTGCCAGCGGACACCACAGGTTGGCCCTCGCAATTAATGCGCCGAATAAATCACACAAAAGAGCCGGCTGCTTTCTACTCAGTGAGACAATCCCCCGTTTTACCCTTCAAGGATTCCTTTTATGTCGGAATAAGGTTGCTTTTAATGAAATTTAAACTCATCAGAGGAAATCAAAAACCTCCAATCAGATTACACATTGATTTTTTTGTCATTTGTCATTTCCCAGTGCAGGGCCATGGGTTTCACAGGGACCGAGCCCCGGAGTTGTGAAGGGGCCCTGCATACACCCAGCACCCACCACGGCCCGGGGACAGACCCCTCCCCCGTGGATGCACACAGATGCGCCTCCGTCCCACCTGCTTGGTTAGGCACAGGGAGCCCAGGACAGAGCGGTGCCACTGGGGGTGTCCCGAGCCTGGGCGTTGGGCGTCCCTGACAACCTCAGGGACTTCTAGGTCTGCACTGCAGATCTCTCGACACCCGACACGTACTCCTGGGATTGCAGTGAGTTGGGTTTGCAGCACACCCTCATCTATTCTTTTCACGCCCATGTAGGGTCACATGGCATCCAACTCCCTGTCCCCAGATGTCTGTGTAGAGAGAACACAAGGCAACCTCACACGCCTGTGGATCGGAGGGCCTCCCAGAGGTTTCCCGGGGGCCCTGGGTAACTCCGAACTGCTGGAGGACAAGGCTGTGCCTCCTTACCTCTTAGCCCCATGTCAGGGGCACCCGTCGTGCTCAAAGTCCCCAAAGTTCCCAAGAGGGGGGTTGGGGCAGCATCTCGTCCCTCCTGGAAAGAGACATCCAGATGCGTCAGAGGGTAGCACCAGCTCAGAGGAAAGCGGATGCTTCTGACTCAGATGCCTTGGAGACCACCTCTGAAAAACAGCTCTAAAATGAGAACATACTCTAGGTTTTCAAACACAGCCAGGCCACACTTCCACCCAGCAGCAGCTTTCCCACGCGTTTCCCCTCCCTGCTTGGCTGCTGTCTCTTTCAGGCAGCAAAACTGCAGTTAAAAGAAGCTAAATGACCAGGCCATAGTCACCTGCCTGCATGGACCCTATCCAGATGCCAAATGAAGCTGTCAACTGCCAACCCTGCACTCTTTCCACTCATTCAGCTCAGACGCCAGGAATTAGAGCTGGTCCACTTGGAGCAGAGTGCGTTCTTGCAGAGGTCCCACCAAGTCTGGGGGCACGGCGGGGACACAGGCTGCCCACAGGGCTCGAGGGGCCTGACTCAGGTGAGGTCACCTGGGAGGTAAGATGGAAACTGGTCTGTGTTGACATCAGCTGGGGCTCTATGGCCCTCGCTTAGGACACAAGCACAACCAAAAGTCCACTAACCCCAAACTGCAGGCCAGGCTCCTGTCCCAAGGCTTGAACACACCAGGAGGAGTGCCCAGGCCTTTCCCATGGTGCTCCGGGGTAGCCATGTACGCCACCTATGGGGATGGGGTACCCGTGAACTCTGGGTGCCCCTCAGGAGCATGGTGAGTGGAGGAGCCACATACAGCGGGCAGGGACAGGAAGGCACGACTCTGGCCCCGAGGTAGCGCCAGAGAGGCTGAGTCCAGAGGCCAGTCCAAAATAGCTCAGCAAACATCACCTCTGTTCCTGCTGCTAGAGGACGAGCCACAGCAAGTGAGAGGCCTTGGGTCGGACAGAACGGGGGTCAGCAGAGCAACAGAGCATCCCTCCATGCTGCCATGCACACCGCTCCGGGCACTGCCTCAACAGTGGCCTGAGCAGCCACCCAGCCACCAGCGGACAGAGGAGCATGTGGCTCATAAGCCAAGACCCAACTGAAACCCGTGTTTCCAGCTACCAAGCACCAAGCTCTTCACTGCCCTGCCCAGTTCTTGAGGCTGGGGTGGGTGAGGGTGAGGCCGGGGGTGCGGGTGAGGCCGGGGGTGCGGGTGAGGCCGGGGGGGTGCGGCTGAGGCCGGGGGTGCGGGTGAGGACGGCGTGTGGGAGGGAGGACCAGGCAGTACAGATGGAGCGACAGTGCAGCGAAGGATCCCAGTAAAGACATGTGCATCCTCAGTGCAGAAGCAGACACCGCAACTCAGTGAGACTGAGACACCTTGAGAAAGACAGGCAACACAATCAGCACAGAAGGGGAAAAGACAGTAGTAGAAAAGCTAAGGGAAACATAGTTCAACCTCACTTTAAAATGTCTATCAAATTAAAATGCTGCAAATTTTTTCCATTTAGATAAAATTTTTCTTAAAAGCTAAACTCTGTGGTCAATGCAAAAATGGGCATTTGTATATAGTCAATGAAAGAAGAGTAAATTGATATAAACATTCTGGAAGTCAATGTGACCTCCTATCAAGTGACTCTGCTCATATCCTTTGACCAACTCATTCCACTTGTGGGAATCAACCTTAAGAAAATAACAGAATAGATAAGACCTGAAGTACAAGATTGTTCGCTCCACTGGTATTTATTAAAAAACTGGAAAGAACCCAAATGTCTAAAAAGTGGAGTCATTAATTGTGTTAGACACATAATAGGCTATTATAGACTCTATTAAGATCATGTTCTTGAAGTATATTTAATGAAATGGTAAATACTAATGACACAAAATTAGGTGAAGCAAGCATATAAAACTGTGTCTATAACAAATTCAAATTTTACAATGTCAATGCAAAGAAAAGACAAAGGAAAAATATATCATTTGGAAAAGCACTAATTAAAATTGTAGCACACTTAGTAGTTGGCATATGGGAGAGGCTAAAGCTTACCTACCGCATTCATATTTTCTGACATGTAAAACAGACATGCAGGCTCACCTCTTGGAGCGCAGGGGCTGCCCGGAGCCTGGAGGCCTGCCACTGTTGGTGACAGCCCGTGCCTCCTGTAACAGCCGCCAGGGCAAGGCTAGTGGTCAGACTGTGCCGGAACATGGAGGTCACTTCTGGGGACACAGTGCTGCCAGGCCACGTAGAAGAGGAGCGGAGACAGACGTGGTGGTGGGAGGGAAGAAGCAGTTCGGGGCCCCCAGAGAGAGCAGGCTGGACTGCATGGTGCAAGCTCCAGGGCCCAGGTCCAAAGGGGACAAAGTCTATGGGACAGGTTTCCATGAAGTCCAGTGACTGCCCTGCTCCCGGCTTCCCCAGCATCCTCCTGGGGCCCGGGGCCCGAGTCCTGGGGCCCGACACTCAATTCACTTTCATCTGAACTTCCAAGAAAGGGTTTCTGCTGCTTGCAATTACTAACCAGACAAATGAGGGAGGAAAGGGACCTTCAAATTAGTGTTTTAAAAGAACTTAGAAAATGTTAGATTTAATAAGTAAAATTTCACTGGACTGATGACTACCAAGTATTTCTGTAACAATTAGTTCAAGGGGTTGAAAAAAATAGCACCATTTGCAACAGCATGGAAAACGTCAAAACACCTAAGAAGAAAGCTATTGAAGTCATGCATGAGGTCTGCAGAGGAAACCTCAAGATTCATCTTCTGAAATTTTAAATAGCAAATGGAGGCATATGCCATACTCATGGATTGGAAAACTTGAGACTGATCAGATGCCTGTTCTCCCAGACTGACCTAGAGCTCCGGTGCAATCTCTAAATTAACTTATTGAAGCTGAAAAGATGACTGTCAAATTCACAAAAGCAGCCACGCTGGCCCACGAAGAGTGAAGTTTGCAGATGTAAATGTTTGCAGTATTAAATACAGTCTCAGCTTGGGCCACTCTAACAAAATGTCACAGAGCACAGGGCTTTAACAACAGACATTTTCTTTCTCGTGGTTCTGGAGGTTGGAAGTTCCAAATTGAGGTGCTGGCAGGAGGGATGGGAGGATGGACATCCTGGCTTGCTGCCTTCTCGTGGTGTTCTCACTCTTCAGGAGAAGGAAGGCTCTGCTCTCTTACGAGAGCTCTGCTCCAGCATATCCCCCAAGAGTCCATCCAAACCTAATTACCTCCCATATGCCCCCTTCAAGTGCCATTGCATTGGGAGTTTGGGCTTCAACAAATGAATTTGGGGGCAACAAAAATGTTGAGCCCCAAACTAAACTTCTCAGGGACCATAATAATGAAGACTGCCCAGTTTTGGAGCAAGACTAGTCAGTCCACCTCAAATATGGGGAGTCTAGAAGCAGACACAGTACATGGTCACCAGTTCAGAACAACACAGTGGGGAAGGTGATGCAGAGGACCATGGTGTGTGCTGCCAGGAAACAGAAATGCAAACCAGGATGGCTGGCACCCTAAGACTCCCCAGCTTGGAAGGGGAGAGGGATGATGCTCAGGGATAAAGGGAAGTATGGCACTAAAGTCAAGAGAATGCCCAGGAACTCTGCACAGAAGCAGCAACGAGCTGGAGCAAGGGGTGCCCTTCTCGGGCAGGCAGTGACGGTGAGGATAACGGGAGGCAGCAAGGTCTTTAAAGGACCAAACCAAACCAAACCCCATTCCCTCCCCGCCAACTCCTCGAGGTGTTCACCTGGGACTGCATCAGCGTCACGGGGAGTGGAGATTCATGCGGAACCAGGATAACCAAAGTGACCTGAAAAAGAAGAACAGTGTCAGACGCATTCCATCTTCCGATTTCAGAAATTATTACACAGAAATAGAAATCAAGGAGTGTGGAGATGGCATAGGGTAGATATACAGATCAATGGAATAGAGTTGAAAGTCCAGAAGTGATCCTCTGAGTTCTTGGCTAAGTGATTTTCCACAAAGGTGCCAAGTTCGTTGAGCGGGAAAGGAATAGTCCTTCCCACTAATGGTGCTGGAAAAACTGCCTGACCACATGCAAAAGAAGAAATTGGATTCTTATATTACACTGCACACAAATATTAACTAAAGAAGGCCCAAGGACCTAAATGGAAGAACTAAAACTACAGAACTCTTAAAGGACAGCATTAAGGTATCTTCTCATGACAATGGATATGACATGAATTTGGCAACTGTGAATGATGTTACAGATGCAACACATCTTAGAAGTAACATCAAAAGTATGAGCCACCAAAGGAAAAATTTCTCCGCAAAATTTAGAATGTCGGTGTTTCAAAAACCACTATCAAGAAAGTGAGAAGACAACCCACAGAATGGGAGACACTACATACTTAGCATGGTGCTAGGAGCTAGAATATAGAGAACACTTATGAACTAATGACAAATCTAAACAATCTAGACAAGGGCAAAGGTTCTGAGTAGACAGTTCTCCAAAACCTGACACACACATGGCCAGCGAGAACATTAAAAGTTGCTCAACATTATTCATCAGCAGGGAAATGCAAATCAAAAGTACCAGGAGATACCACTTTACATCCACCAGGATGGGCTTATGAAAAAGTCAGCTAGTAACCAGTGCTGGCGAGAACGTGAGCCCCCACACACTGCAGGAGGGAAGCAAATGAAGTGGCAACACCAACAATCTGCAGTTCCTCACATGGTTAAACAGTCACCACCGCCTTCATACTCCTTGGTATGCACTCAAGATATGAAGACAAGGTCACACAAAAATGTGCACATCAAATGTTCATTACAGTATGTTTCCTAATAGTAGAAAGCTGGAAACAACCCCCAATACCCAATATGAATGGATTTTAGAAGTTATATCCATATTATTCATCAATAAAAGGAATAAAGCATGGATTCAGGCTACAGCAGAACCCTGAAACATAATAAGTGAAGGAAGCCAGTCACAAACAACCAGACATTGTATGGTTCTCTTGATATGAAATGTCCAGAGTAGACAAATCTATATGGAAAGAACGCAGATCCATGGCTGCTTAGGGCTGAAGAACATGGGGAGTCGGGGACTGAGCTAAAGAAACTTAGGGGATGCTTCTTTCGGAGGTGAGGAGAAGACTTTAAAATTGATGGTGGTGATGGCTGTATATATGTGTGCATACACTAAAACCACTGAATCACGCACTTTAAATGGGTGTATTGTATAGTTTGTGGATTATTTCTCAATAAAGCTATTATTTAAAAGTTTATCAAAGCATAAAAAACATTACTTTTCATGGAAAATTGATCTTAGGGATTTTGATTTTCCAGAGACATCATATTTCCTGGAGAAAGTTGCTAGGACTCAAGTCCTGGGTCAATAGCCAGGAAGCCTAGGTGACCTCCCCAGCTCCAGGGCACAGACCACTCCTGGTCCCTGGGCAATAACTCTTGCCTGAGGCTTCGTGACTGTTCCCTCCCACTGGAAAGCTCTGAGAAGATCTGCTGTGCTCTCCCAACTGAGGCCTGACCTGTTCCCAGGACAGTGTCCCCATCTGACATCTGAAATGAAGACGCCCACCTCAGCCACCACCACACGTACCCCCTTTTATTGAATGGTTCCTGGCAGCACTTATACCATTTCATGGAGTACTGCCACACAGACTGTAAGCCCTTTCAGGACAGGGTCTGCTGTCATACCAATAACACACTTTTGAGGATTCCTGCCTCACCAGGACTTCAACCTCTGCAAATCAGACAAGTCATGTTCTCTGCCACATCTTCCCCACAGCAGGGGCTTAACCCAGGGCAGCAAATGACATCGATCTCTTCACTAGCTCCCCACAAGTTGAGCATTTCCTCCCACGTGAATAGAGACAACAAACCAAAACCCTGTTTTGGAAGTACAGGGTCTTTTTGTAGAGATCTTGGAAGACAGTTTACGATTATCCTAACTTTAGAATTCTGAATACTAGCCAACCTGTTGCTAGATCTTGGTACTTAATACATTGATAATAAAGAAGCATATACATAGCAATATCATGCATTTGATTTTTGATGTTTTGATAACTGTATCACAGAATTAATATTCTTTGAAATCCTATGTATTGTATTTTGTGCATTCGAAAAACCTTGCTTTGAGCTAGGGGTTCACAGGCTTTGTGAGGCTGACACAGGCACAGAAACGATTGAGGACCTTCAGGATATGCAGTTCCTATCTCTCCATGTTGACCTGTTGAGAATTCAAGTTTCTGTTTTCGTTTTTTTCCATTGTCTAGCCTGGTTTTGCTCCATAGAGCATAATTTGCTCATTAGTTCATAAAGTACATTTTTCAAAGACCTGCCGTTTCCAAGGAGGTCATGTGGGCCCCAGGGTGCCAGCTCCATTTGGATATTTGTGGGGTCGCACCGAGGGCCAGAAGACAGGCATTAAACTGACAATAATACAGTTTTTCTTATAATCCAGGCTTGTCAAGCCCTCCTCTTCCTTGGTGAATATATTGCTACTAATGTGCTCTCAACTTTTTAGATTTCCTTCTAAGGATTTTAAAACAGACATTCCCTTATAATTTGAAACCTATAGCATAGACGACGATTTTTATATTCTTCCCCTGTTGGCACATGGGAGTTCACCACATTCTTTCTAGAGAACTTTATTACAGAGATAAAAAGCACAAATAAATAGTCCACTGTCGAAAATTTCCATATCTTTGCTAATGGAATCAGTGCTATAGCAGCAAAAAGTATACAGGTAAAAAGACACCATTTCAAAAATACATCACTTACAAAGGTAGCAAAAACCAACTATCTAGGAATAAACTGATGTTCAAAACTGGTAAACTGAAAAAAATGTAATTGAGATAAAATTTAGAGATTTAAATAACTAGAGGGATAGATCATGTTCAAGGGTTTAAAAACCTAATAATGTAAAGACGCAAATTCTCCCTAAAATGGGCTATAGATTGAACACAGTCAGAATATCAGCAGGTTTACTTTAGTGAAAATTAATGAGCTGATTCTAAAATTTATATGGACATGCAAAGGAACAGGGATAGTTAGGTATTCATAGCTGGAAAACATAGACCACCAGATATCCAGACTTACTTTAAAACTATACTAATTTAGATGTGTGTTACTGGTATAAAGATGGCCCAGGATTAGTAAGTCCAGAAACAGACCTGCACTTGAGGAGTGTTTCATGTCCACTGACTGAGCCATGAGAACTCAAACATCTTGCTCCCTACCTCAGAGTACACCCAGAATTCAAGTCCAGCTAGATATAGAGCTAAAACATGAAAGCTTAAGAGTAAAAAATTCAGAAGAAAACACAGGAGCTTATCCTTACCACCAGTGACAGTCAAAGACATACTAAACAGGACATAAAAAGCTTCCATCGTAAAGTAAAAAAAAAAAAAATGGATACATTGGGCTATTATAAATTAAGCAATTCTATTCTTCAAAACAACAGCATTAACGAAAAGGTAAGTCACTGAGCAGCAGATATTTGCAAGACAGACATCTGACAAATAAGTCGTATCAGAATATGAAGAATTCCTCTGCATTAATAAGAAGAAGGAAGATGGCTTAACAGAAAAATGGATGAAAGATTTGAACTGGCAATTCAAAGAAAACAAGATATTCGTATGGTCATACATATAAGAGATGCTGAACTTCATTAGCACCAGGAAATGAAAATTAAACCACAAAGTAATGTTATATACCTCCTCCAGAACGGCTGACTATGAAAAGCACAGACAACATCATGCTTTGGCTAATAAGTGGACCAATTGGAACTCTCCTGCACTGACGGTGGGAGAGTAACTTGGTAAACTGCTATGGAAAACTTGTTGGCAGTACTTACTAAAGCTGTGCAGTATGAATCAGAACCCCATTGCCAGGTATACTCCAACAATGTACATAGATGCATATTCACTAAAACACATGTACAACAATGCTAATAAGCAGCAATTTTAAAGAGCCTGACTGAGGTACAACTGATACCCCAAACTGCATGTATTTAATATACACAGTTAATGAGTTTGGACACATGCATACACCTGTGAAACAATCACAGTAATCAAAGTAAGAGACATAAACCATTCACACAGCTTTCCTAAGCAGCAACTTTTTTTATAGTTTCAAACTGGAAACACATCCATCAATACTAACATTCTTCATACTCATACATTATGAATATTCTATGCAACAATGAGAATACATTCACTAGCACATGAATGAATCTCACTAACATAAGGTGATTGGAGGAAACCAGACACACTAGAGAACACATGCTATGATTTCCATTTTGTTGAAGTTTTAAAAGAGGCAAAACTAATTGGTAGTGTATAAAGTTGGAGTTGAAGTGCAGTGAGTGGGGTGGTAGAGGCCAGGACAAGGTGGGAGGGATCCTAATATGTCCGCTTGATTAAAAACCCATGGAGCTCTATGTTTATGATTCTTGGACTTCTTGGTATCAATACATTTATATATAGGAAGAAGTTTGCATTAAAAATGCGATGGGTGTGCCCTGGTGGAGTAACAGTTTGGTCAGTTGCCTCTGGTTGACAAGGCCCACATATATTCCAGGGATTCCCGTTCATGCCCTGGGGCCAGGGGGAGTAACCAAGATGAACAACTAAAGAAAATAAGTAAGGTTCTTTCTCCTCTCTCTTCCTGTCTGCCTGCCTTTGATCACCTTTATCCCTTCCTTTGAAGGGAAAGAAAAAAAAAAGGGCTATGAAGAACATCCTTGTATTTGTATTATTGTGCACAATTCAGTATTTCTCTAGAGAACTGTTCTCGTGGTGGGCTTGTTGGTTCACCTTTTAAACATAAGCATTTCCAAATGTTTTCATTTAGCACTACTTAAGAAAATATCTATTTCTGGAAGTCCTAGCCATAGAAATTTGACAAGAAAAAGAAATAAAGGCATTAGGATCAGAAAAGAAGTAAAATTGTCTCTATGTGCAGCCATGATTTTATATATAGTAAACTTCACCAAAGAACTATGAGATCTAATAAAAAAAAAAAGTTAGTAAAGCTGCAGGATATAAAATCACATACACAAATCAGTAGCATTTATATATACTAACAATGAATTCTCTGAAAAAGAAAAAAAGAAAACAATCCTATATACAATCATCAAAAACAATAAAACATTTAGGAATAAGGGGCGTTGTGTTTTGTGATTATTTGACTATTTGTATATTGCACAATTCTTCTTGAAGTCAAAGTTTTTGGCTTCACTCCCTGTCCATCAATAAAATATTTAGGAATAAACAAATAAAAATATTTAGAAATAAATAAATATAGGAAAGCTAGAATGCATTTACAAAAGAAAATGAAGAAGAGATAAATGAATGGAAAGGTATTCTCTGTTCATGGATTGAAAGAACTGATATCATTAAAATGTCCACACTACCCAAAGTCATCTATAGTGCTAATGTAATCCATATCAAGATGACAATGGCATTTTTTTCACTGAAATAGAAAAAAGTGCTAAAATTTGTATGGAAGTATGAAAGATACAGAATTGAAAAATATAGTCCTGAGAAGGAAGAACAAAGGTGGAGGCATCACGCTTCCTGATTCCAAAGTATTTTCCAAGGTGATAGTCATCAAAATAGTAGGGTATTTGTATTAAAACAGACACAGAGGGCAATGGAACAGAAGCAAATTAGTTAGCTAGTATTTGACAAGGGAGCCAAGATGACTCAATGGAGAAGAGACAGTCTCTTTAATGAGTAGTGGTAGGAAAATTAGACAAGCACAAGCAAAAGAATAAAAATAGACCCGTCTCACACCACTCGTAGAAATTAACTCAAAATGAATTAAAGACTTAAATGTGGTACCTGAAGCCATAAATTTCCTAGAAGAAAACAAAGGGGGAGAAGCTTCTTTACATAGGTCTTGTGAAGATTTTTTCAGATATGACACCTAAAGAATAGGAAAAAAATAAAAAACAACACTGAAAAAAATTCCATGTAAGTTAATGGCAACAGCATTCCCAGACTTAAAAAGTAACTGAATAAATTATACCACATAGAACACCACATTGGGATAGTGGGCAAAACCTATATTATGTGATGCCACCTGTATGTGGAACCTAAAAAAAGAAAAAGTCAAAGAAATGTTGGACTTCTGATTGCCAGGGGCAGATTGGGGGTTGGATGAAGGTGGTCAAAAGGTACAAATTTCCAGTTGCAGGGTAAGTTCTAGGTTTGTATACAGAACACAATGACGACTCCTCATAATACTGTATATTTGAAAGCTGTTAAAGAGCAGATCTTAAAGTTCTTAACATAATGGAAAAGTTTGTAACCATGTGAAATGATAGATGGTCACTATGTTTATTTTGGTAACCATTTCACAATATATACATATATCAAATCTTTATTTTGCAACCTTAACCTTCAAGGATGGTTTATGTCAATTGTATCTCAATACAAGTGGAAAAAGGAAAAATGTAGAGCAACATTTTATCACACTTTCACCCACACTAAACAATTCATTCTTTCATTTAAAAATATTTTCATGAAAGGACAAAACTTCATAATTCCTCCTAAATGACTTACCTAGAGTAGCCAAACCCACAGGCAGTCTGCATAGCATTTGCCATGGATGGGGGATGGAGAGTTAGTGTCTAATGACCCAGAGTTCCAGCTTCTCCAGATGGAAATGCTCAGAGATGGATGGTGGTGGATTGCATGCCCCTGTGAATGCACTTAATCTCATTGATGTGCACTCTTAGAACGGGTTAAAATAATCAATGTTATATGTATTTTAGCATAATTAAAAAGATATTGAGTGTCTATTAGGTTCCAGACACTGTTCTAGGTGCTGGGAAAACAGCTGCCAATCAAGAGACAAACATTTATTTCTCTTGTAAGATGACCTGCTAAGTGAGGCTTCATTAAGAATTTTGCTCCTCTGATAGTGGTGATGACATCTTCCTGTTTTGATCTGCAACTTTCTAATGACTAGAAATATTTAGCATATTTTCACCTTCCTGTGAAGCATTTGTAGTTTTTCTTCCAAGTGCATGTGGATACCAGTAGCCTCTTTTTCTACTGGTGTGTTATTTTGTTATTAGTTTTCAGGAGTTCTTTGTATTTTGTGATTATTGAGTATTTGTATATTGCACATGTCTTCTTGAAGCCAAAGGTTTTGCTTTTGGTTTCTCTCCCTGGTTCTGCCCCTGGCAATCTGGAAGTAAAAACTTCTCCTTCAGAGCTCCCAGGTCTTTGCTCTGAACGACTTTCTCCACCCTAAGATTTAAAAACAAAATTTTCTTATATTTTGTGCTAGTGCTTTGAGAGTTTTCAGCTTTCACCTTTAGGCCTTTAATTTCTCCAGAGTTTAATTTTACATTTATCTTTTTTAAAAAGAGAAACAGATGATCTCCAAATCATTTATTGAATTACCAGTCTTCTTTTTTTCCACCAGTTTTAAATGTCTCATCATCAGTTTTAAAATTCCGTTTAAATTTTCTATACCCTTCCACGGAGCTTTTTGGGCATACCTTCCCAGATAGCATTCACTTTTAATTCCTGAAGTTTAAAAAACTACATATGTGTGTATATATATATATATATATATATATATATATATATATATACACACACACTATATATAAAAACTATATATATGTATGTATGAATATATACACACTTTGATTCCAAGAGGGTAAACTTCTCAAAGTTTTAAAATTTTCTTACTTTTGTGCATTTACTCTTCCATTTATAATCAGTTTGATACTATATAGAATTTATTACTTGGGGACTAATGATTGTCAGTATTGAGTTAGGAACAAATTAGGAATAAAACATGTCCTTCAGTTTTCACATGAGACCGTCTTTCAGTTTTTATATGAGAATTCAAGAGTAGCTGGGATAAGCCCTGAGCAGGAGGCTTGACATAAGATCAGAGGCTGACCTGGGCCTGGTCAGGGAGGAATGAGGAGAGGGGAGACAGGAGGCTTTGATGCACCCTAGTGAAGTGGAGTGGTTAGATCAGCCACCTCTGAAGGGACACAGTTCACATGCATCCCAATGACCTGGGTTCTTGTCATATCAAATTCCAGGCAGTAGGTGATGCCCCTCACAAGGGAGGGATGAGTGAGGGCTCACTCCCAAGGGGAGCACAGAGGGGCTGAGCACCACCCTGACTCCAGGGAGAGCCCACACCAGCACTCAGGAAGTCCTACTGACTATTCTGAGAGGTCCAAGTTTCAAAGATCTTGCTGAGCCCCCAGCACAGTGGATGCCACAGCAGAGAGAACAGGGAAAACCCCTCAGAGACACCTCCTGCACTGGGTCCTGGAGGGCACTTAGCAGAGCAGAGAGGTTCAGTACCTGTTGTTCCTCTTTCATGGTTCCTCCAAGTGACTGACCTCCAGCCCATCACTTCTGAGCAGCAGGGACAGATACATCATGGACTGGACAGGGCATGGGGCTTGGGGCTTGGGGCACAATACCTGGCAAGAGTCTAGTCCCCCTTAAAGACCAGAGGCCATAAGAAATGACAACATGCAGACCTAGCAGCTCTGACAGAACAGACCACCAGTGCAGGGGCTGCTGTAAACAGGCAGGAGGTCATATAAACTGTGAAGTGCTGGGCTGGGTGCAGTGCTGAGGGGCTTGGGCTTCCTGTCTGTGGCCATTCGGCAGCTACCTCTATCTTTGGGCAAGGTCTGGTCCATGAGGGGAGCTAGAAAAGAGACAAAGAAGCAAAGAAACGAGGGGAAGCATCTGTGGGTTTGAGGAGTTTCTACTGTTAAAGCAGATTTGATGGGTGGCTAAAGTGTCTCCTGGACAAAAATAAGTTGTGAACAAGGGACTTAGGGAGCACCATGCTAAGTGCAGGTGCCGTCAGTCATTCACGTGGCTGGTGTCTCGTTAGCTCGCTCAGGGATGAGGGGCAGAGACAGGGAACAAAAGTGGAAAATATACCTTGAAAAATGCCACCGATATTATTTTCTTCTTTATAAAAGCTAAGGGAAGCGCAATCATTCTGAGCCACTGACCTGGACCTTTAGAGGAGATGGGAGGGCAGCCCAGACCACCTCTTAAGTGGAGCCCCCCACCTTTCTACACTGGGCAGTGCTGGGGCAGAGACAGGGCCAGCCATGTGGAGTGGGGAGACTTTTGAGGAGAAACAAACTTGGGCGATCCAAATTCCAGATGATGCCATAACAGCCTTTGCCAGACGAGTGTTTCTGGCCTGGCTTCAAGGGGCCATTTGTGAGTCGAGCTTGCTTGTGCAGTGCTGATGAGACACATCTTCTAATGAGAGTCTGCCCCGTCTCTAGGTAGAGACAGCTCAGAGGCTGTCCTGTCGGGCCTGGGAGGAGGTAGTCGGGTACACAGAGTTTGCATGGGGAATTTGAAGCTCCCTGTGGAACTGCCCCGTTGCGACCCTGGTGCCTTGACCTGTGGCTGGAGTGGGAGTGAGGGGGTCTTAGGCAAAGAGCTCAGCCCACAACCCTTGGCCAGAGAAGGTGCTCACTCTCCAAGTGCGTGCATTCCCGGACCCTGCTCTGTGGCTTTCTTGTAACTGAAGCCATCTCCATCCGTCCAGGAAATCAATCAATTGGTTTGCTTGCTGTGGACATGCGCTTTTGCATATACTTAGACACCCCTGGGGGTGAGTGCCTCTTCTGGTAACTGCAGAGAGTGAAGTCGCCAGGGTCGGTTGGGGTGGGGTCCACCGGTTCTGTCTGAACCCCAGTCTGTAGCTCCCACTCCACTGGAACGTGGAACCCTGTTTTGCAAACAGTCTTGCTTATTCACTGTAAATGCAAGTGGCAGCCGGAGTGAGAAACTGCTTTTGGAGGAAGGCCCTTTAAATATCTAGCTGCAAAAATCAGTCAACATCTCCGCCTGCCTTGGTATCTCTTGGCAGGTAACCACGGTTGACTGGTTAGGTAATAGATAATGAAACTCATAGCCGCAGAGACCTAAAAATATTAATTGCATTTCATGAAATCATGCCACAAGTTGCCAAATGGAAGAAATACTTTATGGCTGGATTTTCCTTTTGCATTTAGTCTTGGACGTAGCCTCCCGAGCCGGGGACAGGAAACGTCATCTGTAGGATGCGTGTGCTTTCCTGCGCGGATGCTAAGTGGCCTTGCGTCAGGAGAGAGAAGTGGTTCATTTGTACCCTAATGGATGTCCACAAAGACCATTCTCTTCATTCTCCTAAAACCCAAGCCCTAATTAGCTTGGTGCCTGGGGGCCTTGGTGGAACAGCTGCAAATACGCCACAGTTTTGCGGTATGAAAATTATTTTCTTTCTAGAAGGACATCAATTCTTTAGCATTTTGGATAAACTCTGTGCCATGATAACTGTCTTCGGAAGACCAGCATTTTGCGGGGGAGTCCACCACCTCAGCACCCATCACCTCGTGTTTGGAGACCCTGACTGGGTACTGGTTCAGAGTCCATAGTGGGGGAGTTTACCCTGGGGGTGGTTGTCAGTGCTGCTGTGGTGGGAGCCTCCTGGGCTGTTCTTTCCAGAAAGCTTGGGGGCAGGGGTGGATCCTGCGTTGCTGTAATGGAGAAAGTGATCACGACTGGTGCTTTTTCTTCTAGAACTTTTCTAATCAGAATGGATCTTGCTGTCAGGAAGGGAGAGGCCATCAGAGGTGAGCTATGGGAGGGTCATTTCCTGGACGAGCGGACCCGTGGAGCTTGGAGCTCTCGACTGCCTTTTATTTTTTTAGTCTAACAAGAATCAATATTTAAGATTATGCAATGTCCATACCAGCCCAAAGTAGCTGTCAGCCCAAGGACAAGGGTTGGATAATTTACAATGCAAGGAATCCATGCTTTTTGAAAGGGGAGGGAAAATCAAGATTTAAGCTTTTTATCCTGGTCTGAACTTTTCTCCTCCATTCTTAATGGCACCAGACGTAAATAAACCATCCATTCTGTTTTGTATGAACGGCCAGTACTTCGCACAGACGCAGAAGAAACAGCAGGCCCGTTTTAGATCCCTGACCACAGGTCTGAGCTCTAGCTGCCTTGGCAGCAACTCATTTGCATTTTCCAACTCACAGACTGTCACTAGCCCCACCGAGATCTGCCCAGTCATCCTTGGCCCCTACAATCAGCAGAGAAAGCCTTTTTATTGTCAGCTACTAATGGTTCTTCTGTCCCATATTTTTAATGTGCAGATTAAATATTTATAAAGGCCTCGTCAATAGCATCCCATAACCGGGCGCTCCCGAAGCCACAGACGTGGCCTACTTGCTTACACGCAGTAGAGGTCGCAGGTCAAGCGAGCAGCCAGCAGAGGCTGCTGTCACTAGGGTGGGACCCTTATTTACAGGCAAGGCTTGTTTTCCAGAAGCTGCATCCTGGGCGGGGAAGGTTCCTTTGTCCCCGATCCCTGGGATCAATGATCTCCACCACCCTGAAGGTGACCCTCCAGTGACCTCCCTGGACACTGTCCATCTCCAGGCGTCTCTAGAAGGAGGTCAGGAAACTCCATTCCATCCCTGCACCTGGAGGTGAAGGGCAGAAATAGTTCGGGGTGGGGAGGCAGGTCACTTTCCTTGCCCTCCAGGGGTCCCAGGGATGCGGCTGGAGCCTGGCCTCTGACCCAGGACCACTCCAGCCACTGGGAGACAGGAGGCATCAGGGCGTTGGCTCACATTCGGCCACTTTCCCACAGGCTCCTCCCTCTGCTGTGGCTCCGCCTCTTGGACTCCAGGGTGACATGAGTGTCTCTGCTGGCAGGACTCTGGCTGGCCATGGAGTGACAGTTGCTTCCCCAAGTTCCAAGTGTCAGAGGTCTCAGAGTTGACAGACCAGCTGGTAGGATGAAGCTCCGAAAAAGGGAGTGAGGTGGGGGCGCCCCCAGAGGAGGCGTCAGTGGCAGGCCTTGAAGGGAATACCTGCTCTGGGCTCCCTGGGCACAGCAACAGCCTGAAGACCTACAGGCCACGGGGCCCTCGAGAGGAGAGTGGTCGTGCCTCTGCCACACTGCAGACAGTGGGGACCCAGTGGTGGCTTCAAACAGGGACTGGCACCCTGAGTTTCTTAGGAGGGCCTGGGCACTTTGGAGATGGGCTTGAGGGGCAGCAGCGGGTGGGCAGGCGGCCTGCACCAGGGCAGGCAGGGACCAACGGCGAATGTGGCCAGAAAAAAGGGGCCAGAAGAAAGGGGCACAGCCACCCCAGGAGACGGAAGTGGAAGCCCAAGCTGGTGCCCTAGAACATGGCAGTGTCCCAGCACCGGGGACCTTCCACGTGAGTGCACCCTCAAAGACGGATGGGTCTCCATTATGGGTCAGTGCTCTTAGTCCAGACGGGACAGCACAGGAGGGAGCTCTGGAGTGGGTAGACAGCGGAGCCAGGAGCGAGCTAGCATCTGGGAGTGAGCCACACCAGCTCCAGGACTTGTCTTTCTCACCCAAGCGGTGTGGGCGCTGCATCCTGCCTGCTCCTCACAGGGTCACTCACCACCCACTGGGTGCTGGAGGCCAGAGCACTGTGACTGCAGCCATCAGGTGGGGTCATGGGATGGTGTGCGCACCTCCCCTTCTGGACGCAGAGCCTCCATGCTGTGCACCCTGCAGGGAACCGAGCCTTGGGTTGTCGCAGAATTAACCTGACACCCTGTGGACGCCGGGGTCATGTCTCACAGCTCCACACCCACCCTGCTGCTGGCCAGTAGGGAAAGAATCAAGGGCCAAATGCCTGGCTCATTCTCCTGCCCTAGATAGTGCCCTCTGTGCCAAGCAAAGGGCAGCAGGGCTGAAAGTGTAGCCCATCCTGACAGTGTGCTGATGCAGAGCTGGGCTGGCACAGGCTGGCATGGCCCAGAGACTGCCTCCCAGCTGCCCACCTGCTGGGGCGATGATGAGGGTCCGTGAGACAAACCGTCCACACAGGAGCTTCAGAAACTGTCACATGCTGTCCAAGTAGGGAGACCCCTTGCTCCCACGCATGAGCGCCTGGTGGAAGCTTCTTGGAGCTCCCGGGCCAGGGTGACTGCCGTCTTCCTCCAGGCTGAGACACCCCGCACAGCAGGGCTGGCAGACACACCCCGAGGCTGAAGGGGCCAACAGCAGCCCCCGCAGACCATTAACCTGGGAGCCCGGGCGGTTCTTGGAGCCCCTTGTCTGGACATGAGAAAGCAACTCCGACCATAACTCACGTCTGTGAAACCGCAACGCGAGAGGCTAACACGCCGAGGATGGCGATGCACTGATAGAGTGCTATCGATCACTATTGAGACAGAACCGGGGCCAACGGGGAGACAGCCGGCCACGCAGCCTGGGAGCACGTGCCCTCCGGTGGGCCTGGCCCGGGGGACACACCACTGCGATGATGATGAACACGTATTGATTTCTTTAGTGCCTCTCAGGAGCCCCAGAGCACTTCCCGCACTTATTGGAAAGTGCCTGGAACCAAATTGAAGACAGGCCCAAGGAGGAGAATCAATCCAAGTGTTAGGGCATCTGAAGGCTTCAGAGCAGATGGGGAGAGATGACAGGGTCCAGCCTTCCCAGTTCCAAACACTTAGCAGACACTTAGCCCAATGCCGCTGCGTAGCCTCCCCTGCCTGCCGCAGGTCGGTGCGTGCGGCGTGGGGAAGGACCTAGGAGTACCCTGTGGACTCCACACAGTGACTGGAGCCTCGGGGCCCATGCAGAGGGCAGTCCCTGCCCCTGCACAGCTGGGGCGCTGACAGGAGGAGGGTGGTTCACACCTGTCCCTCAGATAACAAAACCACTTCTATAGAATGTAGAATGAGAGGAGACTTGGCAGAACGAAGCAGTGCAGAGCCCCCTAGTCCATGGCTCAGATGCCGGGGCTACTGACAACATCCTGGTTCACCTCCTGGTCGCTAGTACAGGCCCCCCTTTGGTCCCACACAGTCATCAGCGTCCCTGAGGGCGACATGGGTGCCTCCCAGCGCACTACACCTGCTGCAGCTTCGTCAGCTCACCGACAACATTCTGGCTTCTTCTCTTCCCTGGGACCAGTCTGGGTCGATGCCACTCTCCCGGGTTCCTTTGCACAGGCTCATCCTCAGAGCCTTTGTCTTTCCGGACAACGATGTTTCCGAAGGAAAATCCAGGTCTTCACTCTGGGCTTCAGGGCCCAGAGCCAACCTGGTTGCTTCTGTGGCCACACTATTCCTCACCAAAGGCTCGTAACCTCTAGTCCAAAGGGCTGACCTCTGGCTGCCCAACTTGGGGGTCCCATGTGGGTGTGGGGGGTGGAGCTGCACAGCTCTGGGAAGCCGTTCTTCCTGGCCACCAGCCCTGTGCCCTTGGGCTCCATCCAGTGAGAGGGTGTCTGCAAGTCCTGGACCCGGGACCCAGGCGGACCAACTCTTGAGGACACCGTATTCTGACCCGATGGGCAGGGATGCTGGGGAGGCGGTTTCACATTTGAGCGTGAACTTGACAATGACTGACATTAAACGCGACCTGGTTCCATTCCTGGGATTGTTCCCGCTGCAGGGAGCCCTGGAAATACCTCTGCAGTGGATTTGGGGGGCCAGGTGGGCAGAGCCGCCTCTGTAAATCTGTGCCCCACTTTCCTGCTTTGCGGAACACACAGGAAGAGACCTGGGCTCAGAAAGAGGAAGGAGCAAAGGAAGAGGAGCAGGAGGCAGTCATATCCTAGGTCAGTCAGGGGCTCCTTCTTCCAAGGAAGGCAGGGCAGCCAGAATATGCAGAGGAAGTGGCGACAGGGAGACCACAGCCTTCCAGGCCACCTGCGTCCCATCTAGGTCTTCCTGTGCTGCAAGGCAGGGCCCATGGCTGCTCGAGGTCAGTGGACCAGAGAGACTCTCCAAAGGCCCCGTGGCTCCACCCTGGAAAAGGCCCTGAAATCATACCACACTCTTAGATTTCCAACAGCTCCCTGAGAAGCAGCCAAGGGAAGGGAACCGAGGCATATGTGTGGATGGGGCTCTGGGGTGAGAGGTGGAAGACAAGCTGTCGTTTGTGCAAGATGAGCACACTCCTCTTCGTGCACCTTGCACACCCTTGCCTGCCCCTCCCCCACCCAGGTGGCACGGCGCCCCAGAGGAAAAGGCGTTGGCAGTTCCCTTAGAAAAGTTCATGTTTAGAAAATGCCAGTTCCACTGTCCTGTACTCACATGGGAGCCGGACCTTTGGAAGGGACCCCTTTGGAGCCCTGCAAGGTGGTGCCAGGGAAATGAGAGAGCAGCTAAGAAGAGCGATGAGATCAAGGCTCAAACAGCCCACAAAGAAGAAAAAGCAAAGACGTGATATGGCAGGTGTATCCTAAGAGCACTGCACAGCCTTCCTCCCTGCTCCACAATGTGAGTGCCACCCATCATGGGACCCGTTCCTTTCCTTGAGACCTACCGCCTATGGCTTGCTCCGAGGAGCAGCAGGACAGTGTGGTTGAAACGGAATGGTCTGAAGTCTAGCACTGAGCCTGTGCAGACTTCTGGGGCAGCGGGTGAGGTGGCCTCCTGTAGAGTGGGGCCACATGGAGGGTCGGGGGCACCGAACAGCAAGTGCTGGGCATGGGAGTCAGGCCACCCTGACCCTCCTTCCTGCAGACCCATAAGCTGAGTGCCTGGGTGCATAAGGAAATGTGAGAAATAGCAACTCACCCTAGTCTGAAAGTCTGGTGGCTTACGATGCACTGATAAAGAACTGCGATCTAATCTCTGGAAGTGGGACTGCAAGAACAAAACCTACAAAGCAGAACGACCATTTTAGGCAGCAGGCGACGCTGCAGAGGTGTTGAGGAGCCGTAGGAATGCTGGAGTAGCTATGCAGAGTGGCTGCCAGAGCTGGAGAAGGAGTGGCAGGGTAGGTAGCAGCAGAACGAGACGAAGGACCATTGCTAGCAGTTAATGTGGAAGCTAGAAAATGTACCCCAAAATCTTATAAATATGGATAGAAACATTTCTAGGTATACTGTTGAGTCAATTAGCTTCTTAGAGATGTATATGATCTAGAAGAGGGGAAGTTGTTTTAAAAGGGAATGCTGTCTACAAGCAGAATTTAGAATATAAAAGCATCAGGATTACCTAACTGTTTGAAAAATGAAAGTATTTCACATTTTCAGTTTTAAGAGTCAGCAATATATTCCTAAAGAGCAACAGCCTCAGAGTAAACACTAAACACTGAATTAAAGGGTGAGGTCATAAGACCTCAGAAGGGTTTAAGACAATAGCTTATGGATTCTCCCAAGAGAAAGTGGGTTTCTAAGACTCGAAGACACTGGACATTGACGACTAACAGCTCCAAAGTAGAGAGACACCTGTCTTAATTATGACTGTGCTTTTGGGGGCATATAGAGGAAAGATTCAAAGGAGACCCACAAAAATTTTCAGAGAATTATGTTAAGAGCATCACAAGCTTGGCCTAAGGGGGCTATGTTATTCAAAATGAAAAGGTACTCTGGGTCCTCTAGTTTCTGTAAGCAGGGAGCAGACAGAAAGCACTGACTTCAAACAGGCACCATTTCTGGTGAAAAAGCTGCTCCAGAGAGCACAACACGAGAACAATAAAGAAAACAATGACCTAGGCAATCCTTCCTGGGAGCAGAACCAGGCTTTAATTAGGTCGAGTACCGGCCTCTGGAGTAGGGGTTTTCTGACAACTTGTTCTGTGTGGATCTCAGGACTGGTGAGGGTCAACTTCCATGAATCTCACATTCACCCCCTTTTGATGGGAGCGACTGCTGTGGCCATCCTGTTATGGGTAACTGTGAGAGTTCACAGATCTCTGGATCAGGAGTCATAGCACAGGAGCTATGTGTATACATCTGGACGGAGCTCATAATGATTACAGAGCCTGACCTCCAAACTGAGCTGAGACTTTCAGGAATGCTGGGATGGGAAAATATGGTACAGAGGGAATAATAAATAATTTGTGGTCAGATTGTTTCATGGTTACAAATTCGTCCTTCACAGGGGGCATCCTCCTCTGCAGTAAAGCCTTGTTATGTCTCCCATACATTTCTCAATTTTACTGACTCTGGACTGATCTCATAACTTAAATGGTCCCTAGAATGGTCCTTATACAGAAGTGATAGTGTGTAGTTAGAGCCTAGGTCTCAGATGGCACTGGGACTTCTGACTCAGACCTCTTGAAAAACTTTTCCAAAACCAGAAACTTTATCTAACCTCCAGGAGGATGAGAGGCCATGAGGATGGAAGTAGCTCAGAGTCAGAAGTCGGTATGAGAACCCAACATGAGGCTAATGTCAACATCTCAGCTGGGCCCGCCCCTGTTAATTACACCCACATGAATGGGCTCAGATGCAAACAGAAGAGAAATAACCAGCCAAACTCTTGAAAACTGAGACATATAAGTTGCTATAGTTTTAAGCCACTAAATATTGGGGCACCTTGTCATGTAGTAATAGAAAACTATAATACTCAACAGGACTGATCAAGACCAAACAATACAGAAAAATATGAAATGATATCAGGAATGAAAAGAGACATTGAACATTAACGAGTTAGCAAAGAGATATTGTGGACATCACATTATGCACAGGATTTAATAAGTTAGATGAAATGGGGATATTCCTTGAAATAAAAAGCCATAATTTATGCAAAATAAATAGAAAATGTAAACAGCCCTAAGTCAGTTTTTTTTTTTTTAAAAAAAAACTTCATCTATAATTAAAGAATTTCTCACAAAGGAAACTCCAGACTCAGAGGATTTCACTGGTAAATTCTACCAAAATCGGATGGAGAAAGAACTAAGACCTTTTTTAGATTCGGAGAGTGGAAGTGGCAGCATTTCCTAAGGCATCTTATGAATCCATCATAAGTTGATACCCAAACTTGAGAATAATAAAAAAGGAAAAGAGAGGTATAGGTCAACCTTTTTGAGACACAAAAGTTCCTCACAAAATATTTAGCAAATTAAATCCAGCAACATTAAAAACAGTCCATCATGGCCAAGTAAGCTCATATCTAAGAATGCAGGTTATTTGAGCACTTGAAGATCAACGGAGAGACACTGCATTGGCAGAGTAAGGAGAATCACCGCACAATCAACTTAACAGTTGCAGAAAAGCATCTGAGAAAATTCAACTCACTCATTTTGAAAGCTCTCAGCAAATGAGGAAGGGATGGGAAAGTCCTAAATGAGACAAAAGCAATCATCAAAACCCTACACTGGTATCATGCTTAGGGGCTAGAATACGAATGTTCTCCCCTAAGATGGGGAAATGTCCATTCTCCCACTGCTATTCAACATTGACTGAAGGTCATAACCAGTGAAATAATGACAGAAAAGAAATGCAGAAAAGGGAGAGTAAGAAATAAAATTCTCTCTCCCTAGATGTAGTTATAAATGGAGAAAATCCTAAGTATTTAAAAGAAAATTATTTAGATTAGTAAATCTTTCAAGATTGCAAGATTCAAGGAGAAACTAAAGTCATGGAAGGAAAGGGACGTCTGAGAAACTGTCATGGATTGGAGGAGACAAAGGAGATGTGATGACTAAATGCATCCTAGATGGAATCCTGGAATTGAAAAGGGACATTAGTGGAAAAATAGGCAAAATTCAAAAAAATCTGTGATTTAGTAAATAGTATTTATCAATGTCAATTTCTTAGTTGTGATAATAGAAGCTTCATTACATAGGATGTTGACACAATGGGAAGCTGGGTGAAGGGCACATGGGAACCATTTGTACTGACTTTGCAACTCCTTTTAAAGTTTATAATTATGTCAAAATGCAAAGTTTTGAAACACAGAGGACTGGATGGAGGTTTGGTGAGCTGACAGAAGAAATGACTACAGGCAATGAGAGGAAGCTCTTCCACTTGCAGTTTCCTGTTTGTGTCTGAAAGTTGTTTCTGGGAGCTCAGTCCTTAAACCTCTTTCCCAAGATTTGGAAGCCACTTAATGCCCTAGAATAAATATCTTGCTGCTTAAGGAGAAGTCACTGCTAAGAAAATGAAAAAGCGAGTCATGAATTGGGAAGAAATTATTTCTAACATGAGAGACTGACAGAGTTGTTTTTCTAACATAAAGAACATCTGCCACTCAACACCAAGACGATATATATAAAATCGAGCCAGGGAGCAAACAGCCACATCACCTGGAGGATGCAAAACAGCCCAGAGGTACATGAGCAGTGGCTACCACCGATTGTGGAAATGCAAGACAAACATCATGAGTCTCATTGCACGGCCATTTGGTGAGAGAAGGATGGCAGCCCTAATGGGTTCACGCGTGCTGGGCAACATATCACTGGTGGGCGTGGAGAAGGCATGACCACTCTGGAATACTCAAGTGCCTACAAAGGTCCATCTCGCTCTGCCAGCAACGACACCTCCAGTATCTACCCAGGAGGACTACAAACTCCAAACCTCACAGGGCTTTATTTAAATCAACTGAAAACAACCCAGTGTTCACGTAAGCAGAGTGCAGTGTGTCCCTGCATGGGAAGGGAGTAAAACAGCAGTCAAACAAGCTCTTGATGTGGGAACGACGTGGTTAAATCTCAGAATGGCTGAGTGAATGGAGCCAGACACAAAGGTGCTTACGGCGCGATTCTGCTCATAGGAAGGCCACACACACAGCTAATCTGTGTGACAGAGGCAGACAGATGTCCCCATGAGCAGTGGGTGGGTGGGAATTGACTAGAAGGGACAGGTGAGAAGTTCGCAGAGTGACGAGAAAGTTCTATATCTTTACAGTTTTTAACTGTTGTAGAAACTCATAAAAGTTACTATTTCCATTGCAAGTGTGTAGACAACCATCACCACCACCATTTCTAGAACTTTCCAGCATCCAAATGGAAACTCTGTGCCCGTCAAACACTAACTGCCCTCCTCTTAGCAACCGCTACGCTGCTTTCTGTCTCTGGATGTCTGAAGTGCCATCCCTGGTACTGCATGCCAAGTGGAATTATGCAGCGATTATGATCTTTTTGTGTTTGGCTTATCTCATTCTGCACAATGTCCTCAAGGTTGAGCCATGATGTCACGGGTGTCAGAACTTCTGTCAAGACCAAGTAGCAGTCCGTTGGGTGGACAGACCATCCTTCCACTCACGGGCATGACTCTGTTGTCTCCTCTGGGTTTTCCTGTGACCATGGGTGTGCAAATACCTGTTCAAGAAAAGATCTCTCTCTTGATGGGAGGTTGGTTCCAAGGGGTAGACATTTGGAAAATCTTGAGAGGTTCACTCTACACCTGTACCTGCTGCAGCCATGCCTGGTGCTACTGGCCTCAGGGGTCACTTTCCATTCTGTTCCTGCTCTACCCACACCTGTTGACTCCCATCTGGGGGGCTTTAGAGGGAAACCAGCACCCACCTTGTCACTCACTTCAGCTACCCACCATCAGCTGGGGGTCACTCTGCACGGGGAAGATGAGCCTTTCCAGAACCTCACCATGCTCAGGGCTTTGTCTTGTCCCCCAGGTCCTGGCTCTGCAGCCGAGTCCTGTCCACATGCAGTTGGGAATGGGGTCTCCCTGAGCTGTCTGGTCCCTGCATGGAGAGCCCTGGGTTCCTCTGGCACTTTGGGGAGATGGCATTATTTTTTTAAAAAAAGTTGAATAGGCTTAAGGCCAGCCCTCTCACTTTCCTTGAAAAAAGTTCTGTATAACGTTAATAAAAGAAACAATAGAAATCAGGCAACAACAATAATAATAATAAAAAACCCCAAGCAGCTGTGGAGAGGAGGCACAAAAGTCTTCTCTTGTGGACTATACCTATTCTTGAGTGAATTCTTTTGGAAACACATTTGATCTGTCCTGAAAAGGAATGAAGGTTGCTTTCTTCTCTGAAGATGGTAGTGAGTAGAACTTCTATAGGGGGGCACCAGGCCTCAACCACTCTGTGTGCTGAGGACTGGGTCCCACACTGACCCACCTCCCATAGACTGTGCTGTGGCCACGGCATCCATAGACAGCAGACTCCACACTCGATGGTTCCCTCACTGTTAGTCTGTTCCTCAAGGCAGGGGGAGAGGATACCCTCCCTGAACAAGACGCCTCCAACCTGCAGCCAGGAGCTACTCAGTGCCCTGGGACATGATGTCCCAGGCACGTTTGCATGCAGTCAGTCACAAGTACGCCTGTGTTCAGGACTTGTTTGTCTTCCTGCAGGGCCTGGTAGGTTCCCAGAGATCACAGCATCTGTAAAGAGGCCCTAAAACTGCAATTTTTGGTGCCTTCCACTGACAACCATAGCTGGAGAACCTTGCATGAGGTGTCTGCATGAGGTCAAGGTCAGAAGCTGCTTTCCATTCCAGGTTGAACTGGGAGAGCTCTCAGAGTCCACTATCTTCAAGCACTTGCTAATTTCCCTGGTTGCTTTTTAATTTTCTCCTCCATCAATATTCTTGTCTCTCAGCACGATGTCCTTGAGCGCGTCTATGCCGCACATGTAGTTCTTGAGTTGTATTCTGCCGTGTGGGCCTACAGCAAATTGTGGGCCTTTTCTTCTGTCAGGCACCATGGAGCTGCTTCCAGCTTTTTTATTATTCTGAATAGTAAAGTCTTCAGGTATGTTTTTTCACGGTTGATGTGACTCCTCTAGATTCTCTTCATTTCCATTCACAACTAAGAAGTCTTGTCCTTTTCAATAGGAGTCTGCTGTAATTATGACTGGACTTGCTTGGAATTTTCCAGTCCATGAACATAGTATATCTATATTCATTTAGGTGACCTTCAATTTCTCTTAGAGGTAGTATAATTTATTAAATCTAAGTATTTTGGGATGCTCTTATAAATAGTATTGATTTGAAATTTCCACTTTTTCTATTTGTTGGCTTGTAATTCATAGAAATGCCATTGATTTTTTTGCACCTTGGTCTTATAGCTGTGATCTGACTAAATTCACCTTGTTTGATAGCTTCTCTTGCTGATACATTAGGATTTTCTTTGTACAGTCAAGTCATCTAAAATGGCAGCAGTTTTATTCCTTTCTCATTTGAAAGAATTTTCTTTTCCTTGTTTCACTGTATGGTCTCTGAACATAGGTAAGTGCTGAATAGAAATGGTGAGACCAGACACACTGCTTTGTTCCCCATTTAGGGGGAAGAATTTCAGCATTCTATTTTTAAGTATTCTGCTAGTTGTGTGCTTTTTAAAACATGCCTTTTCTTAGACTGGGCCTTTTTATTTTCAGTTTGTTAAGAGTTGTTTTAATGAATGAGTATTGAATTTTTCAAATTTTTTTTTTCCTGCATCTATTGGGATAATCTCCTTTCTTTTCTGGTATACTCTTAACATGGCAAATTAGATTGCATCTCAACCACCACACCAACCTTGTGTTCCTGAGATAAGCCCACTGGGTTTCAGAAGATGAGTGGGCAGGGTCTCCTCGGTACGCAAGAAGCCAGGAGCAGCGTGAGTGACCAGGAGCACAGCTCTGCTTCAAAGAGACTGGGAGGAGTTGGGGAAGGGAGAAGAAGGGCATGGAGGAGCTCGAGGAGCTACAGAAGAACATCGACTCTCTTCTGCTGCAGGCCTGCCCTCCTAACACAGTGCCGTGGGTGTTCAAGTTAGGCTGTAGCGGCAGCTGCTGGGTAACCCTGTTCTGGGTGGCAGAGCTGAAACCTGGGTGACTTCCTCAGATGCCACTTTCCTGTCTCTATGGTGACAGGAAGTCCCACATTCTTGTCTTGTCCCACTTTTGAGTACAGACAAAATACCAGGCCAGTTTTATTAAGTATACTGAATCCTCTAGTTATCTAGGGTGGTCAGGTCCCTTGTCAAGGGACTTGCCAAGAGAGGACTTGCCAAGTCAGCTCTGGGCAGGATGGCCTGGGCCACTCTGACACCTCTGGAGACGAGGAGAACTGCCCCAGCTACAGATCCCTAGAACCTGGGTTCTGGCTAGACTTGCCAGGTAAAGGTCACAATAGACATACTTCTCTTCCCTCAGCCCCACTCCCCGCCATCTTCAGAGCACCATGCGACTTGAATGGTCTTCTCCACTGGAGCCAGTCCCACACAGCAGGGTACACCTGTCCTCCTCGTCCCTCTCCAGAGCCCAGAGCAGTGCTGGCCCGGGGTAGACACAGTCTCTCTTCGAGGGAATTCATTCATTGATAAAAATACCGTAGCTGTTGACTTTTGGAGATAGTGGGTCCCTTTGATAATGTTGTTCCATTCCCTTGGGGGAAAGCTGGAGACTTTAGTCACAAGGCCCCTTCACTGGCCACCACTCGAATCTGTGGGGCTTGGCAGGTACATCTGAGCCTCAGTTTCCTGCTGTAAAGAGGATGTAATTAGGTCATGCCTTGCACACGAGAGGGTTGAGAACATGTGCTGAAGATCCATGAGTGTGTGTGAACACGACAATATGGAACCGCAGGCCACTCTAGGGCCTCCTGTCCACAGAGGCCTGCTTGCTGGGGCTCAGGTGCTGTTTTTTTTTTCATCAGGCTTTGTTTTTTGTTCTTTGGTATTGAAATTATAAAGGTGTTGGAATTGCACTTTGAAAGATTTCTTGACAATCGGTATGAGCGATATATCTTGGAGAGAAAAATGAACATTTTTTTTCTTTTGGAGTGCTGGTTAATTTTTATTAATGATGAAAGGAAGTATGTGAACTCTTTTGGGATAACAGTGTAAAAGTTGACAGAAATTTGCAAATTTTCCTCTATTTTAATGCTAAAATTTACTTCTTGATGAATTTCATTTCATTCAAGTGTGGCATTTTCTTCCCTCGATTTTTGCATGACTTTGTAGTAAGAGCAGTTGTACGGGCTCATCAAAAACAGAAGGGGATGATGGAGTAGAGATGGTCATGTAAATATTTAGTGTGGGGGGTTGGTGGCTTTTAAGTTTGCCTTTTGATCTGAATGTATCTGCTGATTTCCCATCTGCTAATATTTTCCCATCTGTGAAATACCTGCTACCAGGGGAAGGGCTGCCTTTGTCAGGCCCCGCCTCACCTCCGTGTCCCCCTCACAGAGCCTGGAGATGGCACCAGCCTTCCTCAGAGCACGCAGACCTGCAGGCACACGACACGTTGACCACGTGACAGCTGACCCAGGACCCGGCCAAGAGAGCTGGTCAGCCAGGGATCTGCCTCCCTAAGGCCCACCACCCAGGTCACTCCACTCTGTAAACCTTGGGGCCCAGAAAGCAGCAGCTGCGCCGGGAGGCAAGGCCGGCCCGAGAGAGGTCAGTCTGTCACGCCCAAAGGTACATACAAGGCACTCGTGGTGCCGATGAGACGAGGTGTCCAGGAACATGGCTGGGGCGGCGAGAAGCCAGCAAGAAGCAGGCCCAGGTCTTTGCTGCTTCCCTCCGCACCTGGTCTGAACCCCCATCCCAGCAGTGGATTGCTCTGGGCTTGGTGATGGTGCCCAGGGAAGGTCTGGCACTTCTGGGCATAGCATGCTGTCCTCACCCTGGTCTGCACCACTGCTGGTATGAGATCGAGGTCATGCAGACCTCACAGATTCAGAAGTTAAAGTCACTTCACTTTTGTCTGTCAACCACCACAGTGAGCTTTTCTGTTTCCTTTATAGCCAACAAGAGGGCCAACTCCCTGGGGACCCTGAGAATGGTCCTGCTGAAGGGTGGCTCCAGTGTTGCCCCCACAGCAGGCTGCTATCCCGCTGGACAGAAAAGGGCAGGGCCCAAAAGGCAAGAGTTACGTCTTATACTTAAAATCAAGTCCATTGCTCAAAGTGCCAATGACATAGAGGCTTGATAGATGGCGGCAAATAATGATTCTCGGTTTTGCTGGGAGCCTGCCTTCGTAGGAAACCAGAGATGAATAAAATATATGAGAGCGCATCAAATATAGTGCAAGGACAACATATACAAACAGTACATTAAGCATTATGGAAGACAATAAAGGCAGCTGGGAAGAGGCCCGTGTAAGCAGGGGGCGCGACTGCCGATCTCCAGCACGCGGGAACCAGCGCGGACCTTTCTGGTGGCCCCTCAGTTCCGGGAGCCCTTTGTTGGGAAAACCTGACCAGCTAGTTTCTCCCGCCTCCTTCTCGGTAAATTACAGGATCCCAGGTACACTCGCCACTGAGCACCGCTCAGGGCCTGGGCTTCCCTCCACACGTAGAGTGCAGTGTCAACAAAAATGCCACAGTGACATTTCCCTCCCTCTCAATTACATACAGGTTTCTCACTGCCTGTATAAAATACATATTGTGCTCCAGCGAGATCCATTGTACCGAGGTCAGTGGGAACTCATTGTCCTTTTTGCTTCTGAACAAGACAATACTGACATCTGTAAGATTTGTTGTAAACAACCCAAGTGGGCAGTGGGCAGAGCAGAGGGCAGTGAGGGAGGTGGGAGACGGAGGGGTCGGAGAGATGCCGAGGAATTTACCCAGCCCCTCAGTCACGAGTCCTGAGTTTTCTAGGGAGGTTTTCACAGACCAGTTTAAGGGGAAAATAAATATTTGGAAAATACCTACATGACAGCACTAGCCGAAATGCCTACTGCAGAGTCTTTGCAGCTGGTGGAGGTTTACTCCCCAAAAGTCTACAAGCACACAGGGGCTCACGGTGCACCCTCCCCAGAGCCACCAGCCCAGAGAGCACGAGTGGTCTCAGCTCCAGTGGGGTGGCAGGACCACACGATCTGGATCGAGTGCAGCGGTCACCTGGACCACTCTCACGGGCGCGGCAAAGGGGGTGTCAGCACACAGTGTCGATGGGAAGCAAACGGGCCCATGGGTGCAGCTGCAGCACCCTCCCTTTATGCCGGTGCAGGGAGATCGAGGAGGGAATTTTTTCATTGGAAAAGAAAGGCAGGTGACAGTGCTGGGAGGACAAAAGGACTACAAATGAGGGAGAAGTGAGGGGTCTGCAGAGGCAGAGGCCAGAGGCCAGATTCCTGCTTTTTGTGTCTTTCCTTCTCTATCGGTGCTCGAGGCAGGGGCTGAGTCCCACATGTGCAGCATGTATGCCCATGTGTCTGCATAAGTGCATGTGCATGGATGTGAGTTCATGTAAGAGGGAGAACGTGCACCTGTGCATGCATGTGTATGCACATGCATGCACCTCTGTGCAGGTGCATCTGCGTGCACATATGTAAGAGGTTGAGGTGCACACATCACATGAATGTAAAATGCATGTATGTGCACTGGTATGCCAGTATGCCTATGTGCACATGTACATCTGTGTCTGCATAACAGCATGATGCGTATGTATTCATGCGCACATAAGGAGACTGAGGGTGCCCCTGTATCTGTGTTCGTGCATCTTTGTGTACATATGTGCATGTATTTGTATGCATAAGAGATCCAGAGGGTGTGCCTGTACATATATTCATGTGCATGTCCATGCACACATGCACATCTAGGTATGCACATGCATGTGTGTCCATGAATGTGCAAGAGGGAGAAACAGTGTGCCTCTGTATGTGTGCATAACCAAGTGAACATGTGTGAGAAGCTGTGTGTGCACATGTGCATGTGTATATGTAGGCAAATACACGTATATGAGGGAGGCCAAATGTGCACACGTGTGCATCTGTATGCATCTTCGCACGTGTGTACAATGTATGTGCATCTGTGCATGGCAATGGGCACAGGCGGTACAGTGCACTCTCCCGTCTGTGGCTGAGTGGTTGGAGAGTGTTGACAGAGTGGTAGCGAGACCTCTGTTTATGCTCTGGGTCTCTGCAGTGACCGATGCCACTTCTCTTGGTGCGAGGTGACCACAGGGCTTCCCAATGCCATGGGCAGCCCTGCCTCTACTCTTGGCCCAGCACAGAATTTATCTCCACTTAGAACTTGTTACCCTTCAAAGATAAACTATCCCAGCCTGTCCCTTTTCCCTTTGGTCATATCCAGAAAAGTGAGCATGTGATTTCAATTTGAAATGAAAAGTCATGTCTGAATAACAGAGCTGCACTCTCATTTCCTAATACCCCGGTTTTTACTACTTTGCATTCAACTGTGAAAAGTCTTTTAAAACTCGGAACAGCAGTAAAACTTGAATGAATTTTTGACCCATTATTGCATAGCGGGTGTGCCTTCCAAGTTGGAGAGACTGCCAAGTTCTCCCCACCTAATATTTCCACTTTAATTGTGCCACTTGAGAAATTTACGTGCCTCAAAATATGGCATGAATCTTACGCTTATTGCAGTATCATTAGCAGCAACATTTAAGCAACATCTGTGTGCTATAGAACTAATTGAAGTAGCAGAAGTGGCAGCTGTAAATCCACAGGAAGATGGCAGTTCGTAGCCGGCACTGCTGAGTTAGCTACTAACCGGCAGCCTGTTCCCGCAATCTGCTCTCCAGCACCGCGGTACAGGCACACAATGTCCAAAAAATACAGCGAGTAGGCTAATGATCCTATTAACCACTTTGCTGCACCAATTTGGCTGTTTTTCCAGTTTCCTTGTTGAATTTCATTATAAATTTCTCCATTCCTGTAAAAAGTCCAGTATGAGACGTGTCTGACTTTAAACTACTTACCTGAGCTGAGAAATGCTAGTCTGGCCAGACCAAACGGAGGATTGATTTTTTTAAGTTATTTAATAATTCCGCTCCTCCCTCACTCCTTTCAATTGCTTAAAAATTTTTATCACACACGTCTCTGTAAAAAATAACTTTTAAATCCCTAGTAATGTTGATATTTAAAGCAATGGCATTTTCTTCCCATGGACATAACATTTTCAATAATCAATACAAGATGGCAACCATAATTCATTACTGGCCGGGGAGGAGGGGGAGGCAGTGGCAAGCTTGCGGGGTGCACGAGGCGGGGTGTTTGGAGGATGGAGGGTGTCTCTGCGGACTCACCAGGTTTACACATCAGGGCTGACGAGTGAGGGACCAGGAGACACTGGTTTAGACCCAGAAGACATTGACTGCTCTTCCTTCAATGTTAAGAAAAATGATAATGATTCTTCCACAGTGAGTGAAGGAGTGGGGAGTGAGGAATGGCAGAGATGCTTCTTTGGGGGCAGAAATGAGGCCGTCAGAGGCATCGCTTTTATTCAGAATATTTTTGCCATTGAGCACAACTGGAGAAAAGATTTCTGACACCTCCGGCAAAACCCAGCCCATTTTGCTTTTAACTCTGATTTTGCTTGTTTTGTCTTGGCAGTGAGCGGATGTTTTTCCCTGGGCGCCTGGCCCTTAGACAATGATGTAACTGGTATCTTTCGAAGCACTCAAGAGTGTTGGAAATACACAAAAGAAGACCTCCTTCAATATATGATGATGACTGGTGTGTTTGCCAACAACCCAACTTCATTAGAAAATTGGCACGTCCCCCCAGCTGCCATGTGACACGCCGTTAACTGTGGCCATTTGTTGTCTTAATGCTCAAGTACTCAGGGACTCAACTGATAAGGGAGAAACTGTTTGGAATCTGCTGAACCCCACGCTCAGGGTGGCGCGCCTCCTCTTGGTATTGAAAATCAATAGCCATGTGACCACCAAGGGGTCAGAGGTCTCCGGAATTAACTTCCTCCGACTGAATTACTACCTCTTGTTTCTTGGTTTATTTTCCAATAATAATACATTTTAAGGGGCCTGGTTAAAAAGCACTTATGAAACCCAAAGTGAAAAGCGCAGAATCGGGCTCCCGGGGAACGTTCTCAGAGAACACTGGGTTGGAGAAGACACGGAGAGCCACCATCTGCTTTGCTTGTTGACTGTTTACAATCGATTTCTTCTTTCTCACTTTTCTTTTTTTCAGGGATAAAAACTTAGACATTATCTGACTTTGACTGATGAAACAATAGTTTGGTAATAACTTCAGTGGCGTCCCTGCCCTAGAACGCTGCTTGGGGACGTCAGAGTGTAAAGAGTGGGACACCAAGGTTCTGGTGTGTCACTGTCACTGAGAAGGCAGCCCCATGCCCAGTCATGGGCAGTGTCCCTCAGAGCCCGAGGCCCCGTGTCTCATGTCCTGCTCCACCTGCTCTGAACAGGAGCACCCTTTCCTTTTGCACCCCAAAAATCTCTGAACCCCAATGATTACACATGGGTTATGTCCACTGATAACAACTAGGAGAAGAAACTGAGACACTAAGATATATTAATTTGTTTAAAAACAACACGGCCTATTATGGATTAGCCTAAGTTAAAGAATGTTTATCAAAAAAGAATGTTTTCCAAAGCAGAAAAAGGAAAAAATACCGGGGGTAGCGGGACATGGCCTCCACCCACTCAGGCCTTGGGGGCCTGTGTCTGCCGGAGGCAGCGAGGTCCTCCAGGTCTCCTCCTGAGCACTGGGGTCTGCTCTCCTGCCTGCAGAGATGGCGGTGATCTGGCGACAGCACTGGAGTGAAAGTGGGGGAACATTTCAACAGCCTTGGCAGGAAAGCGTGGAGGTCCTTCTGACACCAAAGTCCACACGTGGGCATTTCTTCCAGCTTCGCTGTTGTGTGGAAAGGAATCAGAACCTGAGAAAGAATCCGGCGAACCCCGCCGTCCGCAGGCCCTGCGGAGCACTGATCGAGGTGTGGGCTGGGACACCGCACACTGGTCCTCTGGACACTCCTTTGTGAGTCCTGCAGAGCTTCCAAATGCCGACACGACTCATCACAAAATAAAAAAATGTTCTCAGAAAAACCCAGCTACTCAGCTGTAATGATCTGGTAGTTTCCAAAAATTCTAATTTTTTGCTCAAAAGTGTGTTTATTCAAAGGAAGCGACTGTGGACAGTTGCTCTCCCCTTGAATTGGGGTTTAGTTCATTCATTTTTGGGAAACTGGCAAACGCAGTTGGAATAGCCATTGTTGGCCAGTTGGTCCTTGAACCTGAGGACCACCTGAGTGCGAGGTGGTGGCAGCGGCAGCAGCAGGCCAGCAGCACACCGGCCACGCTCCTCTGGACCCTGCCCGAGGAGGTTTTGGTTTACTGGCCAAGGGAGTAGAAACTCCTCTCTTCACTGAGCGGAAGCACTACGTCTGCAGGGTTTGTGGGCATCACTTCTGCCCAGAGAGGGGCACCAGGTCTCATGAAGCCATGGGTCTGAAAAGTCTTGGGGTCAAACTTGTTCCCAGTTCCCCCAGCCTGCAGGTGACAGACCTGGTGTCCAGGCCCAAACTTGTCCCCAGTTCTCGCAGCCTGCAGGTGACAGGCCCTGGTGTCCAGGCTTGGTGCTCGCAATACCCACCCACACTTGATTCTACAAGAGTGAAGCAACTTCCAGGAGTGGTGTGGCTTTATAGGAGTGAGTGTCACTGAGATGGAGGCCTCTGGCTCATGGTGGCTGCAGGACAACCCAGATGACCAGCGAGGTCCCCCTACACGAGAAGCTGCTTGATCTGGCCTCCCAGCGGAGAGTTTGCCTGGACTCTCCCAGATGAACAGGAAACCAACAACACAAAGCAAGCTCAAGGATCAATGGGGACACTGCTGGAGTCACCGTGCCAAGAATCTGATCAGAAGTAGGCCTGTACCGAACCGAGGTCTTCAGTGACCTGCATACACCTTTCAAAAGATGGAGCAGCTGATGCAGAAAACCAAATGTGTGCAGTGCGTGCTGTGAAACATTACAGGAGTGACCCACAGTCCGAGAACTTGAACGCACGCCCGAGCCTGCTGTCTACCGAGTGTCTACACGACCGCTCTCCAGCTTGTGCTAGAGGCCACCGTGTGAGTTTGTACTTAAGGTTTCCTGCCTTTTTCAAGGCTTCACCACATACGGATGACCAGACCCGGGCGGTTGAGGTCCATGTCCACCTTGCCAAGGGCTGGGACAAAGGGGCAGCGGTGGCTCCTCAGGAGTCGGAGCCTGGGCCAGGCCCTTCCCACCTCTGCTGGGCCTGCTGCTTTCGGTATTGTCCTGGCGCACATCCCTTCCTTATGAATTAAAATCAGTTCTTTCCAGAAATGTCTTCTGGTAGCTGCTTAGTATGAATCCAACCCATATATATATATATATGTATATGTCTGTGTGTGTGTGTATATATATATATATATATATATATTTATATATATATACTTCAGGCTTGTGAGTTTTATCAAACGAGCAGAGCCCTGCCCATGCACATGGCCGAGGGTGGACAGGGACAGAGCTCTGCCTGCACCTCTCGGGACCTGTGCCAGCCCTGTGCGTGCAGTGGCACTGGGATGAACTTGCCTGCTTTGTGCAGGGGCCCCAGTTCTCCCTCGGGGCCATGCTGGGGAGGATGTCTGGGTCAGGGCGTGGATGTTCAATGCTACAGGATACCAACAGGTGACCTCCAAGGTCACTGCACACACAGGTGACCTTTTCAATTTTTTATGCTCTCCTTTACATTCTCAGAGCATTAGCATAGTTGATTCTAAGTATGCAAGACACTGGTGAGCTATTCCAGACTTGATTCTAGAACACTGAGGAAGGGGCATCACTGCACATGTTTTGAGATGGTGGGTTTGAGCTCAAGCCTTGGCTTCAGGACTTCACAGCTGAGTGCTCTGCAACCAACACGGAACCTTCCTGGGGGGACTGCACTATACAGTAGGGTGCTGCGAGGTCATAGGTGTCAAGGCTGACGAAGCATGAAAGCATTAGCATTTGCTGGTAATGTTGCGGACTTTTTACTAAACACTTCTTGGAGATACCCAGGAGAAAGCAGCACTGATAAGGGAACCACCATTCTGGGCTTGGTGAGACCAGGCCCAGGCAGCCGAGGTCCCTGGAGAGGCTGCAAGGGGCTGGGAGGGAGCAACCAGTGTTGCAGAGGTGGCCCCTCACGTGTCGGAGCCTGGCCAGGCCGTTTCCACCTCTGCTGTGCCCACTGCTTTCGGTATTGTCTGGGCACACCACTTTTCTTTATGAATTGAAATCATTTCTTTCCAGAAATGTATTTTGATAGGTTGGTCTGAGTCAGTGCCACCAGACCACGACCCCAGTGTCATTCTCGCTGAGCCAGGTCCCTTCTACTGACAGGAGTCAGGAGCCCCAACCTGGAGCACTTCTAATTTGCAGGGGGGTGTGGTGGGTGGGCGGCGGTGGGCAGTGGGTCTTATAGTCATTTTGGCCCAGGACACAGTTCTGCTGGCTGCTGTGTTTTGCGTATTGTGAGGAGACTTCCAGGGGAGGTCTTCGGATAATCATCATCTCATCCTTAAATGGAAATATTGTCTCCATGGTTTAGAGAGAGATTAATGATTTGCTGACACCACCAACATATTTAAATGCACCAATGAAGGTTCACGTGTCCATCATTTTTTCCTGGAACACCAGCTGAAATCCACACGCGCCAGGGCCAGCGGCCTGTGTCCCTGGAGCTGGGAGCACATGTGGCCCAGGGGCGTGGTCCCCTTTCCGCCTGAGAAGGAAGTTTGGCAAGACCCCTTAGTGCAGGCAGAGTAGAAACTGCCAGTCTCAGGCCTCTGCCTCACAGCTGGGTTCGCCTCGGAGACACTGCAAGGCCTCCTTAGCTCCGTCCCGGGAAGAGAGCGGTGAGAATCTGCTGCAGCAGAGCTGGTCTCAGCTAGGACCACATGCAGCCCCGCTATCCCCTACACCCCCATTTGAGATGCACACCGCCATCTAATCCAGCCCTGAGATGCAGCCCACTGCCCTCAGGCCATCTTGGTCCACTCCCCTTGGTGACCTGAGGTCCTGGGGGAACAAGGTGGTCAGCCTGCCGGATCTCACATCCTTGTCCCCAGATGGTTTCATTCCACAAGCAGCACAGGACGTGATGCCGGTCAGCCCTGGGTCTTGAGGCCGTCTCCTGATGCCTCTGCCTCTGCAGACACCTTTGCTGAAGCCTGGCCCACAGCTTCACTGCGGACACGGAGTAAGTGCCAATACCAGCAGGGTTGGCCAATTATACTCCACATCTCAATTTCTTATATTTTCAAAGTGTTTTACACTAATTAGTTAGTCCTGTTAGCTCTAAGGATTAGTAGCTTCTCTAACAAGACACAGCGACATTAAGTGACTTACCTAATTATGTAAAACACGGGCGTGAGATGAGAGGCTTCTCTATGGGCTCAGACCTGCTCTGCCAGGGGGAGCGCCCACCCGCCTGCCCTTCTTGAGGGTCCCTGGGAACAGGAGCAGAAGACACAGGGACTTACCTGGAGGACAGTAGGTCGAGAGTCAGGTGAGGTCCTGTCCTCTCCTGGTTCAGCCTCCTGGAGGTCTGTGTTCTCTGGCAGAGGCCTGATTTGTGACAGTCCCACATGGCAGGACCACACACCACTTGATGGACACAGGAAGGAACAGAGGAGCTTGCTGACCCGACAGTGAGTGGAGGCGGTGTACTCCCCCCACACCTGCTGCCCACACGGGTCTGCCTCGGGCTCCTTCTGATGGCTCAGGGATACCAGGACCCAAAGTGGCCACTGGTGACTGTCAGTCACTGCTCTCTGGACACCAGCTGAAACTTCACTAAGAACTGAGCCTACGTATCTCACGGTTACACGGGGGTTTACCCACCTAAACCACTGTACTTGTCTCCAGGCCCCTGGCTTCCTCGCAGGGCCAATGCCACTCTGTCCTCCACTGCTCCTTCGACTTGAAATGTCCCAGGAGCTTGAGCCCCAGGAAACCCTCTTGATTTTCCAGTTCGCCCCCCACACCCATGACCATCCCTGAGACACCACGCCCTGCTGAACCGTGTCCACACTGGTACCATGCAGTTGATCTACAGAGCCCCCCATTGCTGTCATGGCTTCCCCTCGGGCTCTCTCAACTGCCTGAGGCGGGGGCTCGCGGACAGTGGTCATACCAGACTGCCTGCCAGCATGTGTACTCAGCCCATCAGCGACCTTCACGGAGTAAATTGGCTGTTTTATCACTAGGAAAATAACACGCTTCCATCGCAAGAACCAGAACACGCAGGTAAGCATGCAGAAGGGAATGCACCATCACTGAGACCATCGCTGCAGCCCTTTGTGAAGGCGGCCCTTTTAAAAATGGCACAGACGTGTAAATGTATGTGTACCTATGCAAGTGTACATGAAGCAGACGTGCACCTGCACATACATGCAAACACAGTGCAGAACACATGCACACATCTGAACTGAGCACATGATGTGCGAATGAGATAGGCACACACAAGCACACACAACACACACAATACACACATGCACTCATGTGCAGGTACACAGGATACAGAGGTCTACATTTGTATACATGCAAACATGTTACATATGGGTGCATGTACACACGTATGCAAACACGATATGCACATATAAATACACATAAGACAGGAATACAAATATGCACGCTTGCAGAACACACACACACATATATATATATATGGCATTAAGACAATCGTGTTCTTCTTTTCAGATTATAAAACACGTATTTTGTGAAAGTTGAACGGCAGTGGAAATCAATACAACACAACTCACACCCCAGAGCTATCCTCTCTGTTCTTCCCACCGACATTGCACCAGGCAAACATTTCCATCAATTCTTCCCATTTTACACTTGCAGGCACAACTGAAAACTTTTTTGTAAGCCCACACGGTTTGTGCCCAATGTCTGCCCCTCAGCAGTGAGTGGGGCCTCCTCCGTACTGGCACAACTGCCCCAGCATTGAGACACCCGTGACAGACTCGACAGCACACGCTGGCACAGGCACTGATGCTGTCTCCCATGTGTCGTCGCTGCCAGTGACGGTGACGTCACCCTGTACCTGGAGCCGGGGGCCATGGACATCTTATCAAGTGCACAGGCACCTTGTAGGGTGACCCTGCCCACTGCCCTCTGCCCTGAGTGGTGTCCTCACCTCTTGTCTGCACTACAGGCAGGAATCTGGCTGTTCTTACATTTTGGACCAGATTCCAGTGAGCTGCTCCCCGTACTCGACGTAGTTTATGATCAGTCAGGTGGGAGATGTCCCCGGTTCCGCTGATGATCACGTGGCAACCTCACTTGTGCCTCTGCTCCTTCTAGAGGCGACTGCCTGCTCCTTTCTTCTTTTTCTCTATGAATTGCCATTTACATTCTCTGCTTATGTTTTGGTGGCATTTTCCTTTTCCTTGATCTGCAGATGTTCTTCACATGCTCCATGCTGCTTGTGTTCCCCCACGTGCCATGAGTCTTGTCCCCATGGCTTCCAGCTCTCCACAGAGCCAGTCCTTCCTCAGGGCTTCTGAGTTCTCGTCGTGTTCCGGGCCGTCCCCCAGACATGCAGTGCAGATGCCTTTCCCTACATTTTCATCTGACACAACGAAAACAACAAGAAATTGAAAAAACCCTTAGATCTCCAGTGTTTGGAATCATTTGGTGAAAGCGATAGTCCCTTGTCCTGACTGCATTTAGTCAGCTTTTCGTATCCTCACTGAGCTGGATTCTAAAATGCCATAGCCCTGTGTCTGCTTCTGTATCACTCTACTTAGAGCGGCTTTCAGGTTCATTTTGAGATCACTGCTAGGAAAGGTGTCCCCAGCAGAGCTGAGCTTGGGGCTATCACAGCTCTGTGGAGCCAGCCAGACACAGGGAGGGTGGGTTTTGTGCTGTTTTATGAGACATAGTTCATAAGCCCTCTTGGCCACCAGAGTGTCTGGCTAGAACATCCGAGTGCCTCTGGCACAGGGGCCAGAGTGAAAGCCTTGGTGACATCTAGCCTGCAGTAGTATGTGGGAATCATAGCAGGTGTGTCTGACTTTAAATCCTGACTTTAAACAACCATCTCCACCCGTGAGTGCTCAGTGTGCCAGGTTGTGCTAAGGGCTCCCAGGACCAGCTCATGGCAGCTGGCAACGGCCTGGTGAGTGTCCTGAGCATGTGCTGGAGGTTAAAATGACAGGCACTCATGCCTTCGCTGGAGGCTAGAATTCCGAAGTCTGCGTGTGGACAGGATCTCAGCCCTCCAGGTGTCAGGGGAGGGTCCTTTCTACCGGGTCCAGCTCCTATAGCTTCAGGTGTCCCTCAGCTGATGGCCACATCTTCAGGTCTTCTCTTCTTTTAGAGAGACACCTGTCATGGGTGTAAGCCCCAGATTGATGCAGGATGACCTCACTTTGAGATTCTCCACTGAATCATACCTGCTAAGGTCACATTTACAGGTGCCAGGGGTTTGGACATGGGCACATCCTGGGCCACTTAAATCCACTTCAGAAACCAGTGTGGCAAGGCCAAGCAGCTCATGCCAGACACCAGAGCCCCTAACGTGGACACAAGGGGCCTGCTCCTAACACTGTGAGAACCACGGCTGCCTTCCTGCCTCACAGGACAGAGGTACCAGCTTGAGGGAAAAGACGGCGCCAAAACGTGGGGCCATCCTCCCACAGAAGACCAGGAGGCCACTGCTGCTGAGCTCAGAATCACTGTGACTGACACTGGCTGAGGGTGAAGGCAGAAGGAGCTGTTTGGGGAGGGGCAGCTCTGGGAAGCCCACCTGGAGGGATGGGGGTGGCAGCAACCTCCCTCTTGCAACCCCATGGCCAGCTCACGCCAAGCTCACAAGCTTCCATCCTTGGGAAAATCCGTTCATCTACATCTGAGAGCAATTTGCTTGAAACTACAGAATACCTGTCACACTGCTTCCCAGTGCAGAAGTTGGATGTTTGCATGGAAAAGCACCGACAGCTACATACTTCTTGGGTTGTAATATTTGTCATTCTGCACCTCAACGAAAAAGCAGCTTTAAGTAATAACGTGCTCTCTGCTCACACGGTGTCTGGCCTGGAGCTGGGGCAGTGCGTGAGCTCAACAGTGCTTGAGCCTGACAGCATGGCCACGTGGCAGGCCCTGCAGAGTTATGCAAAGGCCCAGATGGGTGTGGGAACCGGCCCTCAGTGCCTCTATCCGGAGGACACAGTTCCCAGAATGAACACTCACAGGTTGCCCTGGAGGGTGGCCAGGGGCAGAAGAAAGCGGCTCCAGCTTCCCCGTGGGGCTCCTCTGGTCTTGGCAGAGGGCAGGGTGTGGCAGTGTGGGTCAGGCAGGGAAGGAGATGGGGATGGAGATTGAGCGACTGTGGGTTGCTTTTCTTGGTGCAATTGCAGGTTGAAAATGCAGGTCATTTGTACTATGTATAAAGATTTCCTTGTAGAATTCTGTGTGGCTTATTCCAATAAACTTACCTCTTTGAGCCAGATGTCCCTTTATGTTTGCACTGCGGACATGGGCCATTTCTGCTGTTGTCTCCCTGCTGGTTCTGCCCAGCTCACAGGCTCACTCACTCGCAGGCCTTGGGGTCACTGAGAGGACAGTGGTCACTCCCAGGCTGCAGAAGGGAGCTGGGGTGGCGGGGTCTGTGTGTGGCTGGACCCTTAGCCACTGCACAGCGGATCATAATGGCAGCAGAGAATGAAAGCTCCCATTGACTCTGCCATCACTGTCTTCACGGTGGAGAGCTACACTGCACAGAAAACCATGAGGAAGAAGAGGAAACTGCCTCCTTACCTTCTCACCACTATGTTGACCAGGGATGACAGTTACAGTAACATTAAGAGACAGAACTGCGGGAAGGTAAAGGAAGCCTCCCCTGCCCCTTCCTCAAGACCTTCTCCACCTTTCCTCTTGGCCTTCACGGCGGTCATTCAGTCCGCAGCCTAGCATCGACTCTGCTAGTCCCTGGGCAGCAGAGGACACTGGTGTCAGTGAGGAAGTCCTGTGTTAACGATGGCTTCCTGAGTGGCCCCGAGCCAGGCTGCCTGGAGGAGTCAGCGCTGCCATGAGGACACAGCCAGAGAAGGGAGGGACGGAGTTGGGGGACAATCGACTCAATCACCAGCCCCAAGGGCACCTCCAGAGCCTCGGGCCCCCATAGCCTCCTCTGCCAGGGTGTGTGACCTGAGTGTGCCCCATGGAGAATCTGTTCTCAGGACCCTGCAGTCCCTGAGTTGGCTCTCGCCAGCGCACACCACAGGAAACTTAAATCACTAGCGATGCAAGGAAGCTCGGCCTTCATCTGCACCCTGGGTGCGGGGAGCGAGGACCGACTTGTTCTATGGTGTTTTTGTTCTAGCTGGTGGGGACAGACCCCATTTCTGTCTACGCTCTGGACATTGGTTCAGCAGTTTATAGCATCTCAGCGCCCCTAGCACAGGCCCAGCTGCCATCCCTTCGCTCTTCATCCCACCCCACAGCTTTCCCTGGGGCCCTTTCCTTCTGGGCTATGGCAATCAAAACATGAAAAACAGTACTTTTTGGACAATATTCGTGTGTTGCTTAATGTTTGGACACCGATACGTTCTCCAGCTGGGTTTTTCTTGATTTGTCAACAAACCAATCTGGACGCGTACATACAGGGATGTGTACTCAGCGTGCAGTGCATTGGGCTGAGTCGATGCTGAAAACAGGAAGAGACGCCAGAGTCCCAGCCTCATCCCTGGTCCTGGCAGGACCATGAAGAGGAAAAGCCACTCAGAGCCTCATTAGGCCGTCCCTCCCTCAAATGCTCAGGCCTCCCAAGCAGCAGTTCTTTCTGTATTCTGCGTCTGGCACTTGGAGGTCACAACACACTCATCTGGAACCCCATCCGGCATCATGTCCCAGGGACGGCCGTCACCTGAGGCCGAGCGCTCTGCGTCCACACTTGGGGCAGCTGGATGAGGTGTGCCGCGGTTTCCAGGGACCCACGACACTGTCTGCGCGGGGCAGCCTGAGCTCACTGCTGGCCATGTGGAGGGGACTCGGGGCTTTCTTCAGTGAAAACAGCACTGATGAGAAGCTGTAAGGGCTTGCGAGTGACATCCTTTCATCCCCGCCCGCTGCCCAGCATCTCTGTCCTTCTGCTCCACCCGCGCTGCTCGCCTGCACTCACATATTCTGTGCAGCCTGTGATGGACGCCAGACACTCTCCATCTGTCGGCAGCTGGAGCCAAGGGTCCAAGGACTCCGGACGGCTGCCCTCAGGCACTAAGGGACACGAGGACACCTGAGTTTCTCCAGCCTCCGGCCTGGCTTTCAACTGCCACCCCCCCTTCTTCCAGACAGACAGACAGATTAGCTGGCAGAGTTCCGTTTACATCTTTCAAAGAGATAAGAGGTAAAATTGATGTAACTTCAGTTTTCTAAATGTAAACTTTCAATCAAACAGTCGTGAACAAAAAATAACCCCTCTAGGCTAAATGAGACCAAAGTGAAAGCCCCACCTGAGGCCTCAACCGCCCCCTCTCCATCACCCCACTGTGCCACCATGGACTAGGTAACAAGTCACAGCAGCGGACCGAGGGATAGGGTCAGCTTTCTGACTGGTCTCCTGAGGAAAGCAAACTTTCTGTGTCCCATGCTAAGCCAATTTATCTATCACTTTAGAGTCCTATATGCAGCTCGAAACCAAACAGCACAAGCTATGATCTGAAAGGGGCAACTGTTAACACTGATTCAGTTGTGACATCCGGTCTGTTCCACCAGGGCCCAGGCTCGCGGCCATGGCTGCTGCGACCACAGTGCAGACACGCCCATGGCCAAACGAGACATGGCCTGTGCTTGTCATCCTGGGGGGTGACCAGTGTCTGCGAAGGCCCGCCTTCCTGCAGGCAGTACCCAGCAGCCCGCCTGGAGGAGCGCACAAAGCCGCCCAGCGAACCGCCACCGACATCCGTGCGGCCGGGTTCTGGCATGATGCTGGCGGTCATGACTGGAGAGCAAGCGCTGACTTCCACGCAGCTGCACAGGCGGAGGACAGGCTCGGCTGGTAGAGAGGAGACCTGGGCAATGCAGCTGCACGCAGGAGCCAAGACCCCTGAGAGCCTGCTTGTGAAAGGAGTTGGAGGGCTCTGCAGGGACCCGTCACAGGAGGGCTGAGGAGCCTTCTCCACTGGGAAATGGACACAACCTAGAAACCCTAACTGTACACACATGAGCAGCCTGGCTTCATCAGGGGAGTCGCCTGCCCACTGTGACCCTCTGCTGTACACGTCCCCACCCTGACAGTCCCGCAGAAAGGACTCGCTGCCTCCCTGACACGTCTCAGCTGGCGCCAGGGCATCCCGCACCGTGCACCTCGACTTTCCTCCGTCATACAGAGAAGCCAGGTTCGTGCTGCCCCTTGTCACCTGATGCAGTCACAGGACACAGCGAGCAAGGTTGGGTGTGACTGTCATCATCACTCACAATGAAGAGGGGGGACGGGACTAAAACATCATGACAGAAACTTTTAAAACTTGGCTGCTGTGCGGGGCTGTCTCTGGTCTCCGCAGTGGTGCTCAAAGCAGCAGTGCTGGCTGGTGAGGGGAACATGCAGAGGTCAAAAGAATATAGCTTTCACTCGACATTTTTTCTTATTTGGAAACTATTTTCTGATTCTTCATGCCTCTCCTCTTCCTCTTTATGGTCACATCGGTCTTGTGAACCCAGGGCACACCAAACTGGATGACAGAATCAAGGCCTGGACAGAAACAGTACTTTCATGTTCTCTCAGCGCCAGGCAGGTGGATGTGCCAGACAGAGCTGTGCTGGTCATCTAACCACAGCGGGCTGAGCCCCATGGGCAGTCATGCCGGCAGTGCTACCCAGGACCCTGTCTTAGCACCTGCATAAGGATGTGGGGGTCAGAGCAGGAGGATCTTGTTACTTTACAGAGCTGCTCTCTGGTGTGTGGGTGCCTGTACAGAGCAGTGGCTGGTGTGGAAGTCTGAGCATCAACAGAGCCCAGAGAGGCCCACCAGTGCTGGCAGCCCTGATGGCACTGTCAGAGTCACGAGCTGATGGAGAGCCGACCCAGCAGCCTATTTTCCAGTCGTCCATGAGCAGGCTTGTGAGTGGGGGTCTCCGGAGGCCTAGAGCACTGCGATGGCGCCCTCTATTGGAAAGTGTGGACAACACCACAGCCAGGCCAGTGGGCAGAGCACAGCTTCCTTGCCTGGTGCAGAGAACAAGGCCAGGGGACAAGGACATACAACAAGGACAGAGCATGCTCTGCTGACTGTCAGCTATGGAAGGAAGTATTTGCCTGGACATCTTAGAACACACCCTGTCTGGGCCCCCAAACATAGCTCTTCCCACTCTTCCCAGTGTGTCCAAGCCATAGACCCAGTCCCCTCTGCTCCACGAAAACCAGGGTCCCTGCTGCTCCCGGCTCACCTGGGGCATGCCACACAGCCACGGGGGTGGGGCTCAGCCTCCCTGCAGCCCACCGTGTGAGCGCACCTTAGCCAAAGTCCAAGAAGGCTGAAATGAGAAGACTAGGGGAGTCATGGTGATACTTACGTTCAAGGGGGAAAGTCTAGAAGTGATTTGGCTCATCATAAAAGGATATGATGAAAGGCAAATTGGTGAGACAAGCCTAAGCTTAGTTCCTGTTCTTTTGTTGGTGTTAAGTATATGAAACAAAACCGGTACCACACCACACTCATCACAGGCTGCATTTCTACACAAGCTCTGGTGACACAAACCACAGGGGTTCGCTGCCACGGTTTGTACGCTACAAGAACATGACAAAAATACAGCTTCTACTGCACAGCCAGGGACAACTTATTTCTCCATATAGCATGCGCTCTATTTTATTTATCCACATGCAGAGTTCCAAGTTTCCTTCTGATTTTGGATCCATCTAGTTATGACGCTAAGGTGCAGTAAGGTAACGAGTCTCAGTGGCTGTTGGGCCAACACTGGGCACGTGCCTGCCACCACCAGGGGCACACAACCTACCTTCGTGTGACCTGTCTTCTTGACTGGGTCCGGGAAGCAGAGGCTGGTCTCTCTTGCTGCCCGTGTTCAGTGTGTGAGAGATGGGCCAGGTTGGAGCCCCCGTCACAGTCACCCCCATATCGACAGTGCTGCTTATTTCCCCGATCCTTCCGGAAACGGTCAATTTATATTCAACAATACAGACTCCAAAAACAGTTACCTCTCACATCAGCTTTTCTGGCATTTGAAACCAAAGCTAGGAAACCTCCATGAGCCTCTTTCCTTGGCCAGTCCCTTCTGTGGGGACAAGCTGGCAGGTGAGCCGGGTGCTGGTGGCACGGGGTGGGTGCTGATGCACCCTCCTCTGGGCTTCCGAACTCTGATCTCCAGGCCTTCCCACCTTCACCCGTTTTCATGGATGTTAAAAATGGAACAATGATAGCGAGAGGAGAAACTACAGGCACAGAGGCCACTCTCTGGAACGCGTTCTGCTGTAAATGTGAAAACAAGAAAGGGCAGACACACTGTCCCCCAGGACACATGCAGCTCTTTTAATATATCACTGCTGCCATGTGTCCACTCCCACATGGTGTTATATTTATGTGTCACTCGTATTAATCTCACTACAGATCCTTGATTTTGGAGCAGGTCGGCCTAGCGCTCCTGCCAGGTCCTGCTGGCTGCAGCCCCCTCCACAGGCGCCTCCCTGCTGCCCCTCATGGGCCAGAAGCCATTGCTTCAGGGCCTGTCCTGCCGAGTAGTTGCCTGTGGCTCCACTGCTGCAGACCACACGATGGCACGGGACCAGAATGGGGACCTGGAAGACAGGAAGGCGCCACGTCAGCCTGGGCTCTGGACCAGCGAGGGTTCTGAGGTGGAGACAAGGCCCCTGCCACAGCGAATTCAGGCCAGCTGTGGCTGAGGGCGGGTGCTCCAATCTGCTTAGCTGGCCCTGAGGTTCCACAACGCCCCCCCGGCGCGTGCTGGCATCGGCAAGAGAATCCTGTAACACCCAGATATGGGTGGAGAAAGCAGTTTTAGTTGGTAACATGCAGTCACCAAATTTCCAAGCTAGGTCAAATTCTCAGACACCTCCGAGAAGGAGCGGGAACTTCTGAGCGCCGCCTTTGTGAGGACGTCTTTTTGTGGGCGCCCCACAGCGGCTCCCACCAGTGAGCCGTCTGGGCACACGGCAGGGATGCCCGCAGTCTGTGCTGCTTTCATAAAGCCTAAAATTACTGCCACCTGGCCCTCCAGAGGAGAGGCCTGCAGTCACACTGTGCCTGCCCTTGGAGATAGGCAGTACCCTCCTCGGTCTCCCAGATTTGAGAGGCTCCAGCTCACAATTCCTTCCCACCTGTGAGTCAAAATGGGTGCTGGCATCCCTGCCCCAGCACATTCTTTTCCTGCTGGAGCCTTTGCAATGCGCACCCCTGGATGGTGGGTGTCCAACACCTAACACTGGAGGGTCTGCTCTAAGCGGGCTTCATTATTCCTGCAGCCGTGCCCACGCCCATCACCCTGCCTAACCACTCAACCCCACCAGGGGAGGGGACCCCATTTTCTCCAGGAGGATTTCTGAGAGCGATTCTCAGAGAGTGACTCGGTCCATCAGCCTCTGGTCCAAGCTGCATAGACAGTAGTGTGAGGATGCCCACAGAGGCCCGCTCAGCCTCTGCTCCTAGAACATGGAAGTCCACTGCGCAGCTACAGCTCTGACGGCCACACGGGGACGGTGGGCATGGTGGTCCTAACCCCTGTCTCTGGTTTCCACATGGAGGACCATCTCTGGCCCTGGCTGCCCTGGCCCTGACTGCCCTACCTCTGGGGGAGGTGACACATGACCAGTTACCTGGGGGAGTAGGGATGCGGCTGTATCAGATTTGTGGACCTGTGGTGGGACCTGCCAGTTTACAAGGAACATGCTGATAGTTTCTGGGATGTGGCAGCTCAGCACTGCCCCTGCTGGGCTGCTGACAGGATGGAGTCTGACTGCAATGGGGATTCCACAGGGTCATGGACTGTCACAGCCTCGACTTCCCCTGACAGTGCTGACTCGGATTCCTCTGTCCATTCTCATCTGGCTCAGAACCTGGAGGAAGACACATGACCCTCCAGGCCACAGTGTATGGCATCTTGGCATTGACTTTTCTCCTCACGCTGTGGTGGACACTGCTCAGGGCGCACCCGCTGTGCCAGGGAGGCCCACACCCAGGGCTACCAAATGTAAGGGTGCTGCCCATGTCGCACTAGGGCTCTGAGGGGTCATGGTCATTTTGCTTAAAGATTCCAAAAAGCATGTCTGAGCTCCTGGAAGCGGCTCTCGGGAGGGTGGTCACTCACACCCCCCCAAGGAAAGGTCTGCATCCTGGAGCTCACAGCCTCTGCACCCTTGGGCTCTCACGTGGCCCCCTGCAGGGTTCGCAGTCAGAGCACAGTCACTACCACCAGGTCCCAGAGGCCAGGATTCTTTGGTCCTTTCTTCTCGTGCGACCCGCTGCTGACCCCTCCCCATCACTCCCTGCTCCACAGCCAAACATGGCTGATGGACAGGCAGCCAGGCCTCTCGGTGGAGTTCAAAGAAATGACTGAGCACACGTGGCAGGTCTCTGTTCGCATCTGGGCAGTGCTGTTCCCTGTGGTGTGACTTCTGCCTCTGTCCTCAGAGGCTCTGCATGCAGATGGAACGTAAGGCGTTCCCTCTGGCATCTCAACTGCATTTCAAACCCACCTGGGCAGGGCCCTTGCCCACATTGCTGTTCTGTCTCGGGGGCGATGGGGGTAGGTGAGTGTGGCCACTGGCCATCCTGGACATGGTGCTCAGTAACGCCATGAGCGAGATGGTGCTGGGTGCTCCCTGGATGTCCTACCATCCTCCAACAAGCCCCAGGCCAGGCAACGTTGGTCTCAGGTGACACGTGTCTCTTCCCTAAATTCACATGATTTAGAGGTAAAGAAGGGGTCCACTCCCACCCACCACCGCCTCATGCCTGCCCCTGGAGGGACTGCAGCAGTGGCTGGGGGCAAAGGCAGATAGTGTGGCTTGGAGGCAGGAGGGACTTCCCTCCATCACAAGAGCCGGCCCACGTGGAACAGTGGTTGGGTTGCTATGCACTATGTCACAGAGCAGGGAGCACATGACGGCTCATGGGGTGAAAAGCAGAAACACCCCAGGCCCTGCCCACGGCATGGAGCTTCTATCTTCTGGAAGCACTAAGAACATTTAAATGTGGAACATTTACCCCAACTGAGGGTTTCTATCAAATACAAGAGTCACATTAATTGCTGTGAGGACATGATTAGATAATATACAATTCAAGTCTCTGACTGATAAAGGGGTAGGCATTTAATTCAATTTAGCTTCACAAACATTTGGGCACCAATTCAATTTTCCTTCCTACCCGATGATTTCACAAGTAAGCCCTGGTTTTCCCCTCTCCCCCCCAACAAGCTACAGAATGATAAAAGTATGTAATGAGAGCCCTCTCTTTCTATAGATCATGCAGATAACAGGGCTGGTGGCGGGAATAACAATTATAAGCTGGCGAGGACCCGTCATCATGTATATGCAGTGACGGAGAGCAGAGGACTAGCAACACACATGATTTCCACCATTCTAATGAGGATCGCTGCTTCTGTTTGTGCTAATTTTAGTGGCAGGCTTCAGATGATTAAAATAATGAAACTTGCCACAATTTATTGGGGCCCTAAGGACATTTTCAAAGGCTCCGTACCCCGTATGCCCTCTCCTTTAAAGCCTGTGCTGCATAAAATGTAATTTTTATCAATAACCAAGAAGCTCATAATATCACAGCTGCATTGAAATCTTCATGCTGTGAAATCTAATTCATCCAATACACGAATCCATCACTTACACAGACCCTTTCTCAAATGCTATAAAACTTCCAAACCCATAGATTTGTCTCCAACAAAAATAACACGAAGGGGCCTTTCAATCAATAATGGAATCCCTCTGATTCTGGTGCTGGCTGAATATTTTTTCCAACTTCGCCTTTGTTCTTCTGGGCAGCAGCCCACAAGGGAGAGAGCTTGTTTTCACTTGCAGCCTCATCAATACCTAAATCCTGGTGAACAAGTGACACCGAGAAGCTGTAATCAATAGCTCCCTGTGCGTTTTTTTCTTCTGGTCAAATGGTTCAGGCCCACTGACAGCCCTGACACTTAGAACATGATGCTAAATCTTTATCAAGAGCCATCTGGGTGACTGGCAGAACAACACTCGGGGGTCATTAGCGCTCATGGCGATCTGTGCATAAACTAACTCCTCAGGAATGCGTCTGTTTAGAAAAGGTGGGGAGACGCTGGGCCGCGCATTGATTGCCTTGGAACTGCATTTAGCAAATTCGTCTGCGGATGACGCGGAGGTGTTCTGTGGGGGTCAAAGGTGCTTCCAGCCTGTAAGCCAAATCAGTGAACACCCGCCATGCTGGCCAGTGGGAGAGCCTTCCAGAAGGCTGCCAAACCACCTTGCACGGGCTCATGAGTCTTTCCTTCCTGGAAAACTTTGGGAAAGCCAAAAGCCTAGGACTGGACAGAACTCTCACACAACAGAAAGTAGCCCTGCCTCTGGGGGAAGAGAAGGCCCTGCTGACTACGAGGGTGACAGAGGAGCCAGCTCCTGCTTCTGGCGGCTGCCCGCCCGCCGGAGGAGTCAATGCGAAATGGGCTTCCTGGTGACTGTGAGACTCTAAATCCATTTCACTCTGCTCCCAGAAATGCACAATTGTGCTATTCAGTCTGAACGAAGGGAGGTTTTAAACCTGAAGTTTCCATGGTGCATCCTGTGGCTGGGCCTCTGTCAGTCCCAGTCAGCCCCTGACAGGGATCCCTTTCTCCCTCAGGTCCTGAGTCACCTTTTGGATCCCCCAGCCCATTGTAAGAGGTTTCTAATCAACTATGTGGGAGCCCTTTGATTTCGGCAGGCTCCTAGCACACTGACCGCAGTCAACGACACGAGTGTGTGGGCAGGGCAGCTCAGCTGGGGGCACTTCGGAGGCATCCCTCGGGCAGAGCAGCTGCCCGCACCCTCATGACCTTCTCAGCAAGCAGGCCATCCCTGCGCAGTTGCGCACAGGACCCAACTACAGAGAAGACAGTGCAAAGGCCGCCAGGCCTCACCGTCCTGGACTGCATGGCCCCGGAGGGATGGGGGTGTAGAGACGGAACGAAGCGTGTGCAGAATCCCTGGCCCTGTCTGTGGTCACCACCCTTCTTGACTCTGATGGTGACTAGATGTCAATACTTGGATTTAATGGACATTAGAGTTTTAACCCTGTGAGATCCTATTTTATAAATTTCAGGGATTGAGGCCCTCTCTCAAAAGAGACATTCCAGAGATTAACAGAAGGAGAGGAGAGTCCTGCTGGTTGCAGAAATGTAAATTTTTCTGAATATTGTCTCCAGCGCCATTGCTAACCAGCACAGCTTTTCCACTTCCCAGAGACCCTGCTGGCGGCAAAGGGCAGGAGAGGGCAACTCATCTGTCCATGTCGCTTAGCAGAGCTAGCTCCACGGTAAGTTGCAGGCTAAGGGGGGTGCTGACTCTCATCATGTGAGGGCGCTGGGTACAGTCACACCTGCAGGATGGTGACCAGCTCTGCCCAAAGCAGAACGCTGGTCTAGAGATCTTGGAGGAAGGGACAATGTCCCAGGACAGGGCTGAAGTACAGAGACCAGAAATAATACCAAAAAGGTTGCAGGGAGAGACCGTTCTCTCAAGATGGCAAGTGCCCTAGGCAGTCTGTCTGTGCCAGCACCCACCTCCCAGCCCCTGCCCCAGGAAAAAGGCCACTTTCCACAGGGCACGGGCTGTCCAGGCTTTATTAGGAAACATAACGGTACTCAGAAAACTGGGCAGCACCCTCCTGCGTGCTGTGAACTGAGCCCCTGGGTGTGTGCTGGCGAGTGTTCTGAGAACCAGCTGGGCTTGGGCAGGTGAAGTCTTTCAGGTGTCAAAGAGAATGCAGGCCGGGCCAGGACTGCCAGCACCCAGAGCCAGAGCTAAGGTGGGGGCTGTGTTGTTCTCCAGGTGAGGCATGAAGACAGTGCGGGCCATGACTGACCCGCAGGAGCCACCTCTTCAAGTGCAGCATGGTTTTGTGTGAGGGCCATGCGAGGGCATCTCTGCTGACTCAGGTTTTGCCCCAGGCCATCCAACTGAGTGCTGCAGGAGACGCAGTTGCAGGAGGTGCCTCTCCCCTGTGAGCAGTGGTATCGTAGTTTTGAAAACATACAAGCAAAGCCAAGGCCATCTTTAAGGAAGCTGAGTCTGGGTTAGACACTTCCATCCTGTGACATGATGGTCCTGTCTGCTCATCCTGACAGCATCTATCATGTGAGACTCACCAAGAGCTTTCGGGAGAGGCCGCCAGCAACGTGCTAGCAGGTCCTCCCAGCAATAACCCCACTAATGAGCACAGGAATGTTCCAGGGCCTCACTCAGTGCTGCGGCATCTCTCTGAGGGCACTGCTGTGTGGACGGTGTCCTTCCTGTCCCCAGGCCCTCAGGCCCGCACCATGGCTGCGCTACCAAGTGGTGCTGATGGTCTTCCAGGGTCCCGTGTGGGCCAGATGGGGTGCAAGGGTGTCCTGGGTCCTCCTAAAGCCAGGTCCACACGTTCTCTGGGGAGCAAGGCTTTCTGTGTCCTAGGAACTGTGCTCTCAAGCAAAGCCTGACTGCAGACCACAGGAGGGCTGAGGACACAAAGCAGGGGAGGGAGCTGTGGCCTCAGGCTGCATCCATAGTACCTTGCGGCCAACTGTCCCTGACCCCCAGGTCCCTGGCCTGGTGCCCATGTGTCCATCACAGCACTCCTACTGGTCCAGAGGGGCTGGGCCTCAGCACCAGAGCGCAGCCCCAGGACACGGACAGGCTCTGGACCTTTCAGAATGAGAGTGTCCCACAGAAGGGCTTTTTGGTCTCTTGTCCTCACCATCTTCCCAGTGCCCAGCATGCACACGCACCAGCACGCAAGTGCTCCAGCACGCACCACAGCTGAATAAAGGTCCGCAGCCGCTACTCCAGGCATTGTCCTCTGCACTGAGACAGGGCTCCTGTGCTTCTGACACGCTCAGAGGGCTTTTGGTGGTGTGGGGTCTCTCATTACTGCCTCCAGTTGGAGGGCAGACCCAGTTGGTGCCCAGTCGCAGGCCGCCCACCCCCACCGGGGCAGGGCCCAGGCCTGTGGGTCCACGCTCAACGTACCGGGTTGCTTCTCATTGCTCCTCCCACGGCCCGCGCTGCCTTGGGGTTGCCCACCAGGGCTGCTAGTTGCTGGTAAGAAACCATTTCTCCGAATTTCACAACCTTCATCAGCTTCAATAACACCTGCCTGGTGAACGAATCTGGAAAAAAAGAACGTGGCACGATGTCATTGGAGAAAAGGCAACAGCAGTGCTGATAAAAATAGCTGCCGTCCTGAAATGGGAGCTGCCCGTGAGCACAGGGCTGTCACACTCCATGAAAAACGGCCAACACACAGGGTTCTGCCACTATGTCATCGGGCAGGAGGGGTAAGTGAAAGGCAGGGCACAGCGCACGCTCGTCCCTCTGGAGACACCCCAACAGTGGCAGCTCAGATTTGCTGCTGCCTCCACTTCCCCAAGTGCCAACAGGACCACCGACAGCACAGGTCACAGAGCACTTAACACACTCAAAAGGCCCTGCCTGCCTACGGCCCCGCCTGTTTTTGAAACCTTTTGTGCTGCTGGCCAATGTCTACCTTGAGCTGGGACACAGAAAGAGCGAGAAGCTGCACTGGGACCTGGGCCGGGCATGTGGCAGCCCGGCCCACCACCTCTGCTCGTCGCAGCTGCAGGGTGGTCAGGAGGAGCAGGGACACTTGCTCTCTGCTACCAGCCTTGGGAGATGTTCCCGGGTGTGCAGTTGGCAGGAGGAAGCCCTCGCTCGCGGAGGCAGGTCTGAATTGACACCTAACATCTTTCCAAAGGGGACAGAGGGCTGGGGGGCACTGGACATGGAGCTGTGTCCCCCATGGCAGGAGCGAGGGCCCAGAGTGTCCGGAGGGCACTAATTACATTCGGTGCCAAGCTGGCAAAGCACAATTCAGTTCTTACAGGAAACACATCCTTACATGCGTGTTAAATAATAAAAATCACTTCTTAACTGTAGAGAATGATAATCACTTGGTAGGGAAAAAAATCTGTTTAGTCTTTATTATAACATTAAGCAAATTAAACATCAGCATAATCCAGGTGATACTAGAAAAGGGTCATCAAAGAAATTAACTTTGTTGTTCATTAATTTACATGGATTAGTAGAGGGCAAAAGATAGCAAATGTGTTCTAGTTTTTTATGATATAATTTCAAACTGTACACCATTTGTGGCAGGAGGGTGACTTTGGGGTTAATCAGACTGATTTGTCCTTTTAATTGCTTTCTATTCAAAGAAAATTCATTAGATAATGTTCTCTTCAAAATTCATGAATCAATTTAACTGAAGAAACCACATTAACAGCTTTGGGTTCATTAGCGCATGCAGTTGTGTTCCTGGCTGATTGCTGGGAGGGTTTCCTTAGGCAAACACACTCTGTTTACCGCAATTTCTTCAGAAAGGGCTTGAAATCAAATTGTTAATCATCATTATGGCCGCTGTAGTTACGCCTAACTTCGGGATGTGAACAAAAAGGGGGAGGAAAACAAACCAACCAGGCAGCCTGGTGATAACTTGGAGAAAGAGAGATTCCAGGGACAGCTGTCTTGGAAAAGAAACAATGAAGCAGCAGGTCGATACTGTAAGAGAGAAAGGTTCCGCCTTCCTCAGAGCCCCAAGTTGCTGGCTTGTTTTCTGTGTTTTGACCCGGAGAGAAAGCCGCAGGGTTTTCAGGAAGAACCGACTGGAACTTCACAATCCCTGCAGGAATACTGTGGGGTGTCCGTGCAAACCAACCAGGGCAGTTCTCCTGCGCAGTGTCGTCTGAGGACCTTTCCTTCCAAGAGTGACAGTGTCGGACACAACAGCTGCGGGTCCACAGGGTGCATCACACTTTCAGCTTCGCGGCCTACTTTTCTTGGGAAACCACTCCTAGCCATGCACATACCAGGCATATGTTAGGAAAAACAGCTCCAGGAAGGCAGTGTTTAGTCATCAGGCCCATCATTATAAACGTGTCTGAACTCCATTTCACCCCGGAGGGAGCAAACACCTTGATGAGTGTTAGTAGCTCCGAGTCCGTGCCATCAACTCTAACCTGCGCAAGCAGAGACTCTGCAGCTGCCCTGGTTTTTGACGACACGTTCAGTTGTTAAATGTCATTCTAAGTTTGGGAGATGTGCTCAAAAGGCTCACACACATCGAAAAAATAGATTATCTTGAAGGGAGGTGACCGTAAGTCTTCAGTGGCTGGTCCATTGTTTTGAGCAGCCCAGAGGGCCAGTCTTTAAAACTTTTCCCCTGAGAGACCACCCCAGATGGTGGGTGCACCCCAGGGCTGGGCAGTGGCCTCTGTGTGCCCATTCCTCTCCTCCCTCCACTATGCTGGGCCCTGAGGAGGTCATCCTCTGGAAGTGACCCCATATCTGTTGGGTGGCTATGTGGACACACCCACGGGCCTGTGTGCTAATTTTTTCCACCTGGGTTGCTGGCCACGGGAGACATCCCCACAAGTCAGACCCTGGAGCTCCTCTCATGCCGTGTGGGGTGGAGACGGCAGTCTTCATGACACCATGGACCAACACAGCTTAGTCCGCTGCCATGAGGCCTGTGTGGGTTACCCGAGGCCGAGATCAGGGCAGGAGGTACCCATTGGGCACCAAGTCAGACAGTAGGGTCCAGTCCCTTGGATGTGTCACTTCTTCCCTGTGATGTTCACCATCACTGGAGCTCCCTGGACACACGAGCTCTGGGACAGTGCCATTTCCTGAGTGGGTATGCTCTTGTCCTCAGGGCTTGGGGCTCAGGCAAAGCAGGGGTCACACACTGGTGCTGTCAGGAGAAGTGAGGATTTGATGCCCAGCATGGGTCGCGGCTATCTGTCAGGTTTCTAGCTTCCTAGGACTTGCTCCTTGGCCTCCGGCTGGAGGGCACACCAGAAAGGGAGAGGAGCTCAGGATACCTGGGAGGGGCTGAAGGTCTGATCTGGTGACTCCAGGAGAGCCTGCCATGTGTCTTCATGTGCAAACAGAGCTCTCTGGACCTGATGCGGCAGTCAGTAACATTCCAGGGATGAGCCTAGGTGGAAGGATGAGGATGGGAAGGAACGTCTGTCCTGGTAGAATGGGGTTAGCACATGCCACTGCTTTTCTCCCAGACCCTCTTGAGCTGGGGAAGAAAGCGGAGTGACTTGAGGGCAGACAGTAGCAGGCAGACCAGAATTTGAAGAAACATGGAAACAATGAACAATGCTTTTGTTTTTCCTCTCTGCTGTCCCCAGCCTGGACTGACTGCAGCCTGAGCTGGGAAGTGGACGCTGGCATACACAGAATGGCGGGGACATTCAGAACCTAGAGAGAAGGGTCTCCCCTTGCTCAGAGAGTGAGGAACATCCTTTCTGGTATTATTTCTGGTCTCTGTACCTCAGCCCCCAAGCAAAAGGGGCCCTACAGGAGCCTATAGCTCTGAGGGGAGCTCAAATATGGCAGACCCCTGCTTCCCCCATATCCCTGCTGCTCAGCTTTCTGAATATAAGGCAGAAGACGGGAGAACCCCAGAGGTGGAACATACCAGGGAGATTGTGGAGAAACTCCTGGACTCGCCATGCCCGTGCAGATCTGACCCTAAGCACAAGACAATTAACACTGGGAGGTTAGACCATGGCAGCCTCCATCTGGCCGTCACTGCAGCAGGGAACACAGAGCTGGCCAGGGCCATGATGAGGTGAGGTGGAGCTTACACTGAATGCACACGTAGGTGCTGATTGGGACATATGGATCAAATCTGATTCGGCCCAAACAAAATCAGTACTCTGCCAGAGTTTAACAGGACCTAGAGACTCAGCTGAATACCAGTGATGAGGATAAAATCCAAAATTCTCAGCGTACAAGAACTCAGGGAAGCCTCCAATTTCCTGGGGAACATAATCAGCAAATGCAAAGCTGAAGTTAAACAGAAGTTGGGATCATCTGACAAGCTCCCCAGCTTACCGAGGTGAAGTTAACAACGAAGATGGTAAGATGCACGAGGCATATAGAAAGTGATGGTCTGACACACATCATGGATCCATAACAAAAAGGTTCCAAGAAGGGAAAATATCCTTGAAACAGATCGAAAGACATGAAGTTTCAAAGAAAGAGAAGCTATAAAGAATTAGCCAAAAGAAAACTGAGTATTGAAAAATGCAATAAGCAAAATAAAAAATTGCACTGATGGGCTTAATAGTAGAGCGGAGATGTCAAATGAAGAGTGAACACAATTGAAGACAAGTTGATAGAAAGTAGTCTGAAAAACGGAAAACAAACAAACAAACTTAAAAACAAACACAAAAATCCCAAGAGTCATGGGGACACGTGGGACTAAAGGTCTCACCTCCCTGTTGCTGGCATTCTAGAGGGGGAGGGAAAGAGGGGTCTAGAAAAAGTAAGTGAAAAAATAACTAAATATCACTGAAATTGGGCAAAAGATACACAACTACAGATTTAAGAAGCCTAACAAACTGAAATCAGGATGCACTCAAAGAAATCCACTCCTGGACACCTGACGAAGCTGCTGAAAAAGAAAAATCAGGAAAACCAGAGAGAAAATGTGAGCTGCTGACAGAGAAGCAATATTTGAATGACTGGAGAATATCCACAGAAACCCAGGGCCCGAGGAAGAGAGAGAGCAATTTTAAGGTGCAGAAAGAAGAGAAAAATCAAGCCAGATTTTGACATCCAGTTGAAAACAAAACAAGCACCTCCAGCAACAGGGCGAAGGCATGTAGATAAAAACAAAGACAAGCGCTGCCAGCAGACCTGCGTTGAGGGAAGTGCTTCAACAGGAAGGCGACAGCACAGGAAAGCCTGGAACAGTCAGAGGCGCAAACAAAAGGAGCCCAACTGTCTCAAAATCAGGATCTTCTGCTGTTGTGTTCTTTAAGATACATTTGATGAATGGAAGCAAAATCATCTTGTTGCCTGATAGGATTTCAATGTATGCTGACAGATACTTAAGACACCCATGGACGAGAGTGCAAAGGAGCTATATGGTGGTCAGCTTTCTACACTAAGGTCTAAAACTGCCGATTCTAATCAGACTGTGAAGGTATGTAAATACCGTAATCCTTAGAGCAACCACTAGAAAAATGATGATATAATGTAGTTGAAAATATAAGATATAAATTACAAAATTTTTAAGGTTCAAATAGTCCCAAAGGAGCAAGGAGAGGAGAAAGAGAAACGAAAAGCTGAAGAATAAGACAAAATAATTTAATAATAATGATAAAATACAATGAGTAATAAGTTATAACAAATAATAAAATAAATGTTATTATGCTTAGATCTAAATTTAATCATATTAATAATTATGTTAGGTATAAATAGTCTCATTACACCAATGAAAAGATAAAGATGATTACAATGGATTAAAAAAGTAACTGAAGTGGTACCTAAAAAAACTCACTTCAAATAATAGATAGGGGTGGGTTAGAGTTAAAAAGATGCAAATACTATCAGACAAAATAGACTTAAGAGCAAATAAAATCCTCAGGGGTAAAAGGGAATATTACATAGTGATGAAAGGGACAACTCATGAAGATGACACACCAACCCTAAATGCTTATGCATTTAACAAGAGAATTTCAAAATATATGATGCAACACTGTTAAAATTGAAAGAAGAATTAGACAAATCCATAACTATACCTAGATATTTCAATACTTCTTTTTCAGAAATTTATAAAAATAGTTGACAGAAAATCAGTAATACTGAATTAAAAATGGCAAGACTAACTGGTTTTAACCGATGAATAGAACACCTCATCCAGTAACAGCAGAATATATGCATATTTTTTCAAATGCACATTAAACACAACTAAAAAATTTTAAATTTAAAAGCTTGGATACTCATTATATTCTCTGATTATTATGACTAGACATTAACAACAAAAAGGTAATGGAAAAATATCCAAACATTTGGATAGTAAGTAATCCACTTCTAAATAATCCGTGGACTGTAGAAGTCTTAAGAGAAATAAAAAAAAAAAAATAGGACTGAACGAAACTGAAAATTCAGTATATCACAATTTATTGGACACAGTCAAAGTAAATTTAGAAAGAAATTTATAGTATTCAATGTTTATTTCAGAATAGGGTCTCAAATTAATAACCTAAGTTTCCAATGAAAGAAATCGGGAAAAGAGCAAAATAAATTCAAAATAAGCAGAAGGAAAAAATAATAAAGGTAAGGCAGAAACCACTGAAATTGAAAACGGAAAAATGAGAGAGTAAAATACATGACACCGACAAATGATTTATTTGAAAAGATCAATGAAACTGATAAATCTCTAGCAAGGCAAATACAGATAAAACAAACGACCAACATCAGGATGAAAAAGGTGATATCAATGTTGGCCTTAGAAATATGAAATGGATAAAAAGTCATTCTTAAAGATAAGTCTTGGCATTAACATTCAACAACATAGATGAAACAGACCAACTTATGAAAAAACACAAACTATCAAAACTTACCCAAGAGGAAACAGATCACGAGAGTAGTCCTGTAACTATTAAAGAATTCATAGTCTATATTTTTCTGAGAAAGAAATCTTTAGGGCTAGCTAATTTCACCAGTAAGTTCTATCAAACATTTAGACCAAAAATGCACCAATTCAGCATATTCTTTTCCAGAACAGAGTCATAAAGGGAACACTTCCCAAGGTATTTTATGAGGTGGGATTACTTCAGTGTTAAAACCAGAAAATGTTAGAAACCAGGGAAGTACAGATCAATATTTCTCATGGGTAGAAGATGTGAAAATTCTCAACAAAGACTGGCAAATCTAATTCAGAAATATATATGAAGCAGCAGTCAAGTCAACTGCCTCTAAAGGACGCCAGCCACATACCCCGGGGTTCCAGTTCCAGCTCTCAGAGGAAACAACCAGTGTAAACAACTAAATGGAAATAAAAAAGTGCTTCTTCCTCCTTTTTCTTCCTGCCTATTTGACTTCATCTTTATTACTGCCTGTACCTTTCCTTAAAAAAAAAAAAAAATTAAGTGACGTTTGTTCTAGGAATTCAAGGCTGATTCAATATCTGAAAAATTAATCTATACATATATTCATATGTATATGTATGTATATATACATATATACACACATATATAAATACAATAGGTTTATTGGTGAAAGAATATACATGCAGATTAGCAGAACAGAAGGGAAATAGTTCAACAAAATTATACTCTTTGCAAGGAGGAAAGGAAATTGATTCAATGGAAAAAAATCATCTTTTCTATTGAATGATTCTGGAACTACTAGACAATCACACACACACCAATTTAGACACAGAGAGTATACCTTTTACAAAAACTAACTCAAAATAGGTCACAAATATAAAGCGAAAAGGAAAAACTTCTATAAGATAACAGAAAAATCTACTTGCGCAGATCATGACAAGAAACCCCAACTATTATGACATTTGGTTTTAGGAGAGATTTTAGTTATAGTATGATCAATGAAAGAAAAATTGCTAAAATGGACTTCATTAATATTAAAAACTATTGTATGAAACATACTGAAAAGTCATAGGCTAAGAGAAAAAACTTTGAAAAGCACATAATTGATAAAGGACTTGCATCCCAATAATACAAAGAACCCTTAAAAAATAGACAACCCAATTTGAAAAAGGTTAAAGGCCTGAATGAATACCTCACTCATTAAAGAAGACATGACATGTAAGTACATAAAATGTTTAACATAATTTTTGTCATTAGGGGCTTACAAATTAAAATGGTGACAAACAGTTACACCGCTACTTGAATTCTAAAATAAAAGCGCCTCACAGCACCAACAGCTGGTGAGAATGTGGGACAGGGACACTCAGTCGTTGCTTGCAGGGATGTAAAGAGGTACCACCACTTTGGAAGAGTGTATAAACATTTCTTAGAAAGCTAAGTAGGCTTGCTATAATAGTAATTTGATTCAACTGATTTGAAACTTAAATATACACAAAACCTGCACATGAATATTTAAGGTAACTTCACTTCTAAATGCTGAAAACTGGAAGCGACCAAGATATCCTTTCATAGGTGAATATATAAACTATGGTACATACATCTAGAAGAATATTTTTCAGTCATAATTTGAGTGAACTAATCAAGCCACAAAAGAGCACAGAGGCACCTTATATGTATATAGAGTTAAGTGAAAAGAACCAGTCTGAATAGGCCACGTGCATAGAAATATGCAATGAATGCAAATTAAACAAAAACATTTAGGAGACTGGAGGCTCCCAGGGAGGCATGCAGATCATGACAAGAAACTCCAACTATTATAAAGATGACCAATCCCACTGTATTGGGTGGGAGTGTAAAGTGATAATGTAAGTTAAGTTTGGAAAGGAGTGGAGTCTGTAAGACTAAAGGCGCCTTCCACAATTCCTTACCCCAAAATATGAGGAAAAATTCCAATACAGTGACATTCCACAAAGTGTAGAATGAAAAGTGCTCCTGAAAAGTGGTGGCCATCTAATACAAGACACATGTGAGAAGAAGCCACAGCCAAGAGCAGTTAAGGAGACATAATGAACAAATGCACGATGGGAACCCTAAATAGGATCCTGGATGGAAAAAACATGTAATACTTAAAGAAACCTGAATACAGTACGGACCTCAGTTAATGAGGTATTGATATGAATTCATTAATTGTAACAAATATGTCACTCTAATTTAGGATGCCAATTATAGGGCAATAATAAGTGACTTCCTCACGCTGACAAAAATATCGACAACACACTCTACAGTTAACATCATAATTACTTTTCCCTCAAGACTGAGAAAATAGCAAGAGATGTCCACTCCTATTCAACACCATAGTGGAAGTTCTAGTCACAGCAATCAAGCAAGACAAGGAAACAAAAGGCACACACTTTCGAGAAAAATGAAACTGTCCCTATTTACAGATAACATGATCATCTATGGAAAAATACCTAAGTATTTGGTTTAGGTAAAATCATCTTAGAACTAGTGAGTTTTACTGACACAAGGTCAATACACAAAAGTCAACAAACTTTCTCTGTGTCATTGATAATAGTTGCAATCAAAATTAATTAATTGTACAAAAACTGAACAATTTATATATAAGATTTTTATGTTGAAAATAAAGTGCTGATAAAAGAAATCAAAGGATGTCTAATACAGTCTGCGTTGCTGAATGATGTCCCAGTTAACGGCTGGCCACATGCACGACAGCGGTCGTGACACACTACCCGTGTAACCTAGGCATGCGGAAGGCGGTATTGTCTAGGTTGGTCTAATTCCACTCCGTGAAGATCGTGCAGCGATGAAATCATCCAATTAAGTGACGCACGATTGTAACTGGAGAGACATACTGTGTTCACGGGTAGGAAGTCTCAATGTTGTAAGGAGTTCATTTCTCCACAAATTGGTCTACAGATTTATTTTCATTCAAATCAAAATCTCTGGGAGGATTTAACATAAATCCAGATGATCCTAAAACTTACATGGGAAGGCAAAAGAACTTGGTCACAACCTTCTAAATAAGGCAAAGTAAGTTGGAGAAATGACCCTAAGAGATTTTATGACTTACTGTGCTATCATAGTAATCAAGATAATGTGGAATTTGTAAAGGGATGGACAAATTGATGGATGAGGCTGAATGGAAATTTCCAAAAGAGACCCACAAAATATGTCCAAATCATTTCTGACAAAGGAGCAGAAGCAGGTCAGTGATAAAGCAGTATTTTCTAAAGTGGTTTTACCCCACATGCAAAACGTTGAAGCCTGAGCTTAAATCTCATACTTCAAAAGATATTTAATAAAAATTGATCACATAACTAAACATAAAATTTTAAACTAGAAAAATTTTGGAAGAAATTCTTGGTGACCTGTGACTAACATTTCTTAGACATGTCAGCAACAGTACAATCTATAAAAACAGAAAAGATAAATTGGACCTGATTTAAAAACTGGTCTATGAAAGTCAGTGTTAAGGAATAAAATGACAAGTTACAGACTGTGAGGAAATATTTGAAAATAACATAACCAACAAGAACTTTTATCCACAATATACAAAGAGCTCTTAAACTCCACAGAAAACAGTAACACTTAACGAAAAGACTTGGACTGACAGTTCGAAAAGGAGGATATATGGCTGGCAAATAAGCACAGGAAAAGATGCTCACTGTGACTGTCAGGGAAGTGTAAGCTGAAACTATGATATTATTATGTATCTATTAGAAAGACTATAATAGGAAGGATCAACACGTGAAAGGTCCAGCCATACAGGAAAGCATCACTCGACAAGTGAAAAGAATAAACCATAGATGCAACAATTCAGGGACTCTCAAAGGCATTAAGCTGACTGACAGAAGCCAGGCTCCAAAGGTTACCAACTGCCTGAGTCCATTTAACTGACATCCTCAGAACCCGTCAGCCACAGTGATGGGGAACAGACCAGGGGTTGCCAAGAGTGGGGTCGGGTGGGGGAGGGGACTGCAAAGGGAGCAGGAGAGGGTTTGGTGTGAGGGACTCTGTCCCGCTGATGTAGCAGAGAAACCCACACAAGAATTCATGGACAGCAGTGACACATATCACTACATGCTAATTTAAACTATATATTAGGAAAAGATGGAGGGAAACATTTTCTAGTGTTTTTTTTTTTTTTTTTTTTTCAGTCAAAGCAAGTTTTCCACCCAAAGTTCAAGATACCAGGAAACTACTTCCTCTCTAAAGGGACTCCAGTCACATGCTCTGCAAGCTGCCCTTTGCCCTCATTCTGTCATCCGTGTCACCACAGTGGACCCTTCTACACCCAGCTCCTGTTGCAGGACTTGCCTTGCAGATCTCCATCCCACAGCAGTGCTTGGCTGACCCCGGGCAGGTGTCCAGGGGCGCCTACTGGACCAATGAGGACATAAGCGCAGGGCGGAGGGGGCACTGGGGGCCTGCAGGCACCCAGATGTGCTGGGACCAGCTGCTGTCCTCCAGGCTAAATATGGGCACCTGGGAACCCCCTGGATTGTGCCCTCTGCAGACAACCTTGGCCAGGTGTGTGAGGGTGTGCAGGGTGGGCAGAGGCGGTGACGTTCATGGCTCCAGTGCAAACCCCCAAGGCCACCTGCCAGCATTGTGAGAAGCACAGCATGTGGCTAGGACGCTGGTCTCAGGCTGTTGACTGGCCTCACAGAAGGCACATGTGTTGGATCTAGGGACCCAGATTTCACCACCCAGCCACCAAAGCATTCTGGCTCCTAGTTTGGAGCAGGCTCTGGGTCCTTTGTGTTCACCAAGAGTGAGCCCAGGGCTCCCTGTCCCTGGAGACTGGTCCTCCCCACTTGGAGTGGAACTGCACTGGGCCCTGACACCCTGAGTGCCGGAGGGCTGCAAGTAATCTCAGAGTGTTGGGGGCTTCGGGGCTAGCTCTCAGAAATGTCCTCAGAGGGGAAGGAGAAAGAAGGTTCTATCCCTAACTGGTTCACTGCTGCTTCGTTCCTAAGAGGAGAGACCTCCTCCCCGCCGGGGGCACCCGTGTTAAGAAGCCCTTCCCTCCATGACAGAGTGGCCTGGTCTCATCAGGGCTTCTCCCACAGATGCCCCCAGAGCACGTTTCCATGAGTGTTCTCTTCTGAGGTGGCTGCACAACTTTGGGTGAATCCTAATTAAGACAACTCAGCATGAGGCTGTAGCAGAGACTGGGCCACGTCCTCATAGTGACGGCTCCAAGGGCCCTGGCACCTCCTAAAGGGCAGGGGTCACCCTACTCCTAACCAGGCCCAGCAAGGGGTATGTTCACAGTGGGGACCTTATAAACATAAATGAGTCCACCGACAAACGCTCCAGAACTCCAAACTCCTTCCTATCAGCTGCAGCTTCTTCCAATGTCAGGAGTGATTGTCTGTAGCTGACTTGTCAGATAAATCCCTTCTTTCCATATGTGCTAAAACACACACTACAGAGTGGCTAAGACAGTCACTGAATGAAAACAACTGGATTCCATTGGCACGTTAGTCTTGACCTCCACCACTCCCCAGGTAGCAGGGAAAAGAACAAAGGAAAAAGTTTACAGAAGGTTCCTGTTTGGGAATCGGTACAGTAGTCTCCTTTAGTACATACATTACCAGACGAAAGGGACTGGATATCCATGTCTGAATGTCAGACTGGCGTGCGTGAATGTGTGAGCTTCCTGACAGCACACACAGACACACGCAGCGGTGACACTGCTGCTGTTGCCTGGGCACCTCTGTCACTGAGGTCACCCTGCTGGTCTGGATCCTAGGAGGAGCTCGTGTTTGGAGAATGCAGGGATGTTCCTGACTCTGGAGCAGGCTGTGGAGGGTGGCTGTCAGGAACAGTGCTTCAAGACAACCTTATTTTTAACACTCTGAAATAGGCTGCTAAGCACCATCGCACTGGAGAGGGGCTGCAGTGAGGAACCAGCAGAGCAGTGTCGAAGGGGCTGGGTGCTGAAGAATGGGTTGGAGCTTACAGAGTGGGGAGATGGTAGGAGCCTCAAGTAGAGGAAGCGATCTCCCACACTAGGAGAACGGGGATGGTGACAGGGGCAATTTAGAAGCAGGTTAGAAGAGACTCCATTTAGAAGACACCTATGACTCATGAGTTCTATCACTTACATTTGCAGAGGCCAAGCCGCCTCGGCTCTTCCAGTCTGAGAATTCAGTACCATGACACGTCCCCACTGACTATGGAGCAGTGCTCCTAGAACTGAGAGGCAGACCCAGGCGCAGGGAACGCCATCCCAGCCAGCTGGGCCAGCCCCGCAAGAATGAATTCTACCGTCATTAACATGCATGGGAGAATGAAAAAGTCAGATTTTTATTACTCTTTAGATAGGGATGGCGTAACTTTCAGGAGTTATGACAGTTTTCCTTTGTTAGAATAGTGGCTCTTAAAGTGTGGTTCTGGAAGCGGTAAGGTCCCTGAGGCCTGCGGAGGGGACTGTGAAGCTATGACTGTTCATAGTGAGATGAGATTGGTCATTTTACAGAGAAACATTTTCTGCAACCACATAACAGCTGACAGGGCGGCCCAGTCAGTGAGGAGCAGCCGAGAACCCAGGGTCTCTGCTGAGGCAGGCGCAGGAGAGACTGGCACAAAGGAAGTAATGTCTCAGTCTTGTTAAGTGTTTTGTCTCAGGAAGGAGGTTTTTATACATTATTTTTGATAGTATGTAATGGACTTATTGTTATTTAAAATGAGTACATGGAAATAGTCTCAATTTCACTTTCAACGTGGTGAATATAGATTTAGCTATGATGCTCATCATCAGGCTCTTTGGGGGCCTCAGTAATTTAGAGGAGAACAGAGGATTCCAGGGAACAGCAGGGTCTCCAGTTGAGGCCAAGACCATTAAGCTGCGTAGTCCATGCAGGCCAAGGTTAATGTGCACAGATGCTGCTCCAGGGTCCTCCGGCAGGCGGGCGCCCAGCACACCATCTTGGACTCATCCCTGCTGTCTCAGAGCCCATACCACTCAAGAGCTCACCCCCGCCACCTCAGAGCTCACCCCCGTCACCTCAGAGCTCATCCCACAGAGTAATGACTGCCAGCCCTTGAACGAACCCCTGCTCTCAGTTGGGGGAGAGGAGCCACTCACAGGTGAGGGCATGGCACCCTAGCTCTGCACCTGGCTGCATTTGTCCTCACTCCCCCAATAATTAGAGCGCCCAGAACTTATTTAACAAAAGAATTATGCCTAAGACTTTAAGCTCCAACTTAAGGAAGCCTACAGAGAAATGATTAAACTGTGAATGTCCTGGTATGAATGTGAGTAATTATACATTAATGCTTTACCATTCAAGTCATTGTCATTCAGCTCAAAGCTGAGTGACTGACTTCTGAACAGGTGTTAATGGTTTCTGAAAAACAGAAGAAGTAACTGTGAAACTGAGGGAAGGAAGAGCACAAGCTCAAGGAGAGCACCCAGAGAGGGCTCACCCAGACAGGAAGCTCAAGCCACGGCCCGCTCCACCAGCTACCCCCACCCCGACAAACCCCAACAACTCCACAAGGGCGGCTCTGCTCAGACATCTGTCCTCGGAAGCCCTGCACCGCAGATCCTGACAGCCCACTCCACAGAAGACATGAGCACTTCGGCTCACACGTTCCCTGACTCACGGGGCCCTGGTGTTCCCTCGGGCTCAACCTTGTTATCAAAGCAACAGAGCAGTAGGAAATCAGATTTAATAAAACACAAGCTGTCGACGCGTGCAAAACAATGCCCTCGACAATGATGTCCTTCCATTCTGCCCCAGTTGGCGACAGGACGGCTGAAATCACACCTTCTTGTTCTGATTCAGTCATGGGGCAGAAGATGGGCCAGATGTGGGTGAGTTTCAGAATCAACCCACTTCTGGCCGTTGAAAGTGCACTGCTGTGCCTAAGAAGCTGTGTACCTGCACGCCCCTCTCCCAGCCCAGTTCAGGAGCCCCCACATATTTTGCTGGAATGCTCTAGAAGCCTCCTGCTGCTGTTCTGAGTGCCCTGGAGGGAGGAGAAAGACCTTCTGCCATCCTTAGTCACAGACATACCTCTCTGCTCTTGCAGGTCTAAAAATAAGCTTCTCCCTAAAAAGCAGGCAGTCCCCGCCATTCCAGGCCCAGTGCACAGACTCCAGTCCAGGATCGTATTTCTGGGAGACAGCACACCTCAAGTGGGTGGGTGGGTCTGAAGGATCCCCACCCATGCGGCTCCCTGAGCTTGTCGGAAACAGCCCTGAGGTCTGTTAAATAATTTTTCATTGATAATCATGCTGCTGTTGCCATTAGCTGACTTTTGAAGACCAACCCAACAGAAAGGAGCTAAGCCCTTAATTTCTTAATGAATTATTCTTTACCGTAGGACAGGGATTATGCCATGGAAAAGGCATATCATTACTGACAGAGCTGTCAGAAGGACAGGCAGAAAGGAAAACTGGCAAGCTTTAATTTCTCTGCAGAGAAATGAGGGGCTCTTCGGGGATTAATCTCAGTATCAACACTGAGCCTTTGCCGCAGGGCAGCTAAAGAATTCAAAAGAAGTTGTGACTGGATTTTGAGTGATGGAATCTAGCTCCAATTGTGCAGTCGACTTGGGCTTCTCACCTATTCCGATGAGGACGTATGGGCAGGTGTGGTGAAGGCCCACAGGACAGGGCCCTTGTGGGGTGCAGGCGTGAGGAGCCTGGCGGGTACACAGAGAAGGTTCACCTGAGTAGAATGAACTCAGGCGAGAGGGCATCACCACCGGCTGCTTGCCAGGCGTCAGGGCCTGCCTCTCCTCGCAGGGACACAGAGGGATACCCTGGGCGGTGGCCCTGGGCGGCAGTGCACGGCTGGTCCGTTAGCTTTCCACATTAGGCATCAGAGTTACCAGAAAGACAGGTTGCCTGCTTATATCCTCCATCCCCAACACACATGTGAAGCCACATAGACCCCTCTGCCTTGGCAGGTGAGAGACCAAAGCAAGATAATCCCTACTGTCTGGAGACCCCACCTTCCAGCCAAGGCCAGGCTGGAGACCCTAATGAGCCGAGTCAGGGCCAGGGGATGCTCTCTGTGGCGGGTGATGGCTGAGGGAAAGGACCCTGTGGGTCAGGGAATTTGTCTTCCTCCCTGCTGGAACTGTACCTGCAAGTCCCACAGCTGTCACACTGGGATGTGGCTGCTGACACCAGCCCAGTGCTCAGGCTGGGGAAAAAGCACAGAGCCTGTGTCCACTACTATACACTTGCTCTGCCCAGTGGCCACTGAGGACCACTCACATGGTGCGGGGGTGTCTCAGGGTGGGGTCACTGTGCACTGGAGGGCTTGATAACATTCTGAGAAGGAGGGCATTGACCAGAATTACCCACGTGAAGGAGCAGGCCCAGTGCTGGGGAATTCACGATGATCACTTAATTGACTGCTGTTATTTATATAAGAAATGTTCAACGAGCAGCTACCACAGTGGACATGCCAGTGGGCAGGCCAACCCCGGAGCAGTGAGGGCTGCAGGAGGCAGGGGGCTTGGGGTCTCACCTGGCATCCTAGGGACAATGACTGACATTTGCTTCTAGGTTGGCCTCAGGCACAGGGCAGGAAGACACTCCTGCACAAAACCCAGCTGCCTGGGTGACTGCCCATGCCTTTGGGAGCCCACTACGGGCCCACCTGCCAACCTGGCCTACTCTCCTCCTATCCCGATAGAGCACTGGCTACTCGGCCTTGCTCTCCCCCAAGCTGAGCCTCTCCCCGTCCCAGTCTCAGCACACCACTGGAGTTCCCACCAACTGCCATCCATGCCCCATGCTGGCACTTCAGACTTGAGCGCCCTGGAGAGAAGCCTTCACTTTTGTTTTCACACACCCATGTGACAGCCCATCCAGGCCACCTGGCCCCTCTGTGGAGTGCTCCTTCCTTCCTGCTCCCGCATGACAGTAGACAGCTCTGGGTATGTCCTCTTCAAGTCCTGCCCCAAGAGCCAGAAAGGTACCTCCTTGTCCCCCTGAGAAGCCGGCAAGCTCCCTGGCCCAGAGCCCCTTGCTTGGTCTGGCCAGTGGAGTGGGTGGTCAGCAGCCTCCCCTCACCCCTCTTCTTCCAGTTGAAGGGTGCCATGACTGTCATGTCCCCTTTCATTTCTGACATTCAGATCCCACGTACCCCAGGGCCCAGCTCAGACATGACCCTGCAAAGCTCAGATGCCTTCACTTGGGGTCCCTCACTGCCTGGAAACTGATGATGTGCTGGTTTCACACTGCCCTGGTCACACCATCTGGGAGGTCCCTCCCTGAGCCAGGTACTGCCGGGCTGCTCCAGGCACTGTGAGGGAGTCCCCTTGAGTGTCTGATGGTGTTTGTGACTTTGGATGGCATGGGGATGGAGGGAAGGCCACCTAAGAGTCTGCATTTAATGCTGAAGTTGGGAATAAGGATGAGCAATGCAAAGAAGTCTGACAAGTAAGTAACTGTTGGGGACGGCCTCACTCTCGGGTAGGTCACTTAAGAGGTAACAAATGATGCCAAGTTGAGGGTCTCAACAAACCATGACCCACTTATCTTTATGGGCTTTGGGGGCCAGGGCTTCAGGAAGGTCTGGGCTAAGCACTCACACCCAGGGCCTCTCATGTAGATGTCAGAGGTGGGCTAGAGTGATGGGCAGGAGGAGCTCTTTCCAAGAGGACTGGCATCTGTGGCTCGGGCTGTAGTCCCTCCCCACCTGGGACTCCCCACGGGCTGCTTGAGTGTCCTCATGCCATGGTGGCTGGCTTCTCTCAGAAGAGTGGACTTTAGACACAGAAAACCTACAGTTAGAGAAATAACCTCATTACATAATTCTCCAAAGTCCCAAGATCCCCTTAAACACCACTATGTTCTTGTTCAAATTTAGCACCTTAACTCTGATTCTTTTCATTCCACGGAAATGCCATGACCCCATTAAGGGATGTGGGCGGGGTGAGAGTTTCCTCGAAACACCAGTGAGACAAAACTGAGCAAGTTCTGCTTTGAATTTGCAGTATCACCTGTGTACCCATCACTTAACAACTTACAAAAGTCTCAGGCTTTCATTTTCAGCAGCTCAGTGGAAATCTCAGTGAAAACTGCCAACACCATCACTTTTCACACGCACTAGTCATGTGGCTGCTGCCTTTTGGGGTTGGGAAGAATCAGCTGACAAAGCCAACATGAGACAGAGGGGAAGATGACAAGCAGGACGGGCAGCCCGGTAGTGACGTCAGTGCTCACCGCCCTCAGGACTCCATGGTGTGGCCAACATAGAGACAACTGCCAACTCCCAACCAGCTCCAGTGCCCAGTTATGAGCCAGCGGCTCCTGTGTGGCCCTTGCACAGGCAGCAAAGATGCTGGGGGAGCCCTCTGTTGACAGGTAGGGACTCACATGGACTCAAGTCCTGACGACACTGTGGGAACCAGTGATGTCAAAAGGTCGTTTGAGACTGAATGCAAAGGCAACCTGCAGGCAGTGCTGAGAGCCCCATCAAGGGGGACAGCATAGCAGGTGACTGCTGACAGAACTGCAGTGAGGACAGTATTGTGGAACGAGCCCTGCCCTCCCACAACGGCACCCAAGGAAAGGCCTCGCACTGATCATGGAGGCTAGAGAATGACACGATGCCCCGTGTGATGCCACCCACCACGGCATCTGCTTGTGCCAGCCTGTGCCGAGCTAGCCAGCATGCACACAGGTTTGACACACACAGAACAGCCTTGCCAGCCAAAGACACACTTTCAAAAAGCTTTAGAAAACACTCAGGACAAGGTAGAGATTGGCTGTGATTTCAGGTCTACGAACGCTGTTGAACTGACACGCAGATGAACGAACCTCTCCACGTTCCACAGACTGGGGAAACATTAAATGAAATATTCCAGTCACTTACGGCGCTCTTTCAGCCCATGGTGGCTCCAGAGGCCCAGGGTTTCCATTGCCTGCAGCTCAGGGACTGGCCTGTGAGGACACAGCCCCCTGGCTGCTCAGCAAGAGGGGAGTGGCCCTTCTGATGCATCGCCACTGCTGGAGGAAACTGCCCAGGCAGGAATGTTCCGACCGCTGAGTGCAAAATGACGAGGTGACCTTCCCAATTGCACCAAAAGCATTTGCTTCGCTTCCTGAAGTCTGGTGACAGATCAAAGGCCTGGCTCTCCCTTGACAGGCCCAGATTCGATGGACAGTCCATCCTACCACCAGGGAGGGCCCCCCACCCCGCCAATGATGATTCAGACTTTCCTTCATCAATGGGAGTATGTCTTGGTGGCTTTCAAGATTTGTCATAAACAAAACTGCGGTAAACACCCTTGCACAGGTTTTTGGGTGGACACGTGCTCTAAACTCATTTGGGTAAATACCAAGCAGTGGGACTGCTGGATCCACCTATGGAGTCAGAGTGTGTGCAGTTTTATCAGACAGTGCTTATGTCTTCTAAAGTGGCCGGACGCTCCTGCCTCTCGGTGCACTGAGCTCCTGCGGCTCCCTGTCCTCACCAGCATTGGTGGTGCCAGTGGTTCAGGTTTTGGCCATTCTAGGGGTCTGCAGGAATATCTCGCTTTCATTTGCAATTCCTTGAGGACACATGACGGTGAGCAGTTTTTCATCTGATTACGCACCATCTGTATATCCTCAGTGGCGACGTGTCTGTTCAGGTCTTTGGCTTCATGTTGTTGGGTCTTAGGGGTTCTTTGCATGTTTTAGATAATATATTTTTTAATAAGCTGTTTGCAAATATTTTCTTCTGCTCTGTGGCCTGTGTTTTCATTCTCCTGGTGCCTTTAATTTTAATAATTTATCAATTCTTACCAATTCTTTCTTTCGTGGATCATGCCTTTGGTGCTGTGTCTGAAAAGCCATCATGATGCCCAAGATCATCTAGGTTTTCTCCTGTTATCTTCTAGGAGGAGGGGTTAGGTCGTCTTTTACATCTAAGTCTGCGGTTTGCGAAGGGTGTAAGGGCTGGGTCTGGGTTCGTTAACTTGCCTCTGGATGTCCAGTTATTCCAGCGCTCTCTGTTGGAAAGACTGCCCTTGCTCCGTTGTTTTCTTGCTTTTTGCTCATTTGGCAAATATCAGTGATGATATTTATGTGGGTCTATTTCTGGGGTCTCTCTTCTGTTCCATTGATCGGTGTGTCTGTCCTTTGGCCAACACTATGCTGTCTTGATTACCATAGCTTCACAGTCAATCTTAAAGTCGTGTAGTGTTAGTCCTTCAGCTTTGTTCTTCAATGTGGTGTTCACTATCCTGTGTCTCTGCCTTTCTGTATAAACTTATGCATCAATCTAATGATGTCCTCAAAACAATTCGCTGAAATTTTTGTTTCAAGTGTATCGAATCTTTAAGTTAGGGAGAGCTGATATACTGATTTGAGTCTTCCTGGCCATGAACATGGAATTTCTCTCCATTTACTGAGTTCTTCTTTGATCTTTTTCATAATCTCTGTAGTTTTCCTCATATAGTTATTATACATACCTTGCTAATTTAGAAACAAATGTTTTTTTGAGTGCAAATGTAGTTATGTGTTCATTTCATGATTCTCTCATACTATGCATCGACTCAAACAGATTCCTTTGTGAAGAAGCTATTCAGGCTTTTGCTGGAGTTATAGTCACATAAATCCTATGCACAAGTCCTTTGTCAGATACTTGCTGCAAAATTTTTCTTACTCTGGTTTGCTTGCGTGTTCATTTTCTTAGCCATGTTTTTGACTCTCTATGAGTCTAGTTTACTGATATTGTCTTTTATAACTTTACCTTTCTATAGGGAATATGTCTATGCAAATCATAAAGATACGCTCCAAGATTTTTCTCTAAAAGCTACAGAGTTTCAGTGTAAGATACGCCTCAAATTAATATTTACGTAAGGCATGAGGTAGCAGTCAAGAGAAAGCCTTTCTGAAGAAAAATGAGCTGTTCAAGCACTATTGGTTAAAAAGACTTAACTTTACTTATATAATTGGAGTCTTAAAGATAAAATATAGATCTCTCTGTCCCTGTTTCAGACCCAAAGTATCTTGACAACAGAAGATTTGCAGTAAGTCTTGAAATCAGGTAACAGAAGCCCTACAACTTCATTCATTTTCAACATCCTTTTGATATTCTAGGCTCTTTGCAGTTCCACAAAAATTTAGAATCATTTGAGAACTGAACAGAGAGCGGTTCACAGAGGCCTGACCTCTTAGAAACATTATTTTGTCCAATGGTCAAGGTCTGTGCATTTAAGTCCTCTTTATATAGCTTTTAAAGTTAACCTTAAACTCTATATTTTTAACCCTATTGAGTGTAATTGCATTTTATTTTTGATATTACATAAAACAATTTTTATATATTAATTTTGCATCCTCAATCTTGCCAAGTTGATCTTTTAGAAGAGTTACTTCTAAAATTTGGTAAGTGATTCTACGTAAATAATTTAATCTGAAAATAACAAAGACAGCTGCACTTATTCCTTTCTGAGATGTGTACCTTTTGTTTATCTTCACCTTTTTGATAAAGGCTCTGTCTTTATCTTTTTAAATTCTTTATAGATTGTAGACAATATTTAGTGGAGTCTGTCCTTTTATCCAGATTGTTAATCTATGCCTTTTTAATTAGAATCTTAAGACCACTTACACTGAATAGAATGAGCAGTGTGGTTGATCTGCCATCCTGCTGTTTGCTCTGTCTGTCTCTGCTCTCCTTTCCCTCTTTTTTTCTACGTTCAGAGTATTTAAAAATGAATACTCTTATTCTCTGTATTTGCTTAGAAACTATACAAATTGGTTTCACTTTTCAGTGGTATTCTAGGATGCATAATCTGCATCTTTGACTGATTAGAATCTGTCCCTTAAACATTATGCTAGTTCACAACAACGTGAGAACTTCATTGCAGCGTATTTCCATTTCTCCAGTTCTATCTTGGAACTATTGTCATGTATTTTACTTCTATACATATTGTAAAACCCCTAATTTATTACTTTTATCGCAAACAGCTCATAATATTTTAAAGAAAGAAAACTTGAGAAATGGTCATGCCTTCCCACATATTTTTCACTAGTAGGCATGTTTAATTGCTAGGAATTGCTCAGCTTCTGTTCTCCAGTAGCTGCTTGCCTGGTTTCATAGGGCTTTCCCACACACAACCGACATTCTGCCACAGACTCATTGGGTCATGATGCAGATTTCTGAAACGTATAGCTCTCTCTTCTTCAGTACTCTGTCCCAAATTCCAGCCACCCAGAATGCTAGATGCATGCAACAGAGTATGTACAGAATCTAAACGGTGAGACTAGTGAAGAAGTTATAGAAGTCTCACAAAAAATGTCGACTGAAAGAAATAAGTCATAGGGACCTATCAGTAATATTCCACTCATGTAGAAGGTAATACATAGAGGAGGGCTGGGGCAGGCAACTGTGACCAGGGAGGGGAACATGAACCTAACCACTGCTTCTTCCCCAGGTGGTATAGTTCCTTTTATTATTTATACCTTACAAATCCCATTATGGATATTCTTTTGTCTGAAGTAAATAGCTCATAAAAATAAAATATGACCTTGCCATTAATTTAACGACTCTTACTGAATCTTGAAATTGTTTACCTTCTCATTATCAGATCATCATTGACATAACTTGCTATTTTTTGACATTTACATTTTAAAACAGGAGAGGAAAGAAGAAACAATCACTAGAACATAAGCTTCAAAAAGGCAGACCTTTCTTTTCTCCCTTGCTAAACTGCAGGTTGTGGAAAGAGTTTTGCTCAGAGCTCTGTAAAGGGAGCCCTCCTCCCGAGCCAGGCGTCAGGCTCTGCTGGTGAGGGCTTGGCATCCCACCAGCTACAGGCCAGAGCTGACTGGGAGCTTCCACCCCTCTCCACTCAACATCCCCTCTCCTCTCTCTTAAATAATCTTCACTTGGAAGATGATGACATTTCTTCTGTTTAAGTCCAGGGAAGGCCTTCAATGAATGTGCTCAGTAATTTCTAGGATTTCTCACTCCAAGGTATAAAGGACAACTAATCAATGGTTATTTAACAATGGTGCCTAGGCTGGTGGGTGGTGTGGATCCTCCTCATGTTTCCTTCCAAGTGCTCTTGGGAAGAAAGGCCCAAGCAAGCTGGGTCGGGCCAGGGAGGGGCGCACAACACCGGTACCTCCCAGGCTCTCCAAGTTGGGGATTCCCAGGAATCTGCCCTGGGTCCCAGGTCCAACCTGCACTCTAGTTTGCTTCTGTGGCAGCAACACGAGCAGGTTCCTCAACAGGAATGTCCGTACCCCAATCAGGTGCTCACACTGGGAGGAGCTGTGGGAGGAGATTCTGTGCTCATAAACTTGATCTACTAATTGACTTTCTTGACCATCCAATGTGGATGGTTCTGAGAAGTCCCGTTATAAAGAACCCATTTGACTTTATTTAAACTTTCCCAGGCTTTTGATTGTGGAATCATCCAACAAGCCCAGTATAGGTGCCTCTGCAGAGAGGAGAGATGCCCATGGGGGCTCACAGTTGGCTCCCTGAACTGGAGTCCCACCTGTGCCATGGGGATTAAGTTCAGAGGCTGTTGCTATTCCTTCAGGAAACGGTTATGAAGGCCAGTCGGGCCAGGCCTTAGTCCCTCCTCAGCCAAAGGCTCCGTGTCTTTTTCTGGAGGCCAGCTGACTGCCAGGAGAGAGCCCTACAACTGTTTCCACCATGGGTGCATTCCAGTGCCTAGAAGGGGCCTGTACTTGGCCTCTACAGAGGTGACAGGTTAAAATGAAGCTGGGAGGGTGGGCCCTCATCCAGCCCAAGTATCCTTAGAAGAGGAGCTGCAAACACCCTGGAGACCCCCGGGGTTGTGCCCAGATGATGACCACGTGAAGAGGTGGCCAGGTCAGGCAGACAGAGGCGGGAGGACTCACCCAATCCTAGACTTCCAGTCTCAGTGCTGGAGAGTGGGGTGGGGCATTTGTTTTTCAGGCCATCCAGCCTGTGGCATTTGTCACTGAAGCAGCCCAAGGAAGACAAGGGATCCAACTTTGCCTGAGGTTTCTCGGCAGTGGTGGCTCCCACACCCTGGGCCATCAGGGGTCCCACAACACACAGAAGCTTTCTAGGGCCTTCCCCGGGCTCCACAAAGGCTGAGGAGGCCACCGAACAGCCAGATAGAAAAGCAGGTCCTACTGGCAGACTTCTGCTGACACCACCCCACTGGAAAGGTCAGGCAGGGTGACGGGTCTGACTCTGTCCCCTCTAAACCTCCGGGAGTCCGTCATGTCCAGGTCGGTGGTCCAGAGCCACAGGTTCTGAGGAAACACTCAGCTCAGCTTTTCGGCTGGAGTTCAGATTTGCCCTTGAACTGGTAGCCCGTGGGCACAGAACTTGCTGGGCTCACCTGGAGGTGATGGGTTTTCCTCATCGCACCACTGAATGGTCTGCTGGGTCCATAGTCTCTGCGGGATGAGCTCGAGCCCTGAGAGCCGTGCCTCCTCAGCCAGTGCTGTATCGCAGGTCAAAGCCAACAGCTCCCTGAGCACATGCAGCAGATGTGCAGAACTGATTCTTTTTGCCTTGGAGCGCTGGTCATGTAATCAGTCATTTTGCAGGGGACCCGAAGTCTTGGCCTTAAAGCCAAGACATTACTTCAGAAGCTAAACCAAAGGCTCAAGCCCGGCTTTCAGGCTGTGCTGTGGTCTGGTTACTGGGAGAACCACCTTCTGCACTTCGACTTAGGTGGACAGGTCCAAATAAGAAGGTGAGGTGTCAGGAATCGCCACCAGGCCCTGCTCCCCTGTCCAGCCCTACAGACCCAAGCCAGCAGGAGCTGCGAGCCCTGACCTCACGGGCGAGAGCAGTTTTTATGAATACAAATCGGGCCATTAACAATGTTTAAGTGCAATAGCTTTGACACAAATGAGAGCACCCAGTCAAGTTTTAAAAACAGGCCCTGCATTCTGGAAAAGGAACCCCAGCTCAGTGACGAGGCAGGGCCCCACCTGGGTGTTAACCTGAGCGACCATGCCTGGTCCGAGATGCAGGCGGTGATGAACATCAGAAGGTGTTAATGGTTTCAATATTTATCTGCTGCAGGGAAGCACTCTAAAAAGAAGACAGGGAAAAAAATTCTGCTAATGGCTGTGTCTTTGCCATTAAAATGAAAAGCTTAATGCATCTTATAATCAGAGGACAATTTGCAAATCATTAAGAGAAATGTAAAATTCCATTAAAATACAAATCAAGAGACTCTCCCCGGACTAATAATCTTTTTGATATTATTTTGCATTTCACTATTTCTATTCCAATACCCAGGCCCCACAAATGATCAGTTCCTGAACATGCTATTTACTACAGCCTACTTCTTTAACGAGAGACTGAGAGAAGAATCATCTGCTATTCAGAGCAGGTACTAATGAAGAATTCCATATATTCTGAAATTTAATTAAAACCCCAAAGATTTCAAATTAGATGCAATTTGAAATGCCTGGGGCAGAAATACATGCACTTGCGTGGCAAGAGTATCACACTGAAAGTTGATACCGTAATTGGTCTTGATGTATTTTTGTGTTGCCGGCTGAAGCACAGAACTCATAACCATATAAAAATTCTCTGTAGATTACCTGCTCATTGAAAATGCCATCACTCAGGTAGTTCTCCACTAAATTACCATGCTACTAAAATGCACAAAGTGATTCGGAGAGTAGAGTGCCACAGCTGGCCGACGCTGCCAATGAGTTATGCATGCGTCAGCGCGGCCTTTTTTCTTAGTAAAATATGCTCAGTTGAATATTAAAATATAATTGGCATTCAACCTAAGTAGCTTAAACCATTTTGTTATCTTCTTTTAAACCGATTTGGCCCCTCCACGGTTATTTTCAAGGATGCGATTCACAAACTAATGATACCATCATATTCAGCTAGATCTGGGCTGTTTTACTTTTGTCATAAATGGTGCTGTCTTCACAACCTGCTAGGGATGGGCTTTAATATTCGCTGCTCTTGAACATCAAAGGTTCCACTCTTGGGGAAGAAAAGTGGTGGTGGGGGGCATGTCATTTATGTTGATTCTTGCAAATTTTAGTCTAAAAAAGAGGAAAAGATGTGAAATTTCAATGAACAGTGTGTGTCTGGGCCAAGCAGTGAGGCCTGTGTCCCCTGAGGAGTTGTGGGTCTTACTCAAACCATGTGGTGAAAGCTGGGATGAAGCTGGCTGGGGGGCAGTGAGGCCAGGGTGTCCTGGGGGGTGCATTTCCTACTAGAGAGCTGTACGCACCCTGAAGGCTGGGCCCTTTACAACCGGTGCATCAAGCCACAGCAGGCCTCCAGCCAGGAAATGCAGTTGCTATAGCAACGGAGATGCCTTGGTATTTGTGGGCTGAGGGGCAGAAACACGACTTCCAGAACATCAGTATATGCTGCAGGGGAGAAAAGAGCCCATGAAAACCCAAGTAACCACCTGACCTACTTCATTGCTAAAGAGGCCTCCTCTCCCGCTTCACTGTCACGTTCCTCTTCAGAAGCGCTTCCTTGTGGGCAGGAGACATCTCAGGGAGCCAGGCCCTGGTGGCTCCCTACCATGTCATCAACAAAGCCACTGTGACACCCCAAGAATGGGTGACTGTCCTGCACACAGCCGATGGGTTTCCCCTCTGACACATGAAACACTACCTTCAAGGGGACACATGCTCATGACTATTCTGAGTCTACTTGAAAGTATCAGTTGTAGGGAAAATCACATATGAAAAAGTATTTACATGAACAGAGTTTACACTTTGGGTGTTACTTTTACAGCATTACTGGCATTAGCTTTGCATCACCAGATGTAAAAACACTGGTTACAGTCCAGTGCTATGTGCAATTTTATAAAATAGCATTTCTCTATAAAGACAGGTTGTGAGCTAATTCTGCTTCTTTTCTGTTAGGATAAAACAAAATGGGAATATTTAACATTTTATGAGATTATTAATGAAGACATTCTCTGGGAGCAAAATATGTTTATCTAATGACTGCAGTGGGAATAAAATTTTAAAAACACATGTAAGTGAAAAGTCTGTTTTTTACTTTAAAATATAGACAGTAGAAAATTCAATTTTTCAAAGTCCATTTCAAATGAAAAAAACACTAAAGAAAAGTGACAATGAATTTCATATTTTCTAGTAAACAGAAACCCGATTGCCTGCTACTCTTTTGAGATTAAGTCTCTCAAATGTAAGAGGAAGACACTGTGGATGATCTTTCTAAATGTGTGAACCAAGTTAGGGTGGCTTATTTTTAATAGAAACTTTCTTTGGTTTGCTGTGTAATTATTATGCTGGAGGTATGAGTCGTATTTTAACGTGAATATCTTCCCATTAACACTTGCAGTAATTTTGAATATTGTGCTACTGTGTATTTGCAATTGAGACCTTACTTCTATCTACAAGAATTCAAACTAGCTGCTGTTCAAACGGTCTCTGTGGTTGCCTTTCGAGCCTGGTTAAATCACACTGTGTGACCTCGGTGCCCTTGAGCACGGGCTTTCTCAAGTTCATTTTTATGCCTGATTCATGGACACCTCAGGGAACATAGGATCCGACACCTCTTAGATTTAGGATACAAAATTCACTAAATGAGGCTTCCCTGGAGCCCTGGGTGATTCCCAACCTGGGCTCTTTTTACAGGGACATCATGAATTTTCTTGGGGTCCTGTGGGCTGTGGTTCTGTTCTAATCACTACCTGCATCTCAGCACTGATGACGAATTACCTCCCTGGAAGGGCTTGTGGGATAGCACGGTGGCTATGTGATCACCACACTCCATCGGCACTCTCAGAACTGGACCCATGTTAGCTATGGGGGAGTTGTCTTCTCCAGAACCCAAAGTGGCTCCTCTCTCTGCTGATGCTTCCATTTCTCTGGGGCCTCTGGAAGAGTCTAGACACATTTACTGGGCCAAAGTATCCAGATACCTTCTGAAGGTGCTGGATAGCTTTGTCAACCATCCACTCTGGGATATATCCTGGCAGCATGTTGGCCCCAACAGAGCGCTATGGACACTGGGAAGGCAGTGTCATGACATGCTTCCCTGACCTGACAGTGGAGGGACAGCCAACCTTGCTCAGGACTTCCAAATTAAAAGGCTGAAAATACATTGCCTCTCACATGTCTCAGTCAGCCGTGTGCAAAGCTCGAGATGAGCAGACATCTGCACAGCCCAGCAATCTACTAGGTTGTTAATGAAACAGCAGATACATCTTAAACATGTACTTTCATATTTCAAACAGAAGCAGTCATTAAGATTGTTAAATATGGTATGGGGGGAAGCAATGGCAGAAAACACTCAAAAGAGATGGATCCATTTGATAAATTCCTCTAGAATAATAATTCTTAAAGTAGGGCATATGTGTACACACATGTGTACAGGTATATGTATATATGTGATGTATTTGCCTAGTCTAAGATTTTGGATGTGTCTTGTGGAGAAGCGGAGAAGACTAGAAATTGTTGGCATGATATTATGAATACGCTTCCTAGGGCATTCTAATACACCTCCCACTTCCCAAGAAGAAGGGACTAAAATAGAAGATAACCTGAAAAGGTATTACCTGAATGAATCAAGTTCAGGTTGTGTGAACCTCTCCTGCTCTAAGACGCAGTTGCACAGTGCAAAATAAGTACCAGTCACCACGGTTAGATAGGACAGTGCATAACAAAACATGAAGCCATGACCCCCTGGCCTGTGAAACGCACCACCATGCCAAAGCGCAGCTGGCTGGTCAAGCTGAGGAGCTAACAGTGACATGGGCCAATGGTTCCTGAGTGGTTGGGACAGCACCACATTCCAGCAGGTGCCATCGGGGCAGCAGCAAAAGTCTGCCTCAGGCTCTGTGGACTGCATACCCGCAGAAGTGAGTCTTTTGCTCAGGACACAGGGTTTCAGTAATTTACTACTTTTCTTCCATGGGCAGGTCGGGGGTGCAGCAGCAGGTGATGTGGATATGCCAATGTGAAATGGGCTGCACAGTCAGAGAGGGTGCCCTGTCCACTAAGAAGGGGTCACGTAGTAGCCGCTGGTCCCTGTGAATACAAGGCTACATGCCAGACGAAGGGACCATGAAGGGAGCGCCATGACAGGGAGGGGGCTGCAGTCTGTCTTGCAGGAAGAGAGTTCTTAGGGATAGGTTAAACCAGCCTCACGGCTGGTTGCAAGTTGATGTCCCAAAGAAGAGGCTGTGCCACAGTGCCTGGCCACCTGCAGGCTGGCTCTATCTAAGACTTTCACTGGCTTTCACTGGGCCCTGGCCACTCTGGTTCTGAGAACTCCTCTTATCATTCCTATGGGTCAAACCTCAAGAGCATGTTGCTCGTACTCTCTGAGAAAAACCTTCCTGGAGCCTCCCCACGGGTCCCAGACATGTGCCTGTCTTGCGGCAACCCAAACTCCTGCCTGCTCATTCCCACCATTCCCAGACTTGGCCCCATGAGGTCAGGGACCCAATTCCACGTTCTGTCCCTGAAAAGCAGCCCAGCAGCAGCTCTAGGGTAAAGGAAGTACATTTTCAACAACTGTTTCTTTTCCGCTGAATTTCAGTGCAGCTTTTTTAGCTGTTCTAATCAATGACATTGAAGGTTTAAAAACCTTCCCAGTTACAGGTAATATCCCAGCAAAGGCAACAATTTCCATGGCCTTGCTTAAAATCCAGAGAATAGAGATGGCTACCAATTAGAACCTGAAAATGTATCTTCTACTTTAGCTATCATCTCCCCTTAAATTGATTTTCACACACACACACACACACACACACACACAGTCTGGGAAAAATCATCTGTGCCAACTGCCAGAAAGTGTAGAGTGACCTCCTGCAATGCATCTACAGGGAGTCCACCCCCCGTCCCTCACTCTGATGCCCCTGGACGATGTCAGGCTGCAGCCACAACTGGTAAACCAAGGGAAGACGATGACAGCAAGCCTCCTGAAAGTGACAGGGGCCATCCCCTGGCTTGGAACCCTGCAGGGTCACTCTGCGCCTCACAGCTGCAGCCCTGCTGGGCTCTCCAGGTGGGTTTTCACTGTTGCAGGGCTGGTTCCGGTGAGGACAAGGTAAGGCTGCCGTCCTCCATCCTCCTTATCGCATCTCCACCCTCTGGAACAGGACACAAGGGAATGGATGGTCCAACCGGACAGGGTCTGTCCCGCAATCTCCAGCAGGACTCTGGTCAGTGGCCCTCTGGAGACGGGTTTCAACAGAGAGAGAAAAACCCAGGAATCCTTTCTGAGGCTGTGTGATGGAAGTTAGGAAACTTAACTGCTAGCCAGCAGGTTTAAAAATGCAGATTTTACTACTGTCATGCCACTGGATTTCATGGCTACAAGCTAATAGCTGTGACGAAGGAATTATTAAAGTGTTAAATATTTCATTTAAAAGGGAACATTGCAGCCACTTTAGAAAGAAAACTCTGAACCCATCTGTTGAAAAGCCTCCTCTGAGAGACAGCACAGGGAGGCTCCCTGTGGCTGCTACCCTTCACACACGGGGCCACCTGGTGGCAGTGTCCACAGCACAGGGCCAGGCCCTTCCTTTCCGGGGAGGAGACTTGGGTGCTCCAGCAAGCCTGTTCTAGCCCAGCAGAAAAAGCAGAAAGACCCTGGTCTGCAGCCTGGCTGCCCACGGCCTGGGAATCTGTCCCGTCAGGCCTGTGAGGAGGCTCTGCAAGCGCACAAAGGCCTTTAAGGGGGAACAGCCCACGCTGCCGGACTGGAACATGGGCCCTCCTTTCCTGTAGGTCTGCTCTGCTTGAAGTCCTTGTGAAATCTGCTTTTGGCAAAGACTACTTTGCTAGGCTAACTGCTTTTGCATTGACCACTAAGGCTGCTTTAAGATACAGATTATATGAAGCAGTTAATTTTGTTTAATAAGGAAACATAAAGAAGTTAGGGAGTAATAACAAAGTAAGTTTAAATAATATTTCATTATGAAAGAAACAGGAAGTAAGGATTTATTTCAAAATAATGGCTTCATTAAATATCTCTTGACGAAAGTGAATTCATCATAAACAAAACCGACCTTTGCAGGGGTTTATTGACAGCCCTGGGCCTTAAATGCGTTGCTGTGTGAGAGGAAGGCTAGTTCTCCGAGTGGCTGGAAACAGTTCTGCTGACGCTCTCAATAAACTAGAACAGCGAAAGCCAACACAAACTAAAATGCGTTTTTAAGGAAGAAAATGCCCTACTACAAAACAGCATCTCATGAGAAATGAGAAGACATCTTAGTCAACGGCTCACCATTTGGTCTAATTTCAACAGCAGAAGGAACCCAACGCCCAGGAAGAGTGGTCTCCCCTCCACGGAGAAGCCCTGCCCACGGTGCTCCCACGCAGTCCTCCAGACCCCCGGCTAGAAAATGGCTTCCTCGTCCCTGGGTTGTGATTAACTTGTCGTGAATCAAACTTGGGAAATTCTTCAAGGTAAGAAGACGAACCGTGTGACTTTTCTGATATTTATGACATTCTGACCTACAAAGCCAGCAATTTCATGTGGTTTGACTCAGTATCTATCTTTGTGATTGGCCTTAAAAAAATGAACAGAGGGAGAGCACCGTGCTGGTCTCACAGAAGGATGCTGGGAAGGGAGGCGCCTTGCCTGCACCCTGGGGTGGGGTGCCCAGCAGTGGGGAGCAGCCCCGGGCTCGGGCAGACAGTGCAGCAGGGTTTGGGAGGAACAGGTAAAGTTGCTGCAACTGAAGACTAGGGTCATTGCAATTCCGTTTTCCAAACAAGTGGAAATAGGTAGACATGCTCTAAATCCCAGAAACAAGAATACGATGAAGAATGATGCACCCACAATGTTAAATGTGTTCAAATATTAAGGTACACAGAAAATAGAACTGGTCAAGGGATCATTTAGCCTGCATTGATAAGCACCCATTCCGTCCAGGGTACAAAGAAGGTTTCTTCATGTTAACCCACAGTTTCCAGAGCCCCAAGGTCGTCAGAGGACGGACGTCCAGGTTTGGGACCTGCCCACTCACCAGATCTCCTGGGGCTGAGACATACAAAGTAGAAAGAGCCGCGCCAACTCCAGGACAGAAAACGTGTCACCGCATCTGGGGTTAGTGCCAATTAACTCCATGTTAGCGACTGCATTATGAGTGCCCACCACCTCCCTTTTAAACAGTAAAATCCCCACACCTGGAGCCTGCCCAGAGTGAGCAACTGCACTCAATTAGAAAAACCTGGCTAGCACATGCGGAGGCGTGGGAAACCCTGGTGCCGAGCAAGCGCTGTCGCCGGCAAGCCTGGCCCCTGGGACCCCCAAGCCCAGGGGTTGCTAGAGCTGCCCTCCAAACCCAGCTGGAGGGGACCCTGTTCCAGTCAGAAGCAGCCTCAGCGCCAAAGGCCTTGCCCGGGGAGGGTGGGGGGTGGCCAGATAATCTTGCTCCTGGTGGCCCAGAATCACCATACCCACGACCGCTGGCCAAGGAGGTGCCTGGCCTGGTGGGGACAAGAGCCGAGGAGGCCGGGGAGACGTGGCCAGCTCCCTCTGCAGCTTCAGGACTTCACAAGCTCACCCTCCCATTAGATTTTACAGATACTTCCTACCCTGGCTTTATGCTTTTTATGTTGAAAACATTTCAAAACCGTAACATTTAGCTCACTTATTTGATAGACTTAGAGAAAGGGAAAGGGGTTGGGTGCAGTCCAGACAGAGCTGTGATCCAAAACCTGTGATGGGACAGTGGACAGACGTTCACAGGCTGAGCCGCTACTGTAAACAAAGACCTGCTGAGATCTTAGACCGCAGGAAGGTCCTCGCCCAGCGTCCAGCGATATAGTCCCCAGGCCATTAATTCAGTCCATGGCCTCGACGCTGGGTGGGCGGGTGAGCGCGAGGGCCCCATCCAGAGAGGGGCGGTTCTGGACACCGGTGGAGCAATGAGAAAAGCCCCTCCTGCTCCCACACCCCTTTTAAAATTTTGGAGCCCCCATTGCAAGCAATCCTCTGGATGATTCTAGATACAAGGTGCTACCAAGGTACTGGATTGTTAGTTGTGCAGTTTCAGTTCATTATGTGCAAAAAATGTTCAAGGCTTTACCTGCTCACCTGTGACTGTGGCGAACTCAGGTGTCTGCTCACCTTTCAGGAGTTTCTCTACCACCTTCCCTGAAAACCCCACTCCATGTTCAAATTCACTGTGGCCGAAATCATGGTGGTGATGAGAACACCACTAAACTTGTTTGGTAAGTTCTATTTTGAAATTCGAAACTGCTTCAAATTCACCTTGTCCAAAATCTCGGGGTATTTTCCCCCTAAAGCAGTATGTAGACACCTACATGTATGTATCTGCTTGTAAATATATGTTCATTTGTGTTCAAATAACTATGAAAAAAATCGCTATACAAAATAAACAAACCTCTGGCACACGCGTAGAATGGACTTTAATTACGGCAATTAAGATCAAACAAAAACCAAATCCAAACAAAAGCTCAAGAAATGCCTGGGCAAACCCTTTGGGTTAACCCAGACTTCCCACGCCCTTAGCACTGCATTTAGGCAACAAACTCTCAATCCACCCCTTTAGAACAGAACCTCTAACCGCTAACTTTGAGAAATTAAATGGAAAACTTCTCCAAGAAGGCACAACGCTGCTACCCACTCTGAGCTGATGGAAGCGGCTTATTGTCCACATACAAGCCTCATTTTCTGTGCTGCTGGCAAGCAGATAGGTGAACAAAAAGTGTATTGAAAAGTTTACTGCCACTCTGATGGGTTCCTACTGAAAGCTTTCCGCCAGCGAGTCAAGAGTCGATCTGTGTGCATCATTTTTACTGCCTCTGCCAAGAATTATGTGACCACGTGCCAAAACTAACCCAGCCCTTTGGAATGGGCGGAGGTCTCCAACCCTGTCCGCACAGCCGGTCACATGCTGTCTGTGCAGATGACGTGGAACGCCACATTGGTGGAGTCAGTGAAACAAATCCAAGGAAGTGACAGTTAATACGTCAAGTCTCCGAATGAGACATTGAGAGATGGAGTCACTGACCTTGTTGGAAGATGGGGTGGTGAAGGGCTGGCCAGGGGAGGTCTCCTATGGTCACGGGCTCATGGAAGTAGGCATCCAGCCAGGTGGCGCACTGCTGCAGGGGCTCCGTCATTCCCTCGGGACCGCCGAGTGGCTCAGGAGGAGCAGGGGCTTCCACGGGGCTGCAAAAGTGAAAACAGGGGTTCAGTGAGCCTGTAGGTTCCGCCTGCACTCAGTGGGGGAGCAGGTGGAACACACCTCCTGCACCTCAGAGGGAGAAGCCAGGCTGCTTCCTGGTGCATCTGAGCGGCTGTGTAAGGGGAGTGAAGGCAGGCCAGTGGACACCTGCCCCGCTGTGAGACTTAGAGGCATCTCTGCGTCTTGTTCACTGTAAGGCCACCAAGTACTCACATCAAGAATATTTTCTAGAAATCCTATCAAAGTAAGCTTTCTGCACAAGCTCCAGCTCTGATCGAATTTCAACAGCTGTCCACCAGTGCTGCACCGAGGGCTTGCTTCCTACAGGCAGGGTATGTCGTCTGCATTTGAGCTGTCCTCCACAGTGACAGCATGACCACTTCTATGCTTGGGACTTGGAGCAGTGCTTTTCCAAATTCTCTTGGCCTTTGATGGTCATTGGTTCTTATCTCTGAAAGTTCAGCCCACACATTTTAGACTTGCTTCTGACAGTTTCTTGCTACTTCTGTCCAGGGTGTTAATTCATGTTTGTGAGATCTTGGGGCTCCCTCATGGGTTCCCCCTTCAGGCACTGGACTTGGGTGATGGGTCCAGCCCATTTTGCTTTCCTGGGCCTGCATCCCAGAAGCAGTGCACCGTGTGGCTTCTGCATGCGACCTGCTTCCTGGCCCCCGGGTTGTGGGCAGCATTCCGTCTCCTTTCCTGACTCTGGGGCAGGTGGACAGGGCAGCGGGTCCATGGGGGTAAGCGGGTGGGCATGCACACATGGTGTGGACGTACCTATGGGGGTGTCCGGACGGACCTGATCAGGAGCAGCAGCAGATAAAAGGTTCTGCTTAAATCACATGCCTTTTAGGTTGAGCTGGAAAGTGGCTACAGTCACAACTTCTGAGGCTCCGACTATGTCCAGGCTCAGCCATTCAGTGTGACTGGTTCTTGTTTCTCCTGTGAGGTAAATAACCAGCTGGTGGTCTGGACAGCTCCCCTAGTTTAGGGGCAGGGAAGAGACTCTGCAGACCAGTGTCACTGCTCCCATTGCCCACCACACATGGTTTGCAATGTCCTGTGGCACCGAGTATGGGCACTTTGCTGTCTCAACAGAGAGCACAGGTTCAAGGCAAACACCTTCTGCATTCTACCTGGAACTTCACACTTTTAGTGACAATTAGAAGTGGCAAGCCAGGGAGAGAAACCATTTCTCTCCACCAGAGGCACATAGCCTCCCACCTGCCCTGTCCTGTCCCCATGCACAGGGCAGGCGGGGAGCTAATGGGCTCTACCATTCAATCATTTGCCACAGAGCAGAGCTAACCTTCAGGGGTGGTGCTGTGTGTGACCCCAGGGAAGGGCCGCGCAGGCATGACAGGTCCAGAACGTGCCAACTTCACTCTAGTGCTGGGGACGGGGTCCTTCCAGTGGCAACCTGCCAGCAACACTGTGCTGGAGTGTGTAGTGTGACATTCCATCAGGGTCCTTGAATCTTTCCAGAAATACGCTTTCTGGGAAGGAATGCAGCGGCACCTAGCACTGTGATTTGCACTGGGATGGGGTCAGCAGGGGAGGGTTTCCAAGCAAGCGACACAGATGACTCTGAGGAAGGGACGGGATAAATGGAAAGAGAAGTGAGCCCATCAAGGTGACCATGCAGCAACGGATGGCTGAGGCCCAAGTCAGTGCCCTGCCAACAGCACACAGACAGGCTCAGCTGTCCTTCTCAGATCTCTGCAGGTGGGGACACTGTGATAGAGTCCTCAGTCAGCACTGTCAACAGGGTTCATAGTGAGGCCCCAAAAGTCAGGGTGTCTTGAAAGCAGAGAACGGGACCTGTGAGAGCCGACGTTAAGGCCTCCCCCATTCCTGGGTGGGATGCTGTCCTCCCGTGGCCTGGTTCTCTCCCCATTAGCCAGTCAGGTTAGGTTAGGTCAGGTCAGGTGGGGACAGAGACTCTCCCTGCCTGGCTTCAGGGGGATGCCATTTCTACACTGCTGTTCCTCGCAGGCTGAGGAAACAGGGTGGGGTACCTAACAGGAGAGGCGACGTGTGCTGGGGCCTTGGCACCCTGGGTCAGGCACACTGCTAAGGACACAGGCGTGGAGCAGAGGGGAAGCTGAGCGTCTTCCAGACAGCAGAGCACAGCAGTGCCTACACGGGACTCTGCTCAGACAGGGAGGGAACAGAGCCGAAGTGTCCCTGAACCAGAGATGTCCTTCCCAAGGACACGAAAGGGGACAGGGACTCCATCTGTCTCACCTTCAGCAGCAGGGCCCTGCCTGTCTGCTCAGCCACCACACATGCCACAGGCCATTCTTCAGTTCAGGAGCACACACTACAAAAGACTCCTGGGCATCTGGGACTGAAAAGTGGGTCTCCCGTCCCCACCCATGTCCTGCCTGCTTCCGGCTGCAGCTAATCCAGACACTCGGGTGAGGCCCATTCCAGACGCAGCCCACGCTGGGGCCGCTCTGTCCACGTGGCTGAGGGGCTGAGATGGGAGCCGTGTTTCCTTGCGTTTCCCACTCTTAAAAGGATATTTGAAGAATTTTTATAGTAGTAAAATTCATCTTAAATTGATTTTTTATGCTTGTGCTAAAGATCTCAACCTCTGATTTACTCTGCAGTTCTCCTTTTTAACTCTTTCTCTACTGGCATCAGTTAACTATTCATGGGTGAAATGTAATTAAACAGCTTTCATTCTGAAGCAAGGATTTATGACACTACATTGAGAATGAATGGCATTAAACACACACATAAAACCCGATTTTTAAAGCCATGACACAAATTTCCATTTCTATAATAAAATGAAATTTATTCTCTGCCCTGCCCGCCCCCACCTCGCTCCGCCATGCTGAGGAGCCTAGTGTGGCAGTATCCGCGTCACCATGGCGCCTTATCGTGGAGGCGTTTCTCTAGGCTTCTCTCTGACCGGCCCAGCACCCCCGTGATTACGGGCCCTGCGGCCCCGCTCATTTATGTCCATGTCCCCGTCTTCCTGGCAGCCTCACAGCTCACCCACTGCTGTGGTCAAGGCCCAGACACTGCGGCCAGGGTCAGCAGGAGCAGGGAAAGCAGTGAGGGCACGGGACGCAGGAGGCACGACCCCGCAGGATGTCATTCGGTGTCCATAAGAGCACACCCAGGGAAACATCAGGACTTGCAGCACGTGCCACTTCGTTTTTTTAATGGCATTAGAGACTGAGAAACAACCACGGCCTTGAGCTTTCTTTACCACTGCCCATCGAGAGACTGGACTGACACCTCCGTGAGCCAACATAAACCAACATGGTTTGGTTTAGGGGTTTCTTCAGGAAACATGCAACTGCTGGCGCTTTCAGGGATTCCTCAGGGATTCCACAGCAGGGCACTGTGCTGGGGGAAAGAAAGCTTGGCAGGTCCGAGTGGGGGAAGCCACCTGTGGCGTCCTCCTGTGATGAGCGCTCGGAGCCCTCCCCTTTCTAGGCGCGGAGAAACAACATGCCGGCGAGGAGATGGGTTTCAGATCTTTTTGACAGAAACCTGGCGTTCAGCCCGAAGCAGGACAGAGCATGTGAGCGGCGCTGGCGTTCCTGTGGCTTCCTGGAGTGGGCGGGTGGCTGAGTCTCTACGTGCTCACTAGGACCCAGGACTCACAGCATCGACACTGGCAGAGATGACACGTACAGGGAGGTGCTTTCCGTCCTAAGTTTCAGGACAGAGGCATGCTGGGGGACAGGGAGACGCAAGGCGACCTACCCAAATCGAAGGGAAAGGGCCCAAGGACAAAGGTGCCTCTGTCCATCTGCATGGGGAGCTCTGCCCAGTGCTGGTCAGCCCCTCCTGCCAGGTGATGAGGGTCTGGCAGTGAAGCAGGCTCTCTGGTGCAGAGGCCACAGGGGAGGCAGGTGTGGCCCACGGTGGCAAATCACCCGCCCACCTGGCCCACTGGGAAGCGCGGCTCCAGGTCTCCAGCTTTCACGAGGTAGGCTCATCCAGGCCACATACATGCTCAGCCTTCAACATCCCATCAGCTCGATGGGAAACCCAGGGTTCAGATTCTGGAGTGTCTCAGGGGTCACTGGCAGGAAAATATAATCACTAAGCCCTCCTTTCTCAATGAATTCTGCTGCCCCAAGTCATCAAAATGGCATGATCTTGTCTCCATTGCTTTTGATAGAGAAACCAGGCCCAAAGCCTGCACTCACCCTGATCCAGCAGCACCACTGGCCGCACCCCGGGGAGACAGGCCACACTCTGCATACCCGGATGCCTCTGCTCTACACTAGCGTCTCTTCCTGGGGTAGCAGTGAGTCTAAGGGTCTGCGAATGCTAACCAGTAAAGCTGGAGCATCACCCAAGGGGCACGTCACTGCTGAGCATCTGGACGACTGGAACCTGGCAGGAGCTGACCTCAGACGGGCTTGAGCACAGCTGAGGGAGCAGCCTTAGGACAACGCGGGGTGGTTCCCAGGTGTGAGCTGAGTGGTCAGAAGAGCCGGGCCTTGGTTGCAGAGCACTGCTGACTCCCTGAAGACGAGGCCCGCCACCTGTTGTCTGGCCCTGGGACATGCTCGGGGGGGCAGGGGGTGCAGGGGGACCTCACAAGCCTAGCAGGCACACTTTTCAGCAAAAAAGGAAACTGCAATCAAGGTGTCTCAATAACATCACAGACTTTCTCTCCCTGGTTAACGCACAGTGATGTCCCACTACACATCTCTGTGTCTGATGATTTGTCCTGCATTTCCTTAAATTTCTTGCTAACACTCAGATGCTTTCCTTCCAGCAGTAGGTCGTAAGGCGAGAAACTCTGCTACCTGTTTTCAATGAATATCTTTAAACAAAGAAAATGAGAAGGCCAAATAAGGCTCTTCATTTCTTATTCCAACCAAATGTAGAGCCTTGATGGCATCCAAGCACTTGCTGAGGACTGGATACACACAGCCTGCTGGCAGGAGTATCTGTACAGGGTGTGAGGGCCAGCTGGGAAGCAGGGAGGTGGAGGTCAAATGGGGTCAGTCTTGGTGTGGCCCCCTCCATCACCCAAAAGAGTCTGTCTGGTCTGACAGGGCTCCCCAGGACACGTGCCAGAGGGACAAGATCAGAGACTGCTGCCCAGCAGCTGTTTGGGAAGTATCATCCATGTTTGTAATTATTGACATTAAGAAACAGCGGGGAAAGGAAAAATTAAGTGGGGGATATTGTCGTAAGAAACACCCATCTCAAACACTAAACTGAGTCCAAGAGGAAAAAAGGCAGGCAGGCAGGCAACTGGGGTTGGTTCATCGATGGACTTGCTGACTCAGATGGGGTGGGGGAGGCTGTTTGCTAAGCTGTGGTGTCCGGTTGTTCTCAGTGATTTATATCTATTTCACTGATTGCTCAGACAATCCTAAGATCAATACAGATTCAACGACGAAAAAAGGGAGAACACTAATGAACACGTGTGGAACGTCAGCACCATACTTAAGTTTACATGAGAAATGAAAGGAGTAATGGAGACACATATTCTCTCTCTCTCTGGCACAAGAATGACTCAGAACACCTGAGTATTGATTGACTTGCCTGGTTGGGTCTTAGGGCCTATTTTCAAAGATGCATTCAAAGAAAAGGAAGAGACTCCGATCCCATAAAGGGGGTTGTAAGGAAGGTGTCGCTCCTATTTCAGACGGCGGGGGTGGTGGGGCTGGAGTCCGACGCAGGTTCCCTACACCCCACCGAATTTCACCTGGGTCATGCGTAGCAGCGATGGACAGAAGCCCTGACCCGTGCCTTCATGCCTTCACCCCACAACCACGCCCCGAAATGAGCTCCACATTGATGATACTTCCATGGGCCACTGGTGTTCACATTGCGAGGTCAGAAATGGGTGGAGGAAGAGGCCGTTTAAAATGAAACTGGGTCCCCATTTATTCACTTTCTGGGTGGTCAGAAGTATGTTGCTTAAATTGGATATCGGTTTTTAATGGGTATCCTAAGCCCTCAAAATTTGGGACTCAAATTAAGGTCAGAACCTACACACGACCACAGAGGAATTTACTGTAGTATTTTAAGACACCAGAAGCACAGAACATTTTATGTAAATTTTCAAGTCCTCCCCATATAAGGTATGGGGCCATGAGAACTGTGTATATTTTCTCTTTTTCAGAAGTAATTAATTCTTAAAAATACATCAGCAATAATAAAACATTTTTAAAAGACAATTTAAATAGTGTACTTGGCAGACTAGAAGGACTTAAAAAAGGCTATTTACTTTCTCCCCTGAATGTTCAAGTTGTTAAAAGGAAAATTGTATTTTATCAACACTTTAACATATCATTAAAAATCTCTACTATTTGACAGATGAAGATAAAAACACCCCAAAACTATAGATGAATTATCTGGTCCCTAATGATTCCAAAACAATTACAGGATGCAGAGCGATCTAGTTAAATTTTATTCAAAAGCTGACTACACTTGTGTTTTCTGTTATTTTTCTATCAAGAAACCCATGAGGTTTAAGCACAATTCATTATGTATGAGACCCCACTTGCGGTGCTTGACTGTTGATTAATAGCAAAGTTTGCTGTGTGTACATTTGCAACATTAGATGCATACAATATGCTAACTTATTCTTTCACTGAAACTAATTATTTACAAAAATGACTACTTGAGACTACAATTTATTAAATGCATGCATCCAGTCTCAATTTGGCCCCCAAAGACGCCTGGAATGAAGATCTTTTACTTGATGTGACAACTTCTAGAAACGCTGTTATTAATATTGTAAATGTGGCAAATAAAGAGTTCAAATAGCCTTATGTCTGTGTTGGGTTTGCTTCTTACCAGTGAAGCGGTGAGCGAAGACACTTTGGTACATTTCATGCAGATGAGAGGCAGGTTCCTCTTCCCAGCTTAATTTAGCTCCTTATAAATAAAAGGCTTATACATTAGCAATGAGTTTTAAAAAGAAATAATAGCTAGCATAAAAGAGGAATAAAAAGTCCTAATCAAATTGCTGCTTAAGTAGGTTTATTCCAATTCTGTCAATAAGAATACATTTAGTTCATTTGCTGAAAAATATTTGTAGAAATATAACATTTTTAAGCAGTCATTCCCATCAGTCTTGTCAAATTACGGGTACTACCATAAGGGTACATGCACCCCCAAAGGGCCTTTGGGGTTAGCTAACCCTGCATTTTAGCACCCACCTCCCAACTCTGAACAGGAAAGAACAAAGAAAGGATCCATTCATGGACAAGAAATATTGCTGTGTCCTACTTGTGTGGGGAGTTCAGACCAGGATCTGGTTGGCTCAAAATCCTTTAGGTTAACTCTATAAGTGTGTGGTCTTGTTCTACTATGATGCAGGTGAGAGTGAGCCCCTTTAGGCACAGGGACTAGGGAACCACTCCTTTCTCACTGGCCAAGAGGAAAAAAACAACATCTGTGCCCAAAAGACAGCTCACAGAGAAAGTCAATACAGGCTACCATCACTCAGTGCCATCTAAGGTTTGTAAGGACACCTATGGAAAAAATGAACCTAGTTTTCCAACAAGGGTCTGCTCGGGGACACAGATTTTAGGGACCCAGAGTCTTTGCTCTCTACAACAAAGTGTGGGGAGACAGGCATGTGGTACGAAGATGGGAAATCTCAGGCAATGGAGATAAGATGGGGAAGATGAAGGGTTTCCTAGCATGCACTGTGAAACAGACTCCCCGAGGACACAGCCGAGGGCAATCACAGTCAACTGGCTATGAAGTCCCACTGCAAGGGCTGCTCTAGTGTCACACCTCCATTATACAAAATGGCATTTGGTGAGGTGGGGTCCATTCTAAAGTTGTTTCATATTTGATCCCTGAGTAAAGCTAGGGATCAACTATACGGTAAACAATTTAAGTTAAACCCGTGAATAAAGTTTCATAGCTGCTACTTACAGAATGCCTTACATGTGTCCTAAATTGATTCCTCCAGAAAACCATCAGGGGCGGTATTACTATCTCTGTTCTAAAAGAGGACATGAGGTCTGGAATTTATGTAATCACTTAACCAGTGCGACAGGAATAGAAGTGGGACTGGATCAAAATCTGTCCGATTCCAAAGACCTTCACCTTGGACCATCCGAACAGAACTGAGGTGCTCCTCATGTCTTTGAACCAGAAACAGAGGACCACCCCGTGTCATGAAAAGGCTGTATGTCCACTTTCTGTGTTTTGATAGCATTTGGAGCTATTGTTTTTTGGTAATTTCTGTAAACTTTACCCTAATCCACAGGATCTGATCAAGGCCCACTGCCCTGTCATTCAAAGACAAGGGGAGTCCGAATGTATTGTATTCTAGAAGTTGCCAAGAAGAGATGACACACCGACACACAGGGTCTCAGGCTCCTGGACAGCTGCCTGCTGGCCATGCTGGTCCACCCCTTACATGAGGACCTTTACACAGGCATGGGTCTGAGTGTCCCGGCCCTTCATCTTCCCTGCTCGCAACACTCCGGAAGCAAGGACTGAGCACAAGACACAGCGCTGCTCTGGGATACGCAGCAGGGCAGGTCGGCGCTAAGACAGCTGCTGGCCTGGGCTGCATCAAATCGGAGGGCTGGCTCCCCTCAGGCGCCGGCAGGTGTCCAGAGGACCAGGCACTGTCACCGAGCTGCTCCACGCTGGCTCCCACCCTGGCACACTCCTGGTCTCCTTGCCCACCTGCTGAAGGAATGAGCGAAAGAGAAGCAGAGCTGTGAGTGCGGCCACCACGGCTTGCGCACTGAAAAACACCTGCATTTCAGATTTCATTTTTCCAATGAATAATTTGCTGAAAACCATTCCCCGGGGGGAAGAGAAAGCCACAAGGATTTTTCTAAACAGGGAAAGCTACATTTCCCTGCCTGCTCCGATTTTTAGCAGACTGCCGAATAACAAAGTTTGTTAAGGCCCAGGGAGTGGGCGTCACTTCCAATTTGGCTTCTTTTGATAGGGCTCTACAGCCCAAACCTGCAAGAGCTTCAGACCTGGAGGCATAAGTGGGCTTCCCCGTGGCCGCTCTGTTCCCCACTCCTGATCCAAGGACATCGGCTGTGCAACGAGATGACACTCAGCAGCAAACGCTCAGCTACTTCGTCATCCCACCGCCGAGTCTGGTGAATCCCAGCACAGCGCACGCTTTGCAAAGACCTGGGACTTGCTGCCTGACGCTCCACGGAGGTTTCTCAGTCCTCCCAGGGGCGGGGTGTCCCGGTGGGGAGCCCCTCACCATGGGCTGTGCCCCTGCTGTCGGCACTGCCTTCAGAGCGCCTCAGGAGACTGTGCCACTGCGAGAAGGAAGCTGAACACCGCGTGTTCAGAGTTCCAGCACAAGGAGGGCAGTGGGGGAGAGTCCCGGACCAAGGGAAGTGACAGGGAAGCTGGTCAGCAAGCTTCCTCTAAGCCCCCTATGCAGTCATGCCACTTCACGGGGAGCAGCGTGTGAGCTGTCACCTCCCTAGGATGCAGTGTCCCTTCTCCTGTGAGGCCCCACGCTGAGGAATCACACCTTGAGCCTAGCAGGGCTGGAAGAGAGCACCCCACTAGAGCTTCTGACACCAATCCAGACAACTGTGGCATGATGCAATTCAGCGAAATTATTTTCACCTTAGCAAGGGAATATGTCTTCATTTCCATGTTAAAAAGACAATGTTCTGAAGGCAACAGCCTCTTTCAAAGGCCTGCTGTGTAGGAGGACTCACCTCCGTGGGGCTAAGCCCACTGACAGTGGACCGGACTCACCAAAATATAACTCTGCCCCGAAGTGATCTGTCCTGTGAACTGTTTGGTGCGGTTTTACATATATAATAGCTCTCTGCTACCAAACACAGCGGAGATTTTAAAGAGAAGTCTCACTGGAGATATGGCTGCAGTTTCACGTGGGATAGCCCCCTGGACCTCACTTTCTCAGAAGGCCTTGGCGTCTCCTGTTTATTGCTGCAGCTGGAGCATGTTAGCGGGCTAGCACAGTTGAAAATACTGTATTTAATATCAGACAACTATATTGACTATACATTAGTGGCCAAAAAAGTCTTAAGCAACCGTTAAATGGACAGTTAATGTAATTGTATTTTAAAACACTGAGGTCATATTTAATTTTGAATTGAAACTCTTAAAATGTGCTTTCTGGCAAGGAGAGAGAGTAATAAAACAATGTTAACTACAGAAAAAAAAACCCCTGAAAACTCACATTATTAAAATAAATCTTTTTTCCAGAGTACTGATATTCGCAAGAAGTAGATTACAAGAAGCAGAAAACATCTGTATTTCTTCCACAAGTATTGTCCGGCACTGGAAGTCCAGATTTTCTAAGAGAGGAGTGATGTCACTCTGAGAACTAGAGGGCGGAGCCCTCCCCACGGTTCCTGTCCTCTGAGCGGGCTGCTCGCCCTGTATCTTGTCTAGTGCTCAAACTCGGTTTAGTAACACCGGGAAGTCGCCCCATCTAACACCCACAGGCGAAGCGCCCAGTCAGGTTCAAGAGCAGGACCAAGTGGTGGGGGCTGTGGGGGATGTCTAACAGGATGCAGAGGTGGGTAAGGACCAGGATGAGGACCAGGAGAATGGACTGTGAGCCAGTCAATTAGACTTCCCTCCAGCAAGCACCAGCTTCTCCCCCAGCAGTCCTGAATACGCAATCTGACATGTCTTTCTCCTCTTCTTGGAACATCAATACAGCCCCGGGAGGTTGTCACCTTGACTGGCAGGCAGGAGGGCCTGTGGACCATAAGCTCCTGACCCGGATGAGTCCACAGTCCCTTTGGGAGCCACAGGATGGGCATCAGGGCTTCACAGCAAGTATTCACAGGTGAGCTCAGTGGAGCCCTGCATGCAGCCTTGGAGTGGGCAGCCTTGACCTGACCTAAACTGACCTGAGCCCTGAGAAGAGCAAAGGGGGAGAAAAAGGAGATCCCATGGAGAATGCTTCTGAGAGGCTTGAAGGATGAACCTTTATGCTGCCGTGATAGCCTCTCTGCCCTGATGTGGTGTCGCCCGGCCCCCAGGGCAGACCAAGGGCATTGAGGTCCTCATCCTGTGTGACCAGGACCACGATGGGATGCACCTGTCTGCCATCTCTCTTCTCTGCCCCCTTCTGGAAGGAGGACTTTCTCTCGGGGCAGTGTCCTCACTGCTCTGCTGACAGGGTGCCCCTAGTCCCCTCCAGTCAGGCTCAATTCTAACATTAGCTTTCTGTGATTTCCACCTGGATCTCAGCTCTGAGCAATTTTGAGATCTTTTGAAAAGAAAGGAATTCACAGATGCTCATGAAAATTCTAGTTTGAGAACCAGTAACTTAAAGGGAAGAATTTTTATGAAAATCTCTTAATTGTGAATTAAAATGACTGAACAATCATTTTGCTGGCAGAAACAATGAGATGTTTTTCTTTTTTAAGGAAAGGTGCAGGCAGGAATGAAGGCGAGCCAAGGCAGGAGGGCAGGGAGAGGCAGGAGAAAGAATCACTTTAATTTTATTGAGCTGTTCATTTTGGTTGTCCCCTGCTCCCCACCCAGCCCCAGACAGAAACCTGGGTCCTTGGAATGTATATGCTGCTGGACCCTACGGCCACTCCACCAGGGCACGCTGAGAAGTTTATTCTTAAAGATCTAAATTGCAACATGAAAACACAAATCTAAAAATTTCATGCACTCATGGACCCTGGAGGAGCAAGGAGACCAGCTGTGGCTGTTCCCAGCTGCCCACCTTTCTTCTGGTCGCAGGTCTGTGAGGGGACTTGGGAGACCACTGGAACGGTGCAAGAACAAAAATAATCAGAAACTAGAATCCTACGGGCAGCTTCCTTTTTCAATGCTGTGTGTGAATTCATTTAGAGAAGCCCACATCTTCGGCATCACCTACCACAGTCTCCCATGGGCCAAAAACATCACCTACGACAGGTATTGGAGAGGGAGACCAGATTCATCTAACTTTCATTGTAGTGAATTGTTAAAATCATTCTATTTTATTCCTCATTACAGCTGTGAATCTTGGACTGTGCCTAATTTAAAAGTTAAACTGGATCATAAACAGCATATGTGTTTAGGGAATGAACGAGTAGACACAGGCCTTGGTGCTGTCTGTGGTTCTGGCACCCTGGGGTCCTGGAGGATCACCCCTGTGGATCGGGGGAGGACTGCATTTCATCTGCGAAGTTGGGGTGAAACTGCTGCGGCCCGACGTGGCCACAGAGCCACCACTTCTCCAGGTCACCATCACAGCACCCGTGGGGGAACAACAGATGGGCAGCAACATGGAAACTGGGGAGCCCTCATGGAGAGACCACTTCCATATGAGCAGACTGGTGTCTGTCCCGCTGGACCGTTTTTGCTAAGAACCCTGCTCTGAGCCGCTTCCTCTTTTCCAGCAGCCCCTCCCTGGGGCCCAAGCCCGTCCTCCACCTGTGCAGCACTTCAAACCACTGCGGGCCTGCATCTGTCCCCAGAGTGTCACCATCTCCTGGGTCAGCACAGACCCCTGGGTGACCCAGCCTGCTGTCTCTCCTCATCACAAAGTTCTGCTGTGACCCAGCCGCCCATGCTGTCATACACAACAGGGTGGGACCCTTGGCCTGTGTGGCTCTGTGTCCAACGGGGGTGGCCCTCCTCTGAACGTTTGGCCTCTCTGCAGCCTCTCCAGGGTTTCCCTTCATGCCAGGCTCCCGTGTTCTACACTGTCTCCCCACCTGTAACCCCAGACTCAAATCCTAGAGGAACCCCTCCCTGGCTGAAGCGTCACTGACTCTGCTGATGTTTGCATCTGATCGCCAGGCCCGTGTCGGCTCTGAACTCCAGACGTTCCCCCGCGTCCTGCCGCTGCTCTGCAAGCACTAACCACCCCGTTCTGTCCTCCTCACGGGTGGGAGGTGGGAATGGATTCTGGTTTCACTGCCGAGAAGACCGACACAGACCTGAGCGCTCCCCACGGATCAGCCAGGAGGTGGAGGGGGCATGGCCCATTGGAGTTCCACACCCCAGCCGCTCACGCCTTCATCCAGATGGCATGTTAGGTAACACAGCAAACTTCAGGTGGCGCTCCTCCTGCAAACTGAGACTAGGCCCCACGGGCCTCACCCACCCACCCTAGGCTCATTTCCCAGCTGCTGTTAGTGCTGGCACTGAAACCCACATCTGAAAACCCCTGGACATGTGGCTGGTTTTGCATTGTAACAGACTCATCTCCATTCCTTTTTTCTGCCACAGTTCCCAGCTGTACCCTGGACAGGGACCACGGCCTCTGCCCTGGCCTCTCCACTCTGCCCTGTCCAAAAGCCTACCAAGGGGACATGGACATCTCTGGAAACCCTGCCCAGTCCTTGTTACAGCTCATTCCCAAGCCCTCCTGACTCCTCCTCGCAGACAAAGACCACCCTGCTTCCAGCACCGGTCAGCATCCTCAAGGCTGGCCTGAACTCAGGCTCTCCTCTGAGGGGCCCTGAGCTCCAGCCAGTCAGGCCTCTACCCTTCCCTGTCCTGTATGGGACTCTGGTTCCCATGTCCGAAGTGCCTTCTCTCCACTGGCTGGTTTTGTCTGGTTCTCTTGTGACTTTTGTTTACCCAGTGCAGCCGACACCCACCTTTCAGACCTGGCACCTCAAGGTGCTCCCGGGTGGGTGGTCTGAAGCTCCTGGAAGCAGAGTTCATACTTACGCACGGACATCTGTCAGTCACAGCAGCTGTGCGCCAGTGCCTGCTGTGGTGAATGCGCAAAATTTTGGGAAGAGGCAAAGTGGGGGTAAAGGGATGCTATTCAATATTCTTTGTGATGACTTAGTACTTGCTTTAATAGTGAACAGGACTTTTTTCGATATATCCTGTTGCAGTATTACACCAATGTGAAGACTTCCAGCATTTTCTATCAACAACTTCTTACATTCTCTAAAAGGCACGCACAGTAATGGAAGCTCCTAACTCAAGTTGGTCAGGATCCACGCAAACACACGAGAAACACTATCAACGTTTTAGATCATACCACTACGTCATTCTTGGTTTTGATCAAAACTTGAATGTTCAAAATAGTTTTCTGAACCAGATCCAAGGCAGACCGGGAGTGTCATGTTTTCAGCATTTAGTTCCACCCAGAGCCCAAAACTTTCATGGACATTAAGACCCATGGGGACCAGTTCACTAGCGTAGTCATTTAACTAGATTATTTCTCCATTTCTAAACAATGCAATGAATCACATCAAATTAAAGATGATGCCACTTCATACTCCTCACAGCCTACAGTCTCCTCAATCCCTGCTGGTCCTACATAAGGCACAGGAGGTCAAGGACAGGGCATTCACACAAGATCACAAGGTGGCTGAGAGCAAAGTGGTCCCTTCAACGCACTCAGCAAGAGATGGATCCTGAGCCGAGCCAACCGCCCCAACTTCCCGCAGAAATGGCCCTGCGCCTGGATGCATGATGTCTTCAAAGGAGTTGGACTAACTAGTCAAGAAACCAGAACAAAAGTGCACAGAGATGGGGGTGTGCCCATGTTAGTCGAGGTGTGGGTCTTTAAAACATTTTAAAGAACTTAACAAAAATCAGCACTGAGAATAAACACAACTCTCTTCCTTCGTGGGCCATGCCCTATCACTCTTAGTTTATTAAGATTGAAATCTTCTTGCTAATGGCAATGGATGCAACTCAGAGAAAGAACTCCAATTTCCAAGAACCAAACTAGAAACATGGGCAGCAGATTAGGATTGGAGTGGGACTCATAACCTCAAAAAATGCTCTGCCTGCCACTTCCAATTAAATATTTTATGGGAAAAGGTGAAATAAGATACATATATTAGAAATGTGTGACTCTGTTCAACATTTTAAGAAAAAGGATGAATATTTTTTTTCTAAAAAATCCAAAAAGTTATGTAGTGATACTGAATTGTGCATTTCCAAGTGGAAGGACATCCTAAGTTCTTAATTCAACACAGGTGGCTCTTTGAGGAGGGAGGCAGAGTCCCCTCGCTGACTGGATGGCCTGGTGTCAGTGCTCTCCAGTGTACCTGCCCGGCACCTGCTCTCTGTGACATACCGGGTCAGTGTGAAGGGCATGGAAGGATAAAGAAAACGCAGCCTCACCCTCTAACAGCCCAGAATTCCCTCCCCCAGCTCTGCAGCAAGGCTGAGACACTGCACCCTTGTGATAGGTCACATGCAGCCAGACTTTTGCCCTCAGAGGCAGAGCCTATGAGAACCCCCTTGGCTCTGCCCAGATCGGTTGCACAGAAGATGCATCAGCTTGGAGGGCGAGGGCGCCATGTCCCTCGGTCCTCCTTCCAGCCCTCAAATGCATCCCCCTCTGGCTGGCTGGCTCTCATTACGAGGCACAGAGCAAACATCTACCACGATGGGCCACCTTGTATCTTAACACCAGAAGCAGGCTTCCTTTTCTTTCTCATTCACGGAGAATTAGCCTCCTGGTTCAGCTCGATGGCACCTTGGAAGCACACAGGGAGTTAGAGATTCCTATTTTTGTTTTCTGACTTAACGTATTAGCAGCAGCCTAAAAAACTTTTATTTCTAAAAGTGTGTGCTGTGTCACTTACCCGCCAGACCCAGAGCCTTGGTGCTCTGTTTCTACTGCTTTGGACATTAAATCTGAAGCGCCACCAATTTTCTCACAAGAGAGAACATTTAAATAAACTTCTGAAGCCAGAGGAGTAATTTTCTTTATAATTGACATTAAAAAGTGGCATGAACTAGATGAGGGATGGCTGTTAAGCACATCTGCCATTGTGTATTGTATTAAACTTAAGAATAATCAAGGGCAAGGGGGAAGAAATGTTTATTGGCCAATCCTCAAAACCAGGGAATAATTAAGTACTGCAGTATATAAATAAGAATAGAAGAGAGAGGCTTCTTATTCAATTACTTAGGAATGGGGTGCGGGGAGCAAAGAAAGATCTGCAATGTGCAGACAATTCATCATAAAAATAACCGGTACGTCACTTTCTGAGGGATTTTCTTGTTCATCTCAAAAACTACCAACCAAATGGTTTCTTCATGCGACTTCCTTGGACAATCTGATGGCATGTAGATAAAGGTCTTTGAAGGAGCTCAAAGTAGAGTCAGGAATTTGAAATTCACTGATCTGAAAACACCTAGCAATAAGCATGCACAGGGAGTTAAGTACAACTTCTGCTTTGCACTATTCAGTGACGGAAAACACATCTGACTGGATGGGAGATGTGTCTGCAGGGAGGGGCCCTCACAGGAAGCCCCAGGACCCATTCCAGACCCCTGGGTCCTGCAGAGTCCAGCACAGAGAGACAAGAGAGAGGTAGAGGGGCCAGCAGGCCTGAGGGACAAGCATTGCCTCCAGCCCGCAGTTCTGATTCACATGTCCACAGCCCCCAGTGGGAAGATCAGACAAGCTGGGATGGGCTTTCCATATGCTCATGCCAGTCAGCTACTGGGACCAGCAGGTGGCCCATGATCAGCCAGGAAGCTTCGCAAAAAACCAATGAGGAGACTTAGTGTTTGATGGTCAGTAACCAAACTGGCAGTCCCATTCAAGACATTATATATTGCATTACACACTCGATAAAATAGCCTTGTTAATCATCACAACTGATTTAATTTATGTACATATTCAAAAGTCAGCAAATTTGAATGCCTATCAGACTTTAAATTACCTGCCCAATGACACTGGTGTGCTCTTCTCACAGAACAATCTGGAAACCTTAATGGGACTTCTCTCTCACAGATTTACCAGGATAGGAAAGGCAGTCCAAAGGTTTTTCCATGAATAATCTCATGGGCTACTCGGGCCTGCCATGGAATTCTAGCTTCAGCTCCAAGATACCAACCCCTTAGAAAGGATTCAATTACTCCAGTAACTTTTAGGAGCTTGATTGACATTTGGATATCCTGAAGACTCTGACTGTGAATTGTAATTGAACTTTTTAAGCATCCACACAAGAAACCTAGGATGTCCTGACATCTGTAGAGAACTACATTTCCTCCTGGCTGCTGGTGTCCACTGAGTTCACTTGTGGCAAAAGCCTCGTCCCTTCTGATCACATGTGAGGAGTGGCTCTAGACAGTTTGTAACAAATACCAAAACGAACTCAAAATGGATGAGAGACTTGGATGTAAGACTGGAAACCAAAAAAATACTTAGAAGAAAATATAGGCAATACATTCCATGACATCAGCCTCAGAGAGGTCTTGGCACTGATTCTAGTGGCTACGGAAACAAAAACAAAAACACATGTGACTGTATAAAAACACACAACCTTCTGTATAGTGAAAGAAACTGTCATCAAAGCAAAAAGACATCCCACTGACTGGGAGAAAATATTTACATATCATATATCAACAATAGCTTAATATCCAAAATACATAAAGAACGCAATACAAGTCAATGACAGAAAAAGTTTAATCAAAAAATGGGCAGAAGCATTAGCCATTTCTCCAAAAAAGACGTACACGAGGCCAACAGCACATGAAAAGATGTCACTCCTTCCTTGTCATTAATGAAAGAAAAATCAAAACTACAAAGAAATATCATCACACACCTGTGAGAAAGGCTATTATCCAAAATTGTGGAAATAAGTGTTGATGAGGATGCAGAGAAAATGGAATCCTTAAACTCTGATGGTGGTAATGCAAATTGGTATAATCATTAAAAGCAGTATGGCGATTCCTCAAGAAATTGAGAATCAAAATTCCTGAGTCTGTTATTATTCCACTTCTGGTCATTTACCCTAAAAACACAACAATACTAAATTTGAAGAGCTAATGGCAACTCCATTTTTATCGTAACATTATTCACATCACAATAGCCAAGAAATGCAAAAAACCTAAGTACCTATCAACAAATGAGTAGAAAAGATGTGGTATATTTCTACAATGGAATACTATTCAGCTGTGAATAAAAAGATAAAGAAATCTCACCATTTGCAACAATATGGATGTAACAAGAGGGGATGATGTTGGTGAAATAAGTCAGAAGGAGACATACTGGATAGTCTCAGTCATACATGAAATATAAAGCAAGCAAATGAAGAGACAAAATAAAAACCAACCTTTGGACATTGACAACTGAACTGAAGATACAGAGGTACAGGGCAAGGGCTGGTGGGGCCCAACGGACAGTGGTGAAGGGCTTTTGGTAATTTGGTGGTGAGTGTGGTGTGTTGTCATATATTTGATGAAGTGAACCTGTACATCTAAACTTATATTGCTTCATAAATCAAAGCTACTTAAATAGAAAAATGAGACAACAGAGCCAAACCAACATCTATCTCAGAGAGGGTTTCCCGCTTTCCTGTCTAAGTCCTCAAGTGAGGGGTTTCCCCCTTTCAGCTTCCAGGCTTGATCCTGATCGGGTTCTCCCCGTTTACTCCCAGTAAGGTCAGCAGGAGTCAGTCACAGGTGTGCCCACCTGCACTTATTCATAGATTAAAAAAAAAAATGATGTGATTTGAAAACACAGACTAGATGCCCTTTGAGGGGTGTTCAGATTAGGTAAGGATTTAGGTTTGTAGAAAAAGAAAGCTGATCCATCTCATGCTACAGGCTTTAGTCATTGAGACCCCAGTGACCCAGGCGGCTACCCTCCACCCCATGGGTTCCAAATACAAGCGGAGTGCAGCGGTATGTCAAGCTTCCCCACCGGCCAGCCATGTCTGGAGTTCACATTTCCTTGCAACGCTTGATTTATGCACCAACACCCTCCAAGCACAAACACGACAATAAGCACACAGACGAGGTGGAAATTTCCAAGTGCCGTGTCTCTTCCACACTAGGTGAAGTGGTTTAGATGGCTGTCACTAACACCAAGGGGTTTATTAACAGGCAAAAATTAATTGTATGTAGACTGAATTAATGAGATGGAAAAACATGCATCTTCCAGTGAATACAGAGGGGACCGGCCTCTGCGGAGGCCTGGGTAATGAAGAGGCCGGGCCGGGCGGAGCGCAGAGCCTACCAGCAAGCAGGGTCCTTTTGTGATCATGGGGCTGGAGGTACTGTTACAAAAATACACTGTGAAATGTAAACATCAGGCAACTGTTTTGAGCACAGAGTTGACCCGCGATGCGTACTCTGCAGAGTGCCATCCACAGATTTATAAATAAATGATTAGATGTAGAATCTCCAGAGGATTTTCCTTTTCCACAGCAATTACAGGAGCAGATTATTACCATTCAAGTGGGGCTCTGGCGAGCATTCCTTGACTGGCAGGAATCACTCACCACTGTCCTCACATCTAAGTCACCATGACAGGAGACCCAATGTCGGCGTGTACCACGAACGGTGCACAAGCCAAGTCAATATGCACCAAATGAACATGTTCTCGAGTTAAAATATATTACTGTCAATAACGGACTGAATTAAGAAAGCGTGGAGTTTCAAATGTGATCAGCGTCAGGGAGAGGTTTTCCATATAGCATATCTGCACATGCTGAGCGCCGCTGTGGGCGTGGAAGACTGCACTCCCGTGGGTGTCTTCTCCTCAGTGCTTCTGGGCCTGCCTGTCAAGTCATTAAAGTGCAAGGTAATGAGGCCAATCAAAGAGGAATCCAGTGGGCAGCCTCCAGTTCGGCATCTTTCTAGCTTCTGTGAGTCCCTCCCCGCTTAAGTTGCTGGGGAGAAAAATCATCACTTAAGGGTTGGGACTTGGCTCTCCTGCCAAGAGTGGCTCTGCCTTGACACTCTGGTTCCCAGACTCACAGTCAAGTGAGCATGCTCCCTCTCTGGTCTATTTTGTTTTACAACAAAAACTGGTATATCGTAGGAGCGGCTACTGAAAAACTTAGATAATTTAAGATTCACAAGCTAAATAAACAGCGGCTGAGAGAATTCCCAGCCTTCTCACTCAGCTCTCCTGAGGAAAACTGCGACGACCACAGCATGCCGTCAAAACCGGGCGCTGACGGGGCACCAGCTGGTGACCGAACTACTGGTCTTACAGGACGTCACCAGTCTGCGTGAACTTTTTTGATTTCCATATTTTAAGAAAATGTATGTGCTTAAGCCATTTCAGCATAGGTTGATTCACATGCCTGCAGCCCCCAGTAGGACACAGCAGGGCTCATCACATGTAGCCCCCACTCTCCATCGTGACAGTGGCCTGCCCTGATGCCTGCCAGTCACTGACCTGCTCTGCCCACTCTTTGTCATTTCAGAAGTGTTCCGTAAACAAACTATACTTCTAGGCAGAAGGCCCACCAGATGCGCCCAGGTGGCGTCGGGAGCCAGGCTCACTGCTTTCACTGCTGAGGGCCCGCTCCGGTGAACGCACCATTCATTCACCTTTGGAAAAACATGGGAGTTATTTCCAGTTTGGACCCATTATAAACACTGACACTCTGGACATCTGTGTGGCTTGCATGGGGACGTGAGCTTTGAATTCTCTAGGATAATGACCCGGCCATGGAGACTGGATGCCACACGTCTTCCTGTGATGGACCTGCATCTTCCTACTGGCTGCTGAGGAGCATCTGTTCACACGAGTACTGCCAAACACAGTCCCTCTTTCCTGAAGTGTCTGTGCAAGTCTTGTGCCCATTTTTTAAATGGAATGTGTACTTCCCTACTGTTGGGTTTGGAGAGTCCTTCCCTGCTCTGAATACAAGTCGTGTCGGGGGACCGGCAGCCTTCTCCCAGGTTGAGTGCTCTCATCAACATCTTTTCGGAGCGACTGTTTGGGAACACAGCCTTTAAAGCAGCCGTGTTGACCCTGGAATCCGCTTGGGAGGACACATTTCTTAGCTGGTGGCATCCTGAGTTGAAGTCATCCAGCAGACAGTCTGCAGATGCTGCCTACAGAGCCTGACTCCCTGTGGGAAGCTCATCTCTGAAGGAGGACGTTTCACTGCACAGCAGGAAACTCCATGTAAGTAAGGGACTCCAATGTCATGAAGGGACTTAAAGTCACTCACATTACCAGTTCATATCGATGCTGAAAGTGCCACAGGTCAGGTGAATGTGTGTACATCGATTCATAACGAGGGTGGATGGAACCATGACACACTGGACACCAGCCTGATGAAAATGCAACCTCACCTCCCAGGAAGACACCCAGGGTGTGTTGGCATCTTCCATGGAAATACAGGACAAGGTGACTGTTGCCAGACAACAGCCCTGCATTGCCTGGTCTCGATAAGCCTGTGTCCACAGGTCCCTCTAGAAGCACTGTAAGGCTTCTGAGGTGTCCACGACAGTGGTGACAGATGAGGACACTGCACACCAGTGAGGTGAGACACCCAGGCAGGGAGCAGGGGTAGCAGGAGTATGGCTGGTCACAGAGGAGGAGATCTGAGAACATTCTGGAGAAGAGTCAACAGGGATTTTAGAAGGTAGAGACAATCTCAGGTCCTGAGAAGAGCAGAGTGAGGCCAGGTCTGTCTGGACAGGACCACCAGACACCAAGGACAGGCTGGAGCAGAGGGGCCCGCTGAGGGGAGCCAGGGTCCATGCACCAAAGGATCCCAAATCATGCTACGGAGTTAGAATTTCCCCTGGACGCATTGGAAAAACTACAAGTAAGAAAAATTCAAGTCAAAACCACCACAAATAGGTCTTTCTGGGCAAGAAAGGCTGAGTGAAAGAGGCCTGTCATCTGCTGGTCCTTGAGCAGGTCGTGGGGTAAAGAGACAGTCATGGAACAGCCACATAATTACCAGAGCTCCCAAGGTGATGACTACGTCTCACGTTGAAAGAAGACACCTTGGCATCCCTGGTCAGAACCCACAGAAGCTCCAGAAAGGACAAGGAGAGCCCTGTCAGCCGGAAACTGTGCGGGGTTCAAGGGAGAGGCAGTGTCCGAATGTGCCTGAGGGTGACCTGATAGCAACAGGCCCTGGGCCAGGGACAGCCCAGGCCCAGGAGGATCCAGGTCAGCCCAGGCCCCAGAGGACCTAGATCAATTCAGTCCCATGAAGACCCAGGTCTGCAGCAAGGACCCAGGTCAGCCTGGGCCCAGGCATCTGTCATAGGGTCTATAGCTCTAAAATATCACGGCAGCTGGGAGGTGACATGTTCGTGGAAGGAAAGAGGTCAGGAGTCCCTGGGTCACAGTCTTCCCTAACCTCTCCTGGGGCCTGGATGCCTATACCTTGCATGTCCCTGGAGGAATGTCTCATCTCCTCACTCTCCACAATCCAAAGTCGTCTCAGAACAGCACGGCCAGGGACTGGGTCCCTAACCCTGTCCGACAGAACACAAGCTCCCTAGTCTCCACACTAGTGGGTTCTCAGCTTATATAATTCACTGACCTTAATGAAACTTGCAGAAAGCTACTAGTCATAATGTTACAAACTGTCTTCCTTGTATGATAATGGCATGTCATCGCTGTCACAAATCAATGGCTATGAATGAAGAGAAGGCAGGAGGCTACCGGCAAGACTGTGCTTGGACGGGGGCTCAGGCCCAGCTGCCTTTCCAGCCTCTCCAAGACATTGGATCTGAGGGCATGCCGGGGCAGGGAACCATCTGCTTGGTTATAGTCACTTTAAATTTTGTGACAATTTTGTACTTCATGCAGAGTGGAGTTCTTTCGTGACCATGAACAGGGTATGTTCATGAACGCAAGGCTCTGCATGTAGATTACAGGTCTATAGCTGCCCCGGTTTGTGTTTTGAGACCATGTCTATCTTCCAGTAGCATCAAGCTAATGTAAGATGGTTCTGATCTCATGTACTGATGCTGAAAAAATACACTCAGCCATTGAAGGATAAAAGTTGGGGTTGGTTTTGTTTACTGTGTCCCCCAGCACAGAGACAGACCGTGTACATCCCACTCTGAACTCCCAGAGGCCGGCACCCACTGGGCTGGCCTCGGAACGGAAACAGCTTACACGTATCTTGTTTTCTTAATGACCACGTTCACCGGAACTTATGCATGTGCACACGTGCTGGGGATGAGGAGGCTGCTCTCTGGGGAAACAGCTCTGTGGAAGGCCCAGGACCCTCTTCTCCAGGCTGAGCCCTGGCTTACAAGGGTCCTCAACGTGGCCCATCTCAGGGTATCCACGCCTTCCAGTTTCCAGAATCCAAGCTACGAGGACCTCACAAAGTTTGGGAAGCAGATGAATCATAGTGTGAAATTTAATCAAGCTAAGTTTTCTACAAAAACATATTACACTGAACTGCTTATTTGTGAGAGCTCAAAATAACATCGTAGAATCTTACGAACATTCCCTCTTAAAAAAGGCTATGCCTTTGTTGAGGTGACTTAGCAATCAGAGTTCAGCATCACGGGCCTTAAACTGGGCCTGCACACAACCTGCCAGCTGACTCGCGGCCTTTATCCCACAGGTGTCATTAAAACGTGAGGTGTGAGGGCTTGATTACTTTTTCACATACAGTTTAGGGTTCAAGGTAAATCTCTTCCAAGGTTGTCTCCTTGTCTCTAAGCTGAAGGATAAATTTTTCCAGATGTTTGTGGGTTCAAACTCGGGTGACCCAGGTGACCGGAACTGACCCCTACAGGCCACACAGGACCCTATCACATGAGCAAAGCCTCAGAAAGGAGGACAGACCCTGCAGCCTTCCAGAAGCCTCTATGATAGTAGCCTCTAAGACTCACACACCCTAGGAACTAGAAGTGTGTGGACAGGATGGCTGTCCACTCTCTGTGAGAGCATCGGAGCCCTTGCCTCCCCACTGAGAATGAATAGTCTGTACTTTCAACACCGACACTTCCCTTGATCCCCTCTCTAATTGTAAGCTGGCTTCCCCAAGAGGAGGTCTGTGGACAAAAATGGGGGCAACTGTGAGCAGACCTCTGTGGTTGGGGGTGTGGCTGGCATCACAGCCTGTCAAGGGAACTTTATGACCTCACAGCCAGTTGCTATAATTCCAATAATGACCTGCAGACACCAAAAGAATCTCAATTTGTCGCCACTCTTCTTACAGCCACCACCACCCTCCTTTGAGGGCTGAAGGGTTCCCATTGCCAGTGGGAGACTCAATGCCCAAACACTGGAATCCAGACCTGGGCAGATGCTCAGGCCTCTGGATAGCCTTCTCCTTCACCAGGGCCTCCATGCTCCTCTCTGTGGAGGTCCAGTGGGTCATCACCGGCCCAGACACAGAGGAAGCGCAGCTATGCTCCGATCATGCATCCCTGGGACTGAGCAGGGTCCAGTAGGTGCCCCGGCACTGCTGAGGACAGCTTGTCCAGCCAGGCAGCACTCAGGTCTACTCACAGTTGTTCACGAATGTCATCGTGTGGCGTACAGTGAAAACTACTAGACACACAAGGAGAGAAGACAACAGGAACAAAACCCCGAGGAAACGAAAAACAGGCAACAGGGGCTCCAGAAGTCAGAGCTCTTGGATATCAAAATAACAACTGTGGTTTATTGCATTCAAGTAGAATGAAAGCCAAGACTGCAAAACTCAGGAAGATTTGCTAACTAGTCTTAAAATTGAGAATATTAGAACTGAAAAACAAATGGAAATAATGTATTCTATCAATGTGCGTAAAACCAGAGTTGGCAGAGTAGAAAAGGAAATCAGTAAACTGTTAGCTCAGCAGAAGCATACAGCATTTACTGACTGCTGATTTCAAAGCACCGTCATGGAGGCGCTGACTGTGGAGCTGAGGAAAGACCCTCAGTACTACACTGTCCTAAAATGACCTCAGGGCATAGGTAACAGCAAAGTTACTACAATACCAGGAAGAGAGGGATTCTGAATACTGCAGTTTTCTAAATGTAATGTATTTAACTTTTATAGAACAAACAAGCTGAATGAAACAAAACGATTTTCAGTGTCTAAGACAAAATTGGTGGTTGTCAGAGGGGAGAGGGGAAGAGATGGAAGAGGAGTGTGAATATGGTTGACAGGGTCAATTATAAGGTGAAAGATGGAACTGAACTGTTGATGGTGGCCTTGAGGTGGTATATGCAGATGCTGATTTGCAACAATGCACACCTTAAACCCATATATGTTATTATGCAATGTTTCTTTAATAAAATTAACAAATTAACAAAACCTAGAAGGGCAAGAGTCTGCAGAAGAGAAAGAGTGAGGAAAAAAGAAAGCTAAGCCTTCAATTACTAGAGTTGGGAAAAACAGAATGTAATATTTAGTGATGAGTATGATTGGCATCTATTTCACAACATTCTTGCAAACCAAAGATTTGATTCTTGTGAGCCTCCCCAAGCTGATGGCAGCATGCCACTGGTTAGAAGGTGGTATTTAGGCAGAAGTTAACAAAAAGGAAGTTAGATACACAGAAAGTCTCTAATCAAATCTGTGTGCAAAGCCAAGAGAATACTGGCTGCACTGGGCAATCTTTTAAAGTCAGGTACAGTGAGGTAGAAATGCGTAGTCCCTACAAATTACTACGTAGAATATGCAGTCCAATGAGTACTGATAAATACTCCCAAGGACCTAGACCTGAGAGCTTTGATAATTAGTGTCTTGCAATGACCTTTCGTATTTCATCTAAGTCTTCAAAATTATTGGGATAAAATTATTAATTTTCCTTATTATTCTTTTAATGTCTGTAGGATCTGTACTGATTTCCCCTTTCAATACTAATCTGAATTATTTGCCTCCTTCTTACCAGACTGGTTAGAGTTTTATCAAGTTTATTGACCTCTTCACAAAATAACTTTTTTGTTTCTTTGGTTCTTTCTCTCTCTCCCCCTTGCTTCCAACATTATTGATTCTTACTGTTTATCATGGACTTTCTTTCACTTGGCTTGGATTTAAATGTTCTACATGTATTTTCTAATGGAGAAGGCTAGATTCAGGGCGGGCCAACTCTGGCCTTGGTGAAGATATTTTCAAAAAAGCTAAGAGACATTAATTCTGTCCAACCTGAAGTGGAATCTGCTATGATTTATTATACCTGATTGTGGCAAAAATGTGTACAGCACAAAAAGAAGTTTTGGATCAACTGACAATGTTTATTAAAATGAGGCATTCCATGCCAGTGGTTTTACATTGTGGAAAATATTTCATTGATGATCATATTATTGAAAAAGCATAATTAACTGTAGACTTCATTTGCTCTCCTGTACTTAACTATCATCAGTTTTGTGTAACTTTGTCAGGAATAAAAGTCAGTGACTCCAGAATACCCTCCACAGGGCTCTTGATTGGCTTAGAAGTCACGGTAAACTTTGACTACAATTTTGGTGACTCATGGTCAATACTGAAATTTTTCTCAATCAGAAATACTTTCAACCACTATTATCAAGCTCTGAACATTTGTGGAAATCGCTTTTGCTGCAGACCTGACAATGTGTTGTAATGAATTCAACCTAAGATTACAAAGCAAAACAGTACTTTAATGCATATACTGCAATGTGGTTACTCTGAGGACGAGTCACATAGTTTGCATTATGAGAAATATCAAGTTGCTTTATATAAGTCTCAAGGTCTCCATTCCCACACAAATTTGCAGTGGATTTATTTTCTGAGCACAAATCACTGTTTCTGCAGCTTCTGTTAGATCCCAAGGCAAGTACAAAGGAAATTTCCATATTTCAAAGTCCCTTTAAATGTACAATTGAGGCACTCTCACTTAATCTTTAATTAAAAGTGATTAATTTGCAGTGTAATGGCATCTTAAAAGTAAAACAAAAGAATCTCAGAATTGTATAAATGCCTTCAAGTGATGAGAACACACAAAATTTTATGTCTGTGGACTGATATCAGAGAAAAAAAATCAATGAAGTAGAACACAGAAACAATAGAAAAAAATGAATAGAATCAGAAATAGGATCCTGGGCAAGATGAATAAAAGTGATAAGCACCAAGCTAGGCTGATCAGGAAAAATAAGACTACAGGCTCCCACAATTTTCCCCAAATAGGGAAAATACAGATGCCTGCTCTCGCCCCATCCACTTTCCATTGTAACTCTGATCCGAGCCAGAGGACTGAGTCTGTATTTTAATCAGGCAAAATCAGTAAGACTGAAGTATCCTATATGCCTTTCTTATAAAGAAACTATAAACCAAGACACTTTCAGCAGTACGTTCCAACCAATATTTAAGCAAGCATAGCTGATTTAAAAATATGCATTATTTACAAAAGATCATATATTTTAAACATCATCTAATAATAAATGCAACAAGATGTGTGGAAGTCCTCTGTACAGAAAAGCTATAAATCATTGGGAAAAATTAAGACAATCTCAATAAATGGAGGAAAAGAAAGTACACAGATATGACTAAAGACTATAAGGATGTCAGTTCTCCCCAAATCCACCTATAGAATCAAGTCAATCTCAATTTCAAAGAGTTTTTTTTTTCCTGTTGCTTTAAAGTATGACAAGCTGATTCTAAAATGTATATGGTTAATGGATATATCTTAGCCAAGAATTGTCAAGACATTTGCAAAAGCAACAACGGAAGTACTTTTCTGTATTAGGCATCAGGATTTGTTATAAAGCTACAAGAATTAAGATAGCGTGGTATTGGCGGAAGAATGAACGGCAATGAGGTGGAATGGAGACCCAGAAACAGACTTATTTAATCTGTGATGAAGGGGTCAGGGAATAGATATGGGGAAAGAATAGACTTTTCAATAAATGAATAGATGCTCATTGAGATATTGTCTATATCTTTCACTATAAAACACTATCAAACAAAATCAACTGCAGATATATCACTGCTGTGAATGTAAGAGCAAAAACCGCAGCTCCTAGAAGAGGAGCAAGAAGATTGCAACCTGCCGGCCAAGCTGACCCATCAGCACACAACAGTTTTTGCATCTCTAAAATGTTAAAAAAAAAAAAAAAAGAAAAAATGGGACTATGTAACAGAGACCATCTAAACCATTTACAGGAAAAGTTTGCCCATCTCTGTTGCAGAACAAAGGAGAACATCTGCATTATTGTGGTGGGGAGTGGGTAGAAGGAGAAACATCTTAAACCTGATGTAATGTGCTAATCATGAATAAGGATGACACAATCTGACTAAAACTTCTGTTCAACAAGAGCTAAAAGAAGATTGAAAGAGAGGGGGATATTTTGACACACATGCCCAGCAAAGGATTAATGTTCAGACTATATAAAGATTGTGATCATACGTGATGGATGTTATTAGACTTACTGTGGTGAGTACTACACAACATGTGTGTGTGTGTACATATGCATACATATATATGTGCAATCTATGCTGTCTACCTGGAGCTGTGCCAATTACATTTCAATACAAAATAGTGATCACAAAGTTACCTGTAATGACTCAAATCCCAAGTGCACGAATTATATTTCTCCCAAACAGAGAATGATTCTTATATAAGAAAAAGACAACTCGGGAAAGCAGATGAGAGCTCTGTACAAACATTTCAAAGAGCAAGACAAATGGCAGCACCATGTGAAGATGTGTTCATCTACATTAGTCACTGGTGAATTGCAAACTAAAACCACAATGACACAGACGAACATAGAACAAGAGAGACTAAAATGAAAACACTCGTAAAATCAAAGGTTGCCATGAATGGAGGGCACCTAGAAAATACCAGACACTGCTAGTGGGAGTCATCGACTGGGTCACACTAGGAAACTGGCATGATCTTCTGCAGATCATTGTACCTGCACCCTATGATGACTGACTCCACTACAAAGAAGTTGCCCCACAGAAATGTGTCACCAGAGCAGAATTACTAACAGCAGATGACATGCATCTACTCACCGTCCACCACAGTGGAAGCTGTCAGGTACATGCACACGATGGGATAAAACGCTACAGGGAAAAACCTGCACACTTAAGCACATCACTGAATAGAAAAAGTCCTGAAGAAGTACATATGATTTCATAAACTGTTAACAAAAAAATAAGCAAACCAAAACATAAGTGTGGAGAAGTATGAGTTCAAATGATCACATTTCGAAGAACAATCAGGAATTAACTACCAGAAAAATCAGAGCAGGGTTGCCTTTGGGAGAGGAAGGAGCTCGAGGGGCTGCCCCTGATTTGTGTCCTGATCTGCGTGATGCTCATGGTAACATTCTTTGTGAATGTCTCTCCATGTGCTTTTTATTTCCCAACCAAAAAAAAAAGTTTTTAAAGGCTGACGCTTTAAAAGTGATCCCCAGATCAGTACAGATGCAACTTTAGTGTCTGAGTGCGTCTGGGCAATATCAGAGTCAAAGTGTCTCTCAATTACATCAGGTTAGGTCACTATAAAGACACTACAGTTTTCAGTGAATTGTGTTTCCCTGCGGTGGCAGCTGAGTCAAGAAATTTTGCACTCTGTTAATATCCAACAGCAGCCACTCTAGGAACACCCGCCTCCACACACGTTTTGGAGGTGCAAACCGAAACAGCATCAACACTGAGCATTGCTATCTTGGTCCTAGTCAGCGCATGGCAAGACAAAGAAGTAACAGATACGTTATTAGAAAGGAAAGTAAAGCAAAGTGGCCCTTATTCTCAGGCGACTGCCTACTGAGAAAATTAGAGAATTGATATAAGAATTATTAAGACAATTAAGCAAAATGACTACGATAGCTTTTCTACTTATCAAGTTACTGATTGGATAATCAGTAACTTTAAGATAAAAGGAGCTTATTCATAAGGCAAACATTAAAAAAATGTATACAAGGAAAGTTGAAAAATGTAAGAGTCTTAGACTAAAAAAATTTCTTACGGAAGGGCACAAAGAAGTGTTAATAAAATGAAAGCTATCATGTTCCCAAGTAGGAAAATGCTGGCTAAAAATTCTCAAACAGAAAACTCCCCAATTAATCTATATAGTCAATATATCTGAATCACATGTATCTGAATTTTTAAAAAGGGAGGTTGACAAAATTCTAAAAATCATATTAAGATTAACTACATGGGAAAGTATTTAAGTGGATATTTTTCAGTATTCCAAATTTTCCTTCATAAGATTTCAGTTACAAAAATACAGAAAGCTGCTGGAGATTCTTTACCCAGAATTTCCTGTTTTAATCATTTTGTCATTGTATTAATTTCTGTCTGAACCGTGAGTTGATTCCATACCTTAAACATCTAATTTCCTCAGAACAAGAACACTTTTTTAGGCAGTTGTCAAATTCAATAAATTCTTTCATCTAATATACTGTCCACATACCAGTCACTACATTTTTGCCTCTAGGACAGGGCCCCACCTGCATGTGTACATCTCTGTGTCCCTCTGGCGGGAACACTCCCCCTACATCCAGCCTGTTGACACAAACACATTCGTAAAAGCCGTAATTTACACATAGTTAGAATCACCCTTTTGAGTGCAGCTGTGTGAACCCTGTCAAAAGCCCCAGATCCAGGCGTGAACATGTCCACCTTCCCATGTTCCCTGGGCAGTCACCTCTTCCTACCCCAGTCCTGGCATTGCTGGGCGTTCCTGTGAGTTTGCCTTCCAAGGTCGTATGTGGAATAATGTCATACATGGCCATCCACATGTGCCTCCCTTCACTTCACATGATCTGCTTGTTATTCCTTCATGCTGCTGCATGTATCCATAGTGTGGAGTGAGGTCTATTCTATGGGCACACCATAGTTTTACCTCATTTTCCAAAGGAAGAAACAGTTATTTCCTATTTATAGTGGTTTTACTAGAAAATTAAAAAACTTGTGTGTGTGCACCTAACTTTCATTTCACCTGATGAATACTTAGAAGACTGTGGGTTTTAAGTGTAGGTTTAACTTTATTTTAAAACTGCCCAGGCATTCCCTACAGTGGCTGTAATTTAGCATTTCTCTCAGCACACATTAAAGTTCCACATCCTCACCAGCACAGCTACATTGTTAATCCTTTAAACGCTGGCTATTCTAGTTATATGTGTGCATTGGGGTCTCACTATGATTTTAATTTTCATTTGAGTATGGGCTAAGGTGCTTTCATATATCACCTTCCACTAGTATGCACTCTTTCAGGGAAAAATCTGTTCACCCATTTTTATAACCAGCATGATATCCTCCTTGCTCCTTGCTTGGGCTCATTTCGCACCTTCTCGGTCTCACGCCTGGAACTGGGCAGCTTAGGATCCTTCCTGTGCTAACAAGTATTTGAAAGTAAGACTGGGACCTGGATGTCTGGAGTAACACTGCTTCTAGCCTTTTCAGTAGACAAAGCTAGAAATGTGAGTCTTTTAGAAGTGATGAACACACTGACAGCTCTAATTCCAATCTACCCTACGAACTCCTTCCTTGCCATCTCCCCTCTACATCCTTTCTCCCTTCTTCCCGAGAGAAGCTGGGTTCCTTGAACATTAACATGTTTACTCACGTGTTAAATTCTATACAAAATAAAATGATTTTATACCACTATGAAAAGCAAATATATTAAGATTTGTAGTTGTCCTTATACTTGAGCATTATATCATCAAAATTATACTGTTTAGAGCAAAGGCGCATTATTAGTTCTTTCCTCCTGCGCTTCTGCATTATCATGGTATGTGTTGCAACACAGTTAACAGTTCCTACTATCAAACTATCCTTGCATTCCTGGGCACAAACTCCATTTTAAGGTGTCCATTTTAAGGCACATTATGTTAATAATGTTGGAGCCTGTTCACTTGATAGGATTTCTGCAGTGATGTTCCCATGTGATATTAGAGTGTACTATCTTTATCTGATTTGATTTTTGATGCTTTATTTTGCAAAAAAAAAAAAAAAAACCACGGAAAGTTTTCTTTTACTTTTTATGCTGTGAAACAACTTCTGCACATGCAAGAGAGTCAACAGAATCCCCTGTGAAATCAGCTGTGTCTTGTGTTTAAAATGTTATGCTTCTTTTATGCACATTGCTTTTTTAAAAGTTAAGCTTAATTAATTTTAGTAAAACACTTTTTTTCTAATTATACATTTCAAACAGGTTTTCAAATTTAGAGTTTGTCATTTCTGATGTTGTATACTTTATTCTTAAAGTAGCTAATGACTCATCTACTTTGATATTTTTCAAGGAATCTAGGCTCTGATTTATTGATTTAATCTATGTTTTCTTCTCTACCCTCATGTTCTGTTTTTACCCTTTAAATTTCTTACTTGGAATTTCCCCTTGTTTTTCTTAATTTTCTGAGTTTAGAATTCATTTTAACTTTCTTCTTTCATTTATTATGGTGGCCATAGTAATGAATTTTCCTCTAATTGCTGCTTTAAATATGTCAAATATACAGTGTTGCTATCATTTATACAAATTCTGAAATACTAATTTATATTTCCAAATTCACCCAAAAGTTGTTTTTTAATAGTAAGCTTAAAATTTTCTAGGTGGAAGGGTCTTGCTATGTTAACTTCTAGTTTTATTGCAGTGATCAGAGAACATTGTTCATAAGAACTATTTTATGAAATTAAAGTTTTCTTTGTCAGTTAATTTTTGATATTTCAATACATCACCCTGACGGGCTATGTTGTTTGGACTGCCTACATTATTATGTGTGTCCTCTCAGCCTGGTCTGCCTGAGAATGGAGTGTTCAATCGAACATTTCTGTTTATACAAGTTTCTCTGGTATCTGTGTTGGAAGGACCTATCTTCACTATGGATGGGGCTCCTGGCATGGTGGAGGGTCCTTACTTGCTCTTGGAGCACCTTTCCACCTGGAATTGCACATGCCTACAAGGATCACGGTCCACTTTCCTGGAGATTCCATCCGCCTGCAATGCTGAACATGCCATTGCTCTTAATTCCCCGATTTGCTGTGATGTGGGTGTGTGACTATAAACACAGGACCGGATTCTCCTTGCATGTCAGTCCAAGTCTCTTCTCTCAACAGCAGGTTAAACTCCTATTATCCTTCTGTAATTACTGTGTTAGTACTGTTTCCCTATGTCCATGTTTCCCTTGCTGGGATAGTATATTTTTGTTCTAGGGGTTACCTTGCTACCTTTCACAGTGTCCAGAGCCTAGGGTGACCAACTAACCCCAGTTAACCTGGAGTTGTTCATTTAAAGCTGAGGTGCTCTGTTCTGGGGGCCCCTTTAGTCACAGGCAAGTGCAGGGGAGAGGGAGAGGAAGGAGGGGTGTGGCGGTGGGGAGAGGGAGGGGAGAGGTTGCAAGGGCAATGGGGTGGGTTTGGTCAGCCTGTCCTAGTTCTCTTTTCCCCTTATCTTTGACTTTCTGGTCTGCTAGTTTGACACCTTTTCCTCTGGTTCCCATCTACCACCTATGTAACAGTCCTGGATCTTACCCTCCTTCCCTCCCCCTTTTCAGCTATAGTATCCCTATTCTGTCAGAATCTTTACATATAATTCTTTCTGTCATGTTTAAAAAGCACGAATTTAAAAATCACACTGATAAAACCAAGCTGAGGAGCCATGTTGAGTCACAGTGAGGCTCGGGCTCAGGATGAACAATGGCAGCAGTGAAACGAGAGGACCCACAGGCAGGAAAGCTTGGTGTAGATGCTGCGGGTGCTTCAGATGCGAGGGTGTGTGACAAAAGTGAGGACACTGGCATGGAAGAATCAGCCAGGCAGGACAGCATTCTTGATCACGGAGACCACATGAGATCACCCAAGGGCAAATTAGGAGCAAATAAAACCAGAGAAGTACCATGATCAAAGACAAAGCTTTGCAAGCTTGCAGTTTACTAGTAAAGCTATTTCAAAGAATCAAAACTCAGAAGCTCCAGTAGAAAGGTTGTCAGATTGGACTACATAAAAATTTAAAACTCCAGGTGCCAAAGGCACCATTAGAGACTAGAATAAAATATTTACAACAAACTGGACAAAGGACTAATAGGCACATGTTAGTGAAAGTTGCTAAAGTAAAAAAATAAAAAGACAATGGGAAAAAGAACAGTCATCATAAGCAAAGCAAAAGAGAGAGAAAAAGCACAATTGGTGAATATAGATGCCCAACTTCAGCACATAGTTAAAAAAGTCAATATTTGAAAAATCAGAAGACAGTTTTTAAAAATGTCATGCTTATGGTGGTAAGGAGAGAAAGAAACCCTATTACTAGTGAGTGTGTAAGTTGGTGACTGGGGTCCTCCCTTCAACAGTTTACACACACACATCCCTCTGATGGCACAACCCCTCTTCTAGGAAACCATTCCAAGGAAATACGAACAGCACAGAAACAGAGATACACCAACATCAATATTCTATTTCAAAAGAAAGATATCAACTACATTTCCAAAGAAAATGGTAAGGGTTAATAAATGACTGTAATTCAAAATATAAACCAGGGTGCAGAGATGGAAAATCTATGATACACTGTGTTATAGTACTGTTCACAAAGGAATGTTCTGGAGACTGTTCTGATAAAGATATGTGAGAACAGAGGAGGTGATTTACAAAAATAGAAACAGATTTACAAGGTTTCAATCAAGAGGATCAAGACTGATCTGAAAAGAGGGCTGTATTTTGATATCTGGCATTTGTGAACTTTAAAATAATAAATGTATGTTGATATAAAATTTTTAAGTCAAAGGAAGGAAAGAAAACCAACACACAACACACAAGCTCTCTCCAGAAAGCAAGCCCTGAGCAAGCAGGTCATCCTCCTTGACGATTTCTGGTCTTTGAGGGCGGTCCCAAGATCTTAGCACAAACATTTCTTTCACACTGTGGAAACCCAAAGTAGAGGCAAGATGGGGAGAGGAATCCGCTCAAGTCAGGACAGAGGGCTGAAGCCACTCAGCAGGCTCCCGGAGACACATCCCAATTCCTCTCCCAAGGGTTCTAGAACCTTGGTTCTTTTTAATTTTTTTAAGGAATGAAGGTGAGTGCAGGCGGGGAGAAAGAAAGATGAGGAATAAGCACTTTATTTTATTCAGTTGTTCATTCTGGTGGTTCTCAGCAGCCCCAGGACGTGAACCTGGGTCCTTTGTTATGTATATGGACCAAGCTCTAGGCCAGAGGCAAAGGACCTAACTGGGGAGGGCTGCTTGGGGCTTTTTGAGTCTCAGCTTGGAGGAGGAACAAGGCGCTGAGGGCAGGAAGTCTGCTGCCTTTCCCACAGGCTGCTCAGTCCCTGTCAGCCTCCGAGGAGCACCCTCATCAGTGCAGACCCCCACAAACACTGGCTGAAGCCATCTCACTGCTCTGACAACACCAGGAGAGCTGATGTCAGCTCACTGCAGAAGGGTTTCCTCCCCAGCATGAGCAGTGACAGTCACAGGATTCATAAAGAAATGCGTAGAAATGAGACTGCAATTGGACTGAGAGAAGTCAGAACTCTGCACGTGTCAGAGAGAGAGGAGGAAACAATGAACTCCCTCTGAAGAGAGACAAGGCTGTTGGAATTAGCAGGAAAAAAGTCACAGGGAATGTGGGTCACGGTTTTAGAGAAGAAACACCACTCACCAAGGCCATAAAGTGAGAGGAGAAAACCTGGCCTTCCCTCCTGACAGCTGCAGGGCGGGAGGAGTAGAGTACTCAGTCACCCCCTCCAACCTGGTGGGACCCAAAGATGAGCCTGTACTCATGTCACCCACATGCAGTGTAAAAATGCTAGGAAGCAGGCTTTCCTGCAAGTGCAGTTAATTTATTCTTTGTTTTCTACGTCCGTCTATTCACATCAGAACACTTGTGGTCTGTGCAGTGGCTGCCTCTCCAGGGAGCCGAGCCAAGAGACAGCCTGGGTGATGGCCTGCAGGCCAAGCTGTGCTCTGCTCCCTCCAGCAGCAGCACTTGGAGGCGACACTGGGCATATGGGGACCAGGAAACTAAGAGCCATGGTTGCCCCAAGAATCCCCAAGAAGCCTTTCAAGAGAACGTGAAACGGCACCAGATGCCAACGGCACTGAGACTCAGATGGGGGTCCAGGCCCTGTGGGAGGGGAGGGCTCTCTCCCACGCGGGCGGTTGTGCATCTACAGGGCACACTCTGCACCAGGTTCGGCTCCGAAGCCAGGGGAAGAAAAGCCTCGGCTTCAGAGGAGGTGTTTGCAGGCCTCAATGTTTGTAAACAGAGGCTGGGATTCTGCAAGTCGATCAGTTAATAAATTATGACACAGAAATGTGGTTTTCATTTCATTTCAATCAACCAAACTGACTTTCTTGAAGATAATTTCTTCCAGGACATGTGAAATCACTACAAAACTCCTGGATATCGTGAGAGCCTGCTTCTCAAAGCAGGCCAGGCTTCAATTCTCAAAGCACGATATTAGATATTGAGATATGTGAAAACCTCACTGATGTTAATGGGAATAACATGGACTTTCCAAGTAGCATTTTTAAATGCAGGGGTTAAAAATCCTACTGAATTAGAATCAAATACGTCTCTAAGAAATGCTGGCAAGCCACCAGGGCACATACCAGGCGTGTTCTGAGGGTCACCTGTCACTCAGCATTTGGGTGCTGCTCTCAATGCATGTTTCTTGAGACAAAAGGAGGAGCAAGTCTCTGTGACTGATCTCGGGACAAGAACGGCTGCCGGCTGCCACTGGGTGACGGTGTACTGGTCAAGGTGCAGTTCTCCACCAGGTCTCAGGACATGTGCTGCCCACTGCCCCGTGGCTACAGTGAGGCCAGCGTGCAGGCTCCAGGATGCCTCCTGCACTGGGATGGCGGGGTGGGGTGCGCCCCCAAACAGGGCTTTTACAAAGTGAAGTGAAGGCAAAAGCAAAACAGTGTGGTAGGTCAGGGAGGTCACCTTGAGGTTTTTAAAGCCCCTCAGAGGTTTGTAGACCTTTAGGAACTGCGCAGGAGTCTGCCGATTTCGATATCACGTTGAATATATACTTACGAGAATTTTCTGAGCCCCCAAAAAACCTGTATAGAAGTGCCAATTAGGGAGGGTTTGGCCAAGGTTCTGCGTCCTGGAGAAGGGGGTTCTCGCTCAGGGGAGGGGACAGCCCTATCTCAATGCTTGCACAAACACTCCAGTAGCCGAGGGTCGGGGCTGCCTCCTCCTGGGGGGAGGGCGAGCATGACTGGCCCCCCAGCACAGCTACCTCCCAGGACACCGGATCACCTCTGGGGCAGCATGCCCTGGCTCCAGCCCCCTCCTCATTCCTGCTGGAGAGTTCTCCAGGACACTCACATGCACCTCAGGCCCTGTCCACATATTCTGTCTGGAGTCTGTGGTCTGGCTCCTGCCTGCCTGTCTCCACCCAGCCAGATTATAAGTACATCAACACAGGGGTTTCCATCTATTCTGCCTGTGAGATCTCTGCATTCCCAGAACACAGTCGGGTCTCATGAAGTATTTGTTAAATGAATAAAGTTGGCAGAATGCTGGCATATTTCACAGAAACTTGCCAGCAAGTAATCTGCCCACACATGGGAGTCCTGAGCTTCCATGGGGTGGCCAGTGGGCAGGAATCCTGAGTGGCGCTGTGGCCATCGAAAGAAGCCAAGGTCCAGGGCCTAGCCTGTGACACCATGGCAGGCCAGCACCCTCACCCCAGAGCAGGGTGTCTGTCTCCAGGTGAGACATTGCTGCACGCTGTGTGGTCCTTAGGGGTATGCAGAACTCAGTAGGTGGTGACAAGTCCCTGAAGAGTCACCAGACCTATCTAAGTCACAGAACTCCGTCCAGTTAGGCCACGAAAAAATGAAGTGTCACTATTCTCGTCTCTTGTTGAAGAGGGTCCTTTGGAACTGCCAGTTCTGTTTCTGTGGACACTAAGGTTAAATGTCAAACGGAGTTGGGGTATTCTGGAAAAGGTCTCCCTATAAAGGGGACATTGACCACTTCTCAACTGCCTGCCCTGGGGAGGCAGGATGCCAGGCCATGAGGATTTGGTCCCTCGGCTATGCCGTGTTCACTTCAAGGTGACAGGGCACAGGGTCAGCTCGCGGGAGAGCACGGCCCTTGCTGCCTGCGTGCCATGGAGTGGTGGGCTGGCTGTGCTGTCTGAAGGAACCTCCTAGACGGTTCGGGCTGAGGGCCCTACTAGGGACCCCAGCAGTATCAGCGTCTCCCTGCCCTCAGCGCGCCTCAGGCCGCCGTGTGGATACTGAAGCCTTTCCAGAAAGCTGTCTGTGCAGTGAGCTTCTGTGGACTGAGTGAGCGAGCACGGGCCCGAGAGAAGACCTGCTCCACACGAGTGGAAGTCCTGCTCCCTGAGGATGGCTGGCTCTACAGATTGCAGCTCCCTTCCGCAGCGCCTGGGAAAGACAGTTTCATTCTGGTTCTCTCCCTTTCAGAGGAGGAAACAGGTGCTCCTGGTGCAGTCCCTCTGCTGGACACACCGTGGGGGACAAGCAGCAGAGGTCTGGGGCTCCCTGCACCCCAGGAACAGGAGCTGGAGGCCACGCACTGACACCCTCAGGGAGGTGGGGCTTGGCCTCAAGAAAACCAGACTTTGTCAAATGTGAAGATTAACACTGGTGAAAGGAATGTGTCTCCAGATTTTAGCCAGGTAAGCGCAGGGATCAGCAAGGTTTGCGACAGCTGAACGCTCACATTCCAGCTAGGGAACCGCTTCTCCCAGGGCAGGCCCTGGAGGTGCTGCCCATGACAATACATGGCTCTCCACTCTGCGTGTCACCTCCTCACACATGCAGCCGCTGCAGCACGGGCCCGCTAGACCCTCCCCAAAGGCCAGGCCAGCATTCGGACCTGCACTCAGGGCAGGGCAGCGATCCCCACAGCGCTGGCCCTCTGCTCCAAAGTCCCTTCCAGAGAAGAGATTTCAGGCCGTGGGGAGGGCCCTGATGGCTCCCTGACTGACACTAACATCACTTAGTATCAAAAATGCAAAAGTACAGGAGGGAAGGTGGGTACCCTGTCCCCCAACAGAGCAGGCTCCAAAGACACTGACCCCACCCCAGGACTGGGCTCTGGGCAGTGTGCTCTGCCAGCCACTTGCTCACTGCCCGGTCTGTCCATCCCGAGGCAGGTCTCAAGTTCTGTCTCTAGAAGCACTGAGGCCTGTCTTCTCAGAAGCAGAACCAGAAACAAATGTCTGGTTTTCCATCTTGCATCAGTTCCCATGGTCCCCACAAGAAGGGTGGGGCTGGACAGAGGTTCCATCAGGGGCAGCATTGGTCACTGCTGTTGCAACGAAGCCACAGCTGCAGTGTCTGAGACTGCTACTCTCTCCTCCCCGGGGCTCCCTAATAGCAGGGATGCTCCCCGCCCGTCATTGCCCCCACATGGCTGCCCTTCACGCTCAGATCTTTCTGGAAGTCGGTGACACACAAGGGCTCCCAACCCCATATGTCTCCTGGACCCTGTGTATTAACTGCGGAACTCCCACTAGACCCTGAAATTCCACACACAAACACACACGCGTGCGCACACGCGCCGCAAATCCTCAGGGGATTAGCCTGGCCACGGGGGCTCAGAGTCCAGGACCGACTGTCAGGACACCAGGTGAGAGCCCTGTCTGCCTGGCTCCTGCGCTGTCTAGGGCCTCATCCAGGGAGGGGTTGCCCAGCCATATGTATGGGGGTGCGGCTTTATCCACAATAACACACATTTTCTATTCACAGGACTGACTCTAGTACATCTACTCTGTAAAATGAGTCATTGCTATTAGCATGCCTACAGATTTCTAAATCAAGAAAATACCCCGATGGGAGACTGAAAGCCTTCGACTTCCAATACAGAAGGACAGAGAGGTAAGGATGTTAATTTTGAAGGCCTATAGACTTAACTGTTTTTATGCAGATTATTTTAAAATTAACTCAAAAAGCAGACCTTATGGTAGGCTGAACACCGGTTGTTAACAGCCTGAAATCTTTAACAGAGCAGTCCTGACATTTAAAAGGTACCTAGAGGTTCCTACAATGAAAGGCACCATATAAACTTAACATTTGTATCTCTTGTCACAGTTGACTTCACAGTCAAATGATCTGGGACAAGCTCTGTCCACCCAACAACATTCTGGAGGGTTCCCCCGAGGAGGGTGCCTCTGAGGGCATTGTCTCCCTAAAGCTCAGGTTAAAATCCTTCCCCAGAATGTTATGAGGAGGTGCAGCCTTTGCGAGCTGCTAGGCTGTACGGTGAATGTCACAAGTGGGATTGGGATCCATATAAAGGAGGCCCGAGTCCCTGCACCGGTCCATCCTGAGGGCGCAGTGTGGGGTGGCAGCAGGGGCAGCAGACGGGAACCGCTGGTGCCCTGACCCGGGCCTTCCCGCCTCAGAACTGAGAGAAGCGACACATCTGTGACTCCTGTGCTGTTTGTTACAGCAGCCTGTTTAGTCTGAGAGGCCTGCCTGGGGATGGCAGGCCTTCTGCCATCCCCACCCCAGGATTCGCAGACAGAGCAAAGACCAGAGCAGGGCGCACCCGCGGCCGCATGCTGTCGCCAGAGCCAGAACAATCAGGCCGCCGGCTTCTGCCCACTGTGCCCAGGCCGAGGCACTCAAGCACGGGGCAGGGAGCATGTCCTTCTGCAGCCACGTGTCTGTCTGTCTGTCTGGGGGCCGCGGATGCTGGCCTGCCCTGCAGAATCACCAGTGGCACAGCAGGACAGGGACAGAGCACGAAGCTCCCCCCACAGCCCCATTATCAGCTCTCAGGCTTCTCCTCTCACCCAGCAGATGGCTCATGTGGGCGCACATTTGCATGCACTGTCTCACCTTCCCCTCTGGAGGTCAGGAAAGCTCTCCCCCTTCCAGGGGGTGGACTGCATCACCCCAACCCGCAGAGAAGCCAGCTCTCGCCTGCTGTCAGACACTCCTCTCCACTCTGCTGAGCTCTCTCGCCACTTCTCATGGGCACTGGGTGCACAGGGATGCTCTAGTCTCAGGGCCCTCACCCCTCCAGGGCTTCCCAGCTGCTGACAAGGAGGAAAGGACGGGCCAGACCACTACGTCCACACTCAGTCCTTCCCGCTGTTCTTGGCCTCGTTTATCCACTTCACTGCCCGAGTGTCCCATCTGCTCTTCCTGTAAACTATCCTCAAATCCGCAGCAGCCCCTCCAACTTCTCTTGGGCATTTTACTGTTGGCCCAGCACTAGGATTAGGGAAATGACATTGGTCAGCACTGTCACTGGCTTCCACCACTCGTTGCCAGGTCCCCTGGAGAACACCTAAAGGACCTCGCATTGTTACTGGACATCTACTTGATTCGGGGGTCAGGGGAGCGAAGAAACTGGAATAAGATGTCCTTCCTTTTTGTCTAGTGCATAAACTCAAACAGAATTAACACCCAGCACGGTGATTTTCTCCTTTTCATTGGTGATTTTGTCTTTAATCAAGCCGTATTCTAAATGAAAAACATATGGGAAAAAGGAATCAAACAGAGCCAAGGATGAAAGTTTTCTCTAATTTAAACGGCCTATACGAAGTCTATATGTAACGATTTTTCTTCTCATTGATTATAATGATCATCATGTAACTGTGTTTTCACACTGGGGCATGCTATCTTTCAGCTTGTGGAGAATTAGGTAGACAAATATATCGGGCTAAATATAGCGGATGAGGATGTAAATGGCATAAAAAGGGGCAATTTGTTCAGTATAGTAAAAACCATTTCATACTTTACATTTTACTTTGCCACTGAACCTTTTCATAAAATGCCACTTTTTTGTAAAACAAGAAAAAACAGGTTTTCCTAGAGTCAAATGACCTTTAAAAAATTAGCTCACATTACTTCTTTCCTTAACTTATTAGTCACCTGGAACTGCCACATTACTAATTAATGCAGAAAACATGCTTTGCGAGCATGTGTGGGTGCGGGAGGAATCAGCATGCCAGCCCAGGTCGGGCCCCGGGAGACAGCCGCTCTCCAGGAAGGGCGCACTTGACATGGTTTCCAGGGCTGCCTGCACATTGTCCTGTGCCCGGCCACAGGGGAGGCGCTGAGCAGACTTTGTGAGCAGAGCCCTCCAGCAGC